>JANJGN010000004.1:197065714-197368214 GCA_026770705.1 Isurus oxyrinchus | reverse complement strand
TGAGTGTGGCTGTTACTGTGTGAGTGTGTGGGTGTTTGTGTGCATGTTACTGTGTGTGTGAGTGTAGCTGTTACTGTGTGAGTGTGTGGGTGTTTGTGTGCATGTTACTGTGTGTGTGAGTGTAGCTGTTACTGTGTGAGTGTGTGGGTGTTTGTGTGCATTTTACTGTGTATGTGTGTGTGGGTGTTACTGTGTGACTGTGTGGGTGTTTGTGTACATGTTACTGTGTGATTGTGTGGGTGTTTGTGTGCATGTTACTGTGTGTGTGAGTGTGGTTGTTACTGTGTGAGTGTGTGGGTGTTTGTGTGTATGTTACTGTGTGAGTGTGTGGGTGTTTGTGTGCACGTTACTGTGTGAATGTGTGGGTGTTTGTGTGTATGTTACTGTGTGAGTGTGTGGGTGTTTGTGTGCATGTTACTGTGTGAGTGTGTGGGTGTTTGTGTGCATGTTACTGTGTGTGTGAGTGTGGCTGTTACTGTGTGAGTGTGTGGGTGTTTGTGTGCATGTTACTGTGTGTGTGAGTGTGGCTGTTACTGTGTGACTGTGTGGGTGTTTGTGTGCATGTTACTGTGTGAGTGTGTGGGTGTTTGTGTGCATGTTACTGTGTGTGTGAGTGTGGCTGTTTCTGTGTGACTGTGTGGGTGTTTGTGTGCATGTTACTGTGTGTGTGAGTGTAGCTGTTACTGTGTGAGTGTGTGGGTGTTTGTGTGCATTTTACTGTGTGTGTGTGTGTGGGTGTTACTGTGTGACTGTGTGTGTGAGTGTGTATGTTACTGTGTGAGTGTGTGGGTGTTTGTGTGCATGTTACTGTGTGACTGTGTGGGTGTTTGTGTACATGTTACTGTGTGATTGTGTGGGTGTTTGTGTGCATGTTACTGTGTGTGTGAGTGTGGTTGTTACTGTGTGAGTGTGTGGGTGTTTGTGTGTATGTTAGTGTGTGAGTGTGTGGGTGTTTGTGTGTATGTTACTGTGTGATTGTGTGGGTGTTTGTGTGCATGTTACTGTGTGTGTGAGTGTGGCTGTTACTGTGTGAGTGTGTGGGTGTTTGTGTGCGTGTTACTGTGTGTGTGAGTGTGGTTGTTACTGTGTGAGTGTGTGGGTGTTTGTGTACATGTGACTGTGTGTGTGAGTGTGGCTGTTACTGTGTGATTGTGTGGGTGTTTGTGTGCATGTTACTGTGTGAGTGTGTGGGTGTTTGTGTGCATGTTACTGTGTGTGTGAGTGTGGCTGTTACTGTGTGAGTGTGTGGGTGTTTGTGTGTATGTTACTGTGTGTGTGAGTGTGTGGGTGTTTGTGTGCATGTTACTGTGTGAGTGTGTGGGTGTTTGTGTGTATGTTACTGCGTGTGTGAGTGTGTGGGTGTTTGTGTGCATGTTACTGTGTGTGTGAGTGTGGTTGTTACTGTGTGAGTGTGTGGGTGTTTGTGTGTATGTTACTGTGTGTGTGAGTGTGGTTGTTACTGTGTGAGTGTGTGGGTGTTTGTGTGTATGTTACTGCGTGTGTGAGTGTGTGGGTGTTTGTGTGCATGTTACTGTGTGAGTGTGTGGGTGTTTGTGTGCATGTTACTGTGTGAGTGTGTGGGTGTTTGTGTGCATGTTACTGTGTGTGTGTGAGTGTGGCTGTTACTGTGTGAGTGTGTGTGTGAGTGTGTATGTTACTGTGTGTGTGAGTGTGGCTGTTACTGTGTGATTGTGTGGGTGTTTGTGTGCATGTTACTGTGTGTGTGAGTGTGGTTGTTACTGTGTGAGTGTGTGGGTGTTTGTGTGTATGTTACTGCGTGTGTGAGTGTGTGGGTGTTTGTGTGCATGTTACTGTGTGAGTGTGTGGGTGTTTGTGTGCATGTTACTGTGTGAGTGTGTGGGTGTTTGTGTGCATGTTACTGTGTGAGTGTGTGGGTGTTTGTGTGCATGTTACTGTGTGTGTGAGTGTGGCTGTTGCTGTGTGAGTGTTTGTGTGAGTGTGTATGTTACTGTGTGTGTGAGTGTGGCTGTTACTGTGTGAGTGTGTGGGTGTTTGTGTGCCTGTTACTGTGTGAGTGTGTGGGTGTTTGTGTGCATGTTACTGTGTGTGTGAGTGTGGCTGTTACTGTGTGAGTGTGTGGGTGTTTGTGTGCATGTTACTGTGTGTGTGTGTGTGGGTGTTACTGTGTGACTGTGTGGGTGTTTGTGTACATGTTACTGTGTGAGTGTGTGGGTGTTTGTGTGTATGTTACTGTGTGAGTGTGTGGGTGTTTGTGTGTATGTTACTGTGTGTGTGAGTGAGTGTGGCTGTTACTGTGTGAGTGTGTGGGTGTTTGTGTGCATGTTACTGTGTGTGTGAGTGAGTGTGGCTGTTACTGTGTGAGTGTGTGGGTGTTTGTGTGCATGTTACTGTGTGTGTGAGTGAGTGTGGCTGTTACTGTGTGAGTGTGTGGGTGTTTGTGTGCATGTTACTGTGTGTGTGAGTGAGTGTGGCTGTTACTGTGTGACTGTGTGGGTGTTTGTGTGTATGTTACTGTGTGTGTGAGTGAGTGTGGCTGTTACTGTGTGAGTGTGTGGGTGTTTGTGTGCATTTTACTGTGTGTGTGTGTGTGTGTGTGTGTGGGTGTTACTGTGTGACTGTGTGGGTGTTTGTGTACATGTTACTGTGTGAGTGTGTGGGTATTTGTGTGCATGTTACTGTGTGAGTGTGGCTGTTACTGTGTGAGTGTGTGGGTGTTTGTGTGTATGTTACTGTGTGTGTGAGTGTGGCTGCAGCCCCTGCAGTACATCACGTGACCCCCGATTGGTAGAAGGGAGGGACTCTACCCCCAGTTATCACATTGCCTCCCTTTAGTTTTTTTACAATTTCTATTTACAGGAAAGCATTTGAACAATCCAGTATATACAATTTCAATGAATCAAATCTCTGAAGTGTTCATCTTATATGGCTAGAGTGCCATAGCTATGCCGCTGTAGGTTCCTGCACAGGATCGACAGGGTCTGGAACTGCAGTACGAGACACATCATCGGAATTTGACAGTTCAGGATTTGGCAACTCTTCAGAGACATATATTGATTAGACTGCTCAGGAATTGACGGTTCAACACTAATCACAGGTGGATCCGTTGATTGTTAGATTGTCTCTCTTGCATGAATATGATCTACATGCTTTCAAAGTATTCTATCTCCCACTTGTACTTGGTAAGATAGTGGACAGTCTCTGAGACAGTTACCTTGTGGGCAACTAATGTACAGAAAAGATAACCCTAACTAACATCTTAACACAACCGATAAGCCATTCCACATACATATACTTTACAGCACGCTCTCCACAGGATTACAGTCTTTATAGGAAACCATTCACAGTCATTACCGACATCCAGTAGAGTCACATCTCCCCATTTTGTCAAGTCGTAACATTCCATGACTGTTGAAAGGTGCTTCCCTCAGTTTTCAGAGAATTCCCTAACTGACCACCAGGTCAATTCTAGCAACTTGTCCTCCAGGCCTCGCCAGAGATAATCTTCCAAAATCTTTAGATTTGTTTCTTTGACCAGAGACCACCCTCCCTTCTGCAGCTTTAATATGTCTGATTCCATTCAGATCCATACATTTCTGAAACTCTGCGCCGGTAAAAGCGGTGCCAATTTCAGGTAGGACATGTATGCTGAGCCTGTGAAGTAGTTTCTCGATAGTTGCGTTTGACGTTGGCTACTTGACTTCATATACATCCATCCATTTGGAATGTGCATCCACAATTATCAAGAACATGGTACCCAAGAAATAGTAATTGATATGTAATCGAACCCAGGGTCAACCAGGCCATTGCCACAGACGCAGGGGAGCCTGAACAGGCAACTTCTGTTGTTGCTATCAGTGGAGACAGTGCTTGACCATGCTTTCAATAACTCCATCAATGCCTGGCCACCAGACATAGCTTCACACAAGCATTTTTATTTTTGAATGCCTGGCTGAGCACTATGGAGTTCTGTCAAGAGCGGCTCTCTGCCTTGTGGTGGGAAGACCACTCTTGACCCCCCCCACAGCAAAATCCCACCTTGGCAGCTCAGTTCTGTCTGTCTGACATGGGATGGTCTCAATTCTTCAGAGACAGGAGAGTTTGGCCATCCTTTTAAGACAAGGTCTCTGACTTTCGATAATGTTGGATCTCTCTTCGTCCAATTTGTTTTGCACACACAGGCAAAGAACCTAAGACGTTCAATACTAACACTAATTCCTGTGGGAGTATGCACAATGCTGTCTGGCAACAGGAGCCAGCTGGGTGCGTCCGCATTTGCAATGCATAAGCCAGTACGGTACACAGATAACGTCAGAGCCCAACGTTGTATTCTTGCTGATGCTAATGCAAGATGGTCTTATCCTCACTGAATAAACCCAACACAATGACGAAATGGTGGAATTTCTTCACCCCGAATGCCACCGATAAACCTTCCTTTTGTAAAATTTGTTCATGAGATGTGGGTGTCGCTGGCCAGGCCAGCATTTATTGCCCATGCCTAATTGCCCTTGTTCAGAGGGCATTTCAGAATCAACCACATTGCTGTGGGTCTGGAGTCACATGTCTGTGTGTGTGTGTGTGTGTGTGTGTGTGTCTGTGTCTCCGTGTGTGTGCATCTGTGTGCGTGTGTGTGCGTGTGTGTGTGTGTCTCTGTGTGCGTGTGTCTCTGTGTGCGTCTCTGTGTGTGTGTGTGTCATGTAGGCCAGACCAGGTAAGGGTGACAGATTTCCTTCCCTGAAGGACATTAGTGACCCAGATGGGTTTTTACAACAATCAATGATGGTTTCATGATCATCGTCAGGCTTTTAGTTCCAGATTTTTACTGAATTCAAATTCCAATGTCTGCCATGGTGGGATTCGAACCCAGGTCCCCAGAGAATTAGCCGGGTCTTTGGATTACCAGTCCAGTGACAATACCAGTTCATCATTGCCTCCTCTGTGTTCTAACTGGGAATAGTCCTTCTCGGTTGTGTTCTCAAGACATAGCCAATAGGCCTTTCACACCCATTTTCCATTTTATGGAATAACACAGCTCGCACCCTGAAGGGAGAGGCATCACATGTTAATACTAGCTTTCCCAAGCTAGTGGTGTACTAGTAAACATGACGGATGCAACAATTCCTTTGCTTTCATGAAAGCTTCATCCTGTTGTGACCCCCAAAGCCAATGGTGGTTCCTTTTTTAGTAATGAGTGTAACAGTGCCAATACAGTTGAAGAGTCATACGGACTCAAAACGTTAACTGTGTTCCTCTCCGCAGATGCTGCCAGACCTGCTGAGTTTTTCCAGCTATGCTTGTTTTAGTGCCAACACAGTTGATCGGTTGGGTAAGAAGCGGCTCTAGTAGCTGATCATGCCCAGGAGGGACTTGAGTTCTGTTACATTGGGTGGTGATAGTGCATCTTTTATTGCCTGAGCTTTATCTTCTACTGAGTGCAGCCCCATGGCATTCACCCTGTGACCAAGATAAGTCACTTCTGGTGCCTGAAATGTCCTCTTTTCCTTCTTTACCTGTACACCGGCTTCCATGAACCTCCTTAGCACCCCCTCCAGGTCGGTCAAGTATTCGGTCTTGGTTAACCCTGTGATGAGGACACCATCTAGATATACAATCACTCATGGGAGTCCTTCCAAAAGGCTCTCCATTGTTCTCTGGAAGATAGCACAGGCCGCTGAGACCCCGAAGGGTAGATGGGTGTAGATAGAGCCTCTTGTGTGTGTCAATGATGATGTACTCCCTGATGTACTATTGAGCTCTAATTCTGGTAAGCGTGGCTCATACCCAATTTCATTTAAGACTTGCCCCCAGCTAGTTTGGCATATGGGTCTTCTATCCTTGGGATAGGGTTCTTGTATAGTTTGCCTGCCTTATTTATGGTCAATTTATATAGATACATATGGGGCAGCATTTTCTTGAGGGAGTGGACACAAGCGGGCAGGTTCCTGATCAGCGCCCCTGGTTGGCCATTGAAGGCCCGCCCAGCGTGATGTCCGCCCAGGAGCGCTGTGCACTGCCTGTGTGGGCAGGGACTTCCCCTGAGCCTGGAGTGCGCCCTCTAGTGCCTGATCGTGAAAGAGTGCACACAGTGCTGCCTCAGGGAGGTCGGATCGAGATTCAACAGTTCATCAAAGGCAGAAAAAAATATTCCTGACATGTTCCCTCATGTGGCACTGTCACATGAGCTGGCACATGTCAATTTCTTTTATTTAAACATTTTATACAAATTTTAAAACCCTCATGAGAGCTCAGCCCGCCCGTGGATGAGGTTTGATATTTTTTCTGAAGGCTGCCTGGGCTCTTCTCCTGCCCGCCGACCTTAGGGTTGGACGGGCAGCTCAGTTGATTGTTTTAATTGCTCCTTAACTGGCCTTAACAGGCTCACCGAACTGAAAATCTAAATACCGCAGAGTGATGTTGGGATACATGCCCAGTGTAACCCGGTGTCATCCTCCACTCGCCGACCAGAAAATGCAGCCCATGGTGTGGTGCGGCTTAACCACTGGAACTATGTGCGCAGCCTATTCCGAGAACTGAACGGGTTGGATAATGCCCAGCTCTCCTAACTGGCACAGCTCCGCTCCAACCTTTTCTTTCAATGTATAAGGCATAGGTCTTGCCTTAAAGAAACAGGATGTTACCTGTGGATCCTCATGCATCTTAGCCTGCCTGCCTTTTAACTCCCCTAGTTCACCCTGGAAAACCATGTCATATTTCCTTAGCAGTTCAGGAACTCCTGATTTCAGGTGAAGTATCTCAGACCAATTGAGTTTGATCTCCTGTAGCCAGTCTCAGCCTCAAAGACTGATCCTTCTCCTTTCACAATGATTACAGGCAGCTGGGCTGTCAGTTGTTTGTGGGAGACTGGGACTGTGGCGATGCCCTTTACCTGAATGGATTCTCCTGTGTATGTCCATAATTTATGGCTGCCCGCTCCCGGTTTATTGGCTGCCTTCCTTCATTAGGGCACCTGAAAGTGAGTTCTCCTACCACCATGGTCGAGGCACCATGTCCACTTCCATTTCCAGTGGCTTCTCATTAACTTGTATTGTTACAGTAATAGATTCAGTCTTCACAGCAGCCACATTATATAAGGAGTAAACGTCAGCTTCAACTGTTGTTGTACCCATTACTTCTATTATCTTTGTTTGCTGTTTTGCAGACCGCTTCAACTTTGTCTGGCATTGCCTAACCAGGTGACCCTTTCTATGACAGTAATAGCATTCTGCCTGTTTGAATTTGCAGGTACTTGCTCTGTGGCTGCCCCCACATCAATAGCATCTTTGTCTTGAAGTTGCTGTTGAAGGGTTTCTGCTCAGCTTTTTCATGTTTCTCACAGCCAGCATTGAATTGCGCTTCGATTCTGCAGGTCTGGCTTTTGGTGGGAGGTTCCTGCCCGACATGGAGTTCAGTGCCATTTTCCATGTGTTTCAAAGCCTGCGAGTCTCCCGCAGCGCTTTCCATGTCGAGGGAGATTTCCTGGGTGCGCTTAGAGTCAATGTCGACCTCGGTGAGTAAATATTGTTGTATGGCATCGTCCTTAATTCCAAAAACCAGTCAGCCCCGCAGCATGCTGCGTAATGTGTCCCCGAAGTTGCAGAGTTCTGTTAACTGCTTGAGGTTCGCGATGGACTCTCCCAGGGCTTAACTCTTGAATAGAATTTAAAACGCTCCATTATTAAGTATGGCTTCGGCTGGAAGTGTGTTTCCACGAGGCCCTCTAATCCATTCTAGGATTGGAATTGGGCGCGCTCAGGGCTGTCAGGTTAGGAATGAGGGTGTATGTTTTGCTGCCACTTACACTTGACAGGATGGTTTGCTGCCTTTCTTCCACCGTAACCTCGTTTGCCACAAAGTAAAATCTGAGGCGCTCTACACACTGGCTCCAGTCATCCACAGTCACATCACATGGGTCAATACTGCCCAAGACCGGCGTGACTGGTGAGTCGCTTTTTTTAAAATTCAGTTTACTCACAGCAACAGGGCGAGGGGCAGGGTCGGAGCTGATGTTACCCTCATCGTCGCCAGTTGTGATGATTTGACAGAGCAGACAGGTTTCACCAGGAAACAATGACATTTTATTACAGAGAGAGTTACAGGTGCTTTCACGCTCGACCCAGACTCTCGTCAGGAAGCTCCACCCCCCCCACCCCACTGGTCAGAGCCCCCGCAGTACATCACGTGACCCCTGACTGATAGAAGGGAGGGACTATACTCCCAGTTACCGTGTGTGGGTGGGGGTGTGTGTGTGGGTAAGTGGGTGGGGGTGGGGGTGTGTGTGGGTATGTGGGTGGGGATGTGTGAGTGTGTGGGTGTGTGTGTGGGTGAGGGTGTGTGTGTGAGTGTGTTTGTGTGGGGGGGTGTGTGTGTGGGGGGGGGTGGTGTGTGTGTGTGTGTTTGTGTGTGGTGGGTGTGTGAGTGTGTGGGTGTGTGTGTGTGTGTGGGGGGGGTGGTGTGTGTGTGTGGAGACTGATGGATCGATTACAAGGTGGGATTCTGTGCTGTTTCCTTCAATTTAAGTTTCACTTGAAACAAAGCTGCAATGTTGGGAATGGTTTTCATTTCCAGTGTCTGAAATGCATATGTTCCTTCAATGTTAGCAGCTGTTTTTGACTCTGTTTCTGTTGCTATCTGCCTCTCTGCTCTCTTTCTTCAATAGCTCTCAATTTCCACTCCTTTTGTTCTTTTCCCAATCTCTGCTTCTCTCCACCTGGCACTCTCTTCCTCTCTTCCATTGCTCTTTTCCTCTCTCCATTCCCCTATCACTTGTTCCACTTTCGCTCTCTCCCACTTTCTTACTCCCTCTGCTTCCAACTCTGTCACACTCGTTCTATGCCTCTCCTCTCTCTTTTTCAATCACTATCCGTGTTGTCTCCAATCTCTTCCTCTCTACACTCTTCCATCTTCCTCCTGATCTTTCTCACTCACTCGATTTCTGTGTCTGCCTCCTTCATTCTCCATCCCTGTCTAATTGTCTCTCTCTCTCTCTCTCTCCCTTTCTGTTGCACTCTCTGTCTTTGCCCATCTCCCTCTCCCTCTATCTGCTTCTCTCAATCTCTTTTTTTTCTCTCGCTCGCTCTTTCTGTCTGTCTCTATGTCTCTCTATCTCTCTCTCTCTCACACCTCATCTCTTTCTCTTGCTCAGATGATGACTGGTGAGTGGCTGCCACCTGATGAAGGGGATATTCGTGGCCCACCAGCCAATAATAACATTTTGGGACATGTGGTTCACCGGATCTTTGAAATCGTCCATCCCACCAAACCACCAACGCCACCCCCTGTGTTTCCTGCTTTCCCCATCAAGGCCTGCATTCTGGGCAAGCTGCTTGCAGGCAAAAGCACCTGCCTGAAATACTTAGCAGAAGGTAGGTTCAACAACAGGCTGCCTGTGGAGGGGAACGTGTGTCTCTACATGAGATTCACAACCCTGACACACTCACGCACACACTCACACACACACACGCATGTGCACACGTACATGCTTACACACACACACTCTCACACTTTTACACATTCTCACAGTCACACACACAGTCACAATCAGGCAAACACACATGCACACACACTCACACATGCTCACACAAACACACATGCACACACACACTGAAACATACACACACATGCACACACACTCACACATGCTCACACAAACACTCATGCAGACACACACGCTTACAAACACACACACACATATGAAAAATACAAATACACACACATTTATAAACATGGCCACACACACACACACACACACACACACACACACACACGTGTGCACACACATGTGCACACACATACAAACACACACACACACAAACATGTACACACACTTACAACAAGTTCACTTACACACATCCCTACACACACACATGTCCTTACACACACACACACATGTGCACACACAAGCACTCACACACTTACAAACATGCACACACACGTTCACTCTTTTGGCCTCCTTACCTAAGGAAGGCTGAAAGATATGCTAGCCGAAGAGGGACATGGAGGGAGTGCAACGAAGATTGATCAGACTAATTCCTGGGATGGTGGGATTGTCCTGTGAGGAAAGTTTGAGGAGACTAGGTCTGTATTCTCTTGAGTTCAGAAGAATCAGAGGTGATCTCATTGAGACATACAAAATTCTTACAGGACTCGACAGGGTAGATACAGGAAGGATGCCTCTCCTGCCTCTGGCTCTAGAAGCAGGGGACACAGTCTCAGAATAAGAGGTGGGCCATTTAAGACTGTGATGAGGAGGAATTTCTTCACTCAGAGGGTGGTGAATCTATGGAATACTTTGCCCCAGAGGCTGTGGAAGTTCTATCGTTGAGCATGTTCAGTTGGCCTACTCCTGTTCCTATGCTGTATGGAGTTAAGCGGAACAGAGTCCTGCCCTTGCCCTTGTTGTCACTTTCATTGTAAGAGTCCATTCAGAAAGCGATTGTCTTCACCAACATGCATTAGGACATGGCAGAGACCCCAGGACAGCTCCAGTCCTCAGCTCCCAATGGTTCCTGCGTTTCCAGGCCAGGTCACCCGGCCAGCTAAAGGGAAGTGTTATTGGCTAGTGACACCCTGCTTAGTATGAGCCTCCCCCATGTAACCCAGTCAGCTGAAGTAGAGCTGCACAAGTGTCACTATTGTATACTGAACACGTCATTGAGATGTTACTGAGCATTGGTTCCTTTTATTATTGTTACTGCCATGGCCTTTTCAATGAGGAAGATGTCCCACACCGTGACACACAGCAGCTGATAATGTGTGAATGGACATTTCCCTGTCTATTCATTCTGACCACAAATTGCCCAAAATGCTTTCTGATCTTTTATTTTTCAGGAATTAAAATTTTCCAATTACAAAGTAAAGGTTCAAACAAAGTTTTTAAAAATGCAGAAAAATATCACATTCCAAATATTCCACTTAGGTGTTTATTTTTGATAATTGATTTTTTTTGCAGCCTGTAATGTATATGTGTAAGATTAGAATTTTAATTGAAGGACAGACCTCTTTTTATGTGTTTTACCTTGGGCAGGTGATTTTTGTCCCAAGTTCAGGAAGTCTGTCTGCTAAATTTAGAGTGTGCAAACTGAGTATGTGCAGAGTGCATCACCTCCTAGGAGGTGGTCAGCCAGGTTAATGGGACAGTTCTCATTCATGACTCCACTCAGTGTGCTGGTGCCTGTCTCTCCTTTTCTCCCTGTTAGTTTTATGTCAGTTGTATTTGATTGTTGACATTGACATTGGCCCTTATCATTCAATAGTATTACCATCACTGAATCCCCCACAATCAACATCCTGGAGGTTACCATTGACCAGAAACTGAACTGGACTAGCCATATAAATACTGTGGCTACAAGAGCAGGTCAGAGGCTGGGAATCCTGTGACGAGTAATTCACCTCCTGACTCCCCAAAGCCTGTCCACCATCTACAAGGCACAAGTCAGGAGTGTAATGGAATACTCCCCACTTACCTGGATGAGTGCAGCTCCCACAACACTCAAGAAGCTTGACACTGTCCAGGACAAAGCAGCCCGCTTGATTGGCACCCCATCCATCAACATTCACTCCCACCAGCACTGACGCACAGCAGAAGCAGTGTGTGCCATCTACAAGATGCACTGCAGGAATTCACCAAGGCTTCTTTGACAGCACCTTCTAAACCCGCAACCACTACCATCTAGAAGGACAAGGCCAGCAGATAGATGGGAACACCACCACCTGGAAGTTCCCCTCCAAGTCACTCACCATCCTGACTTGGAAATATATCACCGTTCCTTCACTGTCTCTGGGTCAAAATCCTGGAACTCCCTCCCTAACAGCACTGTGGGTGTACCTACACCACATAGACTGCAGCGGCTCAAGAAGGCAGCTCACCACCACCTTCTCAAGGGCAATTAGGGATGGGCAATAAATGCTGGCCCAGCCTCATCCCATGAATTAATAAAAAAAAAGGGGTGTTAATGAGGTTTCACTTGAGCAAGTATAAAGAAGCACTCATTGGAACTGAGTTAGGAGGTGCATGCTTGTAATGTTTCAGTCTGGAAGTATATATGTTAGATTGAGTAAATAATGGCTAAATTTTTATTCGTCACCTGACTTTTTCAATTATAACCTTCACTACCACTCTACCCTCTGAGAACTCTACGCTTCTCTATTTCTGAATCTTTTGGCTGCCTATGCTAATATCTGTGTATTATATGATGTGCTGGCCCTGGAGAGGGTCCAGAGGAGGTTCACGAGAATGATAGAATGATCCCAGGAATGAAAGGCTTAACATATGAGGAATGTTTGATGACTCTGGGTCTCTACTCGATGGAGTTTAGAATGATGAGGGGGGATCTGATTGAAACTTACAGAATACTGAAAGGCCTGGATAGAGTGGACGTGGGGAAGATGTTTCCATTAGTAGGAGAGACTAGGACCCGAGGACACAGCCTCAGAGTAAAGGGAAGACCTTTTAGAACAGAGATGAGGAGAAACGTCTTTAGCCAGAGAGTGGTGAATCTATGGAATTCATTGCCACAGAAGGCTGTGGAGGCCAGGTCATTGAGTGTATTTAAGAGCGAGATAGATAGATTCTTGATTGGTAAGTGGATCAAAGGTTACAGGGAGAAGGCGGGAAAATGGGATTGAGAAACTTATCAGCCATGATTGAATGGCGGAGCAGACTTGATGGGCCGTTTGGCCTAATTTCTGCTCCTATGTCTTATGGTCCTATCTCCTGATGTGACTCGATTTGATTTTGATCTGCTTCCTGTGGATCCATTTGGGCTGTATGACTATAGAGATCGAGTTGTTTTTGTGCCCAGTATATGTCAGCAGGACCCGGTAGAGACTTCAGTTAACAACATGTTTCCTGTTTCTCACTCAGCACTGCATATCCGAGTCCTTGTGCCAGACATGCTGGTTCAAGAAGCTGTGCAAGCCTTCGAGGAGGGTGAAACCATGGATCCTGATCAGACCGTGGAAGACAGAACAGAAACTGTAAAGGAAGATCAGGTTGTGTTAATCATCAGGGCGGGAGTTCCAGATCCCACCACTGAACCCCTCTGCATTATCCCCACTCACAAAGACAACATACTAGCATATGAACAAGGAGCAGTAGGCCATTCAGCCCCTTGAGCCTGCTCCGAGATTTAATAAGATCATGGCTGATCTGCTTGTAACCTGAAACCTGCATCTCACCTACCGCTGATAACCAATCATCCTCTTGCTTATCAAGACTCTATCCACCTCTGCCTTAAAACTATTCAGACTCTGCTTCCACCACCTTTTCAGGGAGAGAGTTCCAAAGACTCACCACCCTCAGAGTGAAAAATATTTCATTTCATCTCTTTTTTAAATGGGAGACCCCTTATTTTTAAACAGTGACCCCTAGTTCTACAGTGTTCACTATCATCCCACCCCATGTTCACTATTTCCCCATCCCCCTGCAGTGTTCAGTATCCCCCTCAACCAGTGGTTGAGATTTGATGGGATTTGAACCCATGTCCCCAGAGTATCAGCCTCTGGATTCCCCGTGCTCTGACATTCCCACTGTCTCCCTCAAGCACAGTAGACTCGTTCAAACCATTCCTGGGTCAAGAAGTCTGAGGCATTCAAAATGAATTCAGTCTGTATCCCAAAGGGGCAAGAGCTGTCCTTTTCCTACAAAACAATCATCTTCAACAATCGCTAGGACTTACTGTCACCTCCCAAATCCATTCCCATCTTCCTGGAATACATGTTTGAATCCCTCCAGTCAGGTTTCCATCCCTATTACAGCAATGAAACGGCTTTTGTCAAAGTTACAAGTGACATCCAGTGTGCCTGTCATGAAAGGAAACTTCCCCTCCTCGTCCTTCCTGATCTACCTACAGCCTTTGACCCGGTTGACCGCACCATCCTCCTCGATACTCTGTCTACTGTTATCCAGCTGAGAGGGACTGCTCTCCCCTGCTTCCATTCTTATCTATCTAATCATAGTCAGAGAATCATCTGCAATGTCTTCTCTGCCTGATCCCTTCTCCTTATGCCCTTCTCCCCATTCCATCCATTCTCCATTTCATCTAATCTCCTTCAACCCACAACCTCCCGCCATCCTCTTCTCTGTTCACTCTCCCTCCCTAGCCCTCTCTCCACCCCTTCTCTCTGTTAGTTACAGAATGTATCTGTTAAAGAAGTCTTCATAATCTCCTGTATGTTAACAGTAAGTCTTTATTAACTACTTGTAACTATATACATGCATATATACAATGTGGTTGACTCTTAAGTGCCCTCTGAACAAGGGTAATTAGGGGATGGGCAATAAATTAGTTAGCTCAGTTGACTGGACGGCTGGTTTGTGATGCAGAGTGACACCAACAGTGCAGACTCAATTCCAGTACCAGCTGGGGTCATCCGTGAAGGCCCTGCCTTCTTAACCTCATCCCTCGCCTGAGTGCAGTGACCCTCAGGTTAAACTCACTGCCAGTTGTTAAACTCACAGCCTATGGTCCTCTGGGACTATGGTGACTTTCATTTCATTAACACTGAAAATACCAGACCATTATACTACACCTCCCTCCCCAAGTCTTTACCCCATGGATGCAGTGTTAACTCATGAAACCATTGTCGATTGTTCTAACAACCCATCTGGGTCACTAATGTCCTTTAGGGAAGGAAACCTGCCATCCTTACCTGGTCTGGCCTACATGTGACTCCAGACCCAGAGCAAAGTGGTTGACTCTGAAATACCCTCTGAAATGGCCCTGCAAGTCACTCAGTTCTCAAGGGAAATTAGGGCTGGGCAATAAATGCTGGCCCAGCCAGTGACGCACACATCCCATGAACAAATCAAAAAAATGTTCACTTCAAGCCTTACATTGTTATTAGTCTTATTGTTACAACCTTAATGCTATTCCAACATTATTACTATTACAGTATTAACATTGGCAACATTCTCACTGCCCCATCTCCCCCTTCAAGTCCTTGAAATTAGAAGTTCAGGCAGTCTGGGGGCTTTATAACCCTTCCACAGCTCATTCGCTGTTCTGCTGGGAGAATATCAAGCTCTGTTGGCCTGGCTCATGCTGTTGGCTTGAAGTTTGGACTGGCATTTGTGTCTGCTTTCCTTCTTTTCTTCTACTGTTTTATGTTGACCCACATCTGCAGTGATCCATGTTTGCTGTTACTCTTGATCATTTCTTGTGGGGTATTCATCTCATTGGTGCTATTGTTTCCCCTTCCTTCTCCATGTGGGCCATCTCGATGCCCTCTGAAACTGAGGAAGAGTGTTCCACGGAGAAGGTTTAGTGGAACGCTCACCTCTGCTTTTTGTTGTCAATGGTGTTAGACGGTTACCCAGTTCCAGCATCCCTTGTGGTTGTGGAGTGCTGGCTGGGAGTTACAGTGGGCGGAATATAACGCTCGGTGTGCGGGCGTGCGTCTGACACGCCTGAGCTGAAGATGATGCGTGATGATGTTGGGTGTGCGTCCTGACATCGTCGCACAGTCTCGCGATATTTTGTTCAGTGGGTGAGCGCTGGAGTTGGCTGCGCGCCTGCTGATAGTTAAAAAGCCTGTTATGGCCATTATCAATCGAATCAAATTCCAATTTACGCTGCCCGTCCAGCCTAACGGTTGGGGGCAGGTGAAAAGGCCAAACGGCCTTTACATTTTATTGGAAACCACATCCACGGGCGGGATGCGATTTCTTAAAGCAAATAAACATTGAATGAAAACTTTATATTTGAATTAAAAACATGTCCCAGCTCATGTGACAGAGTCAGATGATGGGACAAGTTTTTAAAAATGTTTATTCTCTTCATTTTTTTTTTACACAGCGTTTCAATCTCCCTGAAGCAGCTCTCCGTGCCTCAGGGAAACCGGAGCACTCCTTCTCGCGTCTGCATGAACTGTGCTCTAGGCCCGGCCCTCCCTCCGACCACCCCACCCTCAGCGCCTCCGCTCGCGACCACCCCACCCTCAGCACCTCCACCCGCGACCACCCCGCCCTCAGGGCCTCCGCTCGCGACCACCCCACCCTCAGTGCCTCCGCTCGCGACCACCCCACCCTCAGCACCTCCGCTCGCGACTACCCCACCCTCAGCGCCTCCGCTCGCGACCACCCCACCCTCAGCGCCTCCGCTCGCGACCACCCCACCCTCAGTGCCTCCGCTCGCGACCACCCCACCCTCAGCACCTCCGCTCGCGACCACCCCACCCTCAGCGCCTCCGCTCGCGACCACCCCACCCTCAGCGCCTCCGCTCGCGACCACCCCGCCCTCAGCGCCTCCACCCGCGACCACCCCACCCTCAGCGCCTCCGCTCGCGACCACCCCGCCCTCAGCGCCTCCGCTCAAGTCCACCCCGCCCTCAGTGCCTCCGCTCGCGACCACCCCGCCCTCAGCACCTCCGCTCGCGACCACCCCACCCTCAGCGCCTCCGCTCGCGACCACCCCACACTCAGCGCCTCCGCTTGAGTCCACCCCGCCCTCAGCGCCTCTGCTCGCGACCACCCCACCCTCAGCGCCTCCGCTCGCGACCACCCCACCCTCAGCGCCTCCACCCGCGACCACCCCGCCCTCAGCGCCTCCGCTCGCAACCACCCCACCCTCAGTGCCTCCGCTCACGACCACCCCACCCTCAGCGCCTCCGCTCGAGTCCACCCCACCCTCAGCGCCTCCGCTCGCGACCTCCCCGCCCTCAGCGCCTCCGCTCGCGACCACCCCACCCTCAGCGCCTCCGCTCGCGACCACCCTGCCCTCAGCGCCTCTGCTCGTGACCACCCCACCCTCAGCGCCTCCGCTCGCGACCACCCCACCCTCAGCGCCTCCGCTCGCGACCACCCCACCCTCAGCACCTCCACTCGCGATCCATGCAGGGCTGGCCAGACATCGCGGTGCGGAGCCGATCTCAGGCCGCAGTCAGCTTCCCGATCGCCCCCCCCTCCTCCCCCACCCGCCCTCACCGAGCACCCTAGCCCAGGGCGAAATCCTGCCCAGTGTGTGCACAGTGACTGCTGTGTCGACCAGCTGGCCCATTGTTGTATTTGGAAATAGAGGCTCCTCAGACCATTGGCCCTTCTCTGGTGCCGCCTCCACTGGACATGTCATGGTCATCTTGTGGGCGGTTGGGTGGTCTGACAATTGGGGTCTTTCTGGGATCTGGAAAGATAATGGACACAGCTCTCCACAAAGACAGAAGAGATATCGAAGGTGAAATCAGAGTCTGAATATTCTTTAGTGTTTGAACACGCAGGACAGTGCTGTTCTGGTTGGATAATGGCAGTGATAGTCTTTGCATCCACCGCCATCTGGAGGAGGTCCAGGGCAATGCAGGCATCCTTGTTCAGGAGAAAGAGAGGCTGGTTATGAACGAGGAGTCATATAAAGTTGTTAGAAAAAGTAACAAGCCTGAGGGTTGGGAGCAGTTTAGAATTCAGCAAAGGAGGACCAAGAGATTGATTAAGAGGGGAACGATAGCATCTGAGTATAAACGTGCAAGGAACATTAATGCGAACTGTAAAAGCTTCTACAAGTATGTAAAAAGAAAAAGAGTACAGTCTGAAACAGGAGAATTTACAATAGTAACAAGGAAATAGCAGAGCAATTAAACAACTACTTTAGTTCTGTCTTCACTGAGGAAGAAACAAATAACTTCCCATAAATACTGTGGAACCAAGGGTTTAGTGAGAAGGAGGAATTGAAGGAAGTTAGTATTACTAAAACAATAGTGCTGGAGGAATTAACAGGACTGAAAGCCAATAAATCCCAGGGCCTGATAACCTACATCCCAGTGAGCTAAAGGAGGTGGCCATGGAAATATTGGATGTGTTGGTTGTCATCTTCCAAAATTCTGTAGATTCTCAAATGGTCCCAGCAGATTGGAGGGTGGCAAATGTAACCCCACTATTTAAAAAGGAGGGAGCGGGGAAACAGGGTATTACGGACCGGTTAGCTTAAATTCAGTGGTAGGGAAAATACTAGAATCTATTATAAAGGATGTGATAACAGGGCACCTAGAAAATATCAACGGGAATAGACAAAGTCAACATGGGTTTATGAAAGGGAAATCATGTTTGACAAACCTACTGGAGTTCTTTGAGGATGTAATCAGCAGGATAGATAAGGGAGAACCAGTGGATGTGGTGTATATGGATTTTCAGAAAGCTTTTAATAAAGTCCCACATAAGAGGTTAGTGTGTAAAATTAAAGCACATGGGATTGGGGGTAATACATTGGCATGGATTGAGAATTGGTTAGCAGGCAGGAAATGGAGTGTAGGAATAAATGGGTCTTTTTCGGAGTGGCAGGCGGTGACTAGTGGGGTACCTCAGGGATCAGTACTTGGGCCCCAGCTATTCACAATACATATCAATGATGTGGATGAGGAAACCAAGTGTAATATTTCCAAGTTTGCTGACGACACAAAACTAGGTGGGAATATGCGCAATGAGGAAGATGTTAAGAGGCTTCAAGGTGATTTGCACAGGTTAAGTGAGTGGGAAAATACATGGCAGATGCAGTATAACGTGGCTAAATGTGAAGTTATCCACTTTGGTAGGAAAAACAGAATGGCAGAGTATTATTTAAATGGTGATAGATTAGGAAATGTTGATGTACAAAGGGATCTGGGTGTCCTTGTACACCAATCACTGGAAGCAAGCATGCAGGTGCAGCAAGCAGTTAAGAAGGTAAATGGTATGTTGGCCTTCATTGTGAGAGGACTTGAGTACAGGAGCAAGGATGTCTTACTGCAGCTGTACAGGGCCTTGGTGAGACCACACCTGGAGTATTGTGTACAGTTTTGGTCTCCTTACCTAAGAAAGGATATACTTGTCATAGAGGGAGTGCAGTGAAGGCTCACCAGACTGATTCCTGGGATGGCAGGATTGTTGTATGAGGAGAGATTGGGCCAACTAGGCCTGTATTCACTGGAGTTTAGGAGAATGAGAAGGGATCTCATTGAAATATATACAATTCTGACAGGACTAGACAGGCTGAATGCAGGGATGATATTTCCTCTGGGTGGTGGGTCTAGAACAAGGGGTCACAGTCTCAGGATATGGGGTAGACCATTTAGGACTGAGATGAGGAGAAACTTCTTCACTTAGAGGGTAGTGAACTTGTGGAATTCTCTACCACAGAGGCTGTGGAGGCCAAGTCACTGAATATATTTAAGAAGGAAATAGATAGATTTCTGGACTCTAAAGGTGTCAAGGGGTAGGGGGAGAGAGTGGGAGTACGGCATTGAGATAGAGGATCAACCATGATCACACTGAATGGTGGAGTAGGCTCGAAGGGCTGAATTATCTACTCTTGCTCCTATTTCCTTTATTTCTATGTACATCAGTTCGGAGATCTGTTTGCTACCGTACCTCAGTGGTTCCAGGATCATGCAGATAGCCACGAGTTGGACTTCCTCTGCCCTGTAAAGTCGAGTGTCCGTTGTTTGAAGCCAGAGGCCTTTGAACCACCTTGTCTGACAGAACTGCCACGCTGGCTCCTGAATCTAATTTAACATTTGTTAGGTGACTATTTACCAGATTGTCAGCATTCCAGAATGAGGAACTGCATTCTTTGACCTTGCCCAAGAAGTATGGCTGTGTGTCTTCTGTCTCAACCTCGTGGATGATGCTTGGGCTCTCTGTGTGTGTGTTATGGTACAGCGGATTGTAAATACCAAGCTGTTCAAATCCCAGAGGGAAACTTGAAACAGCTGCCACAACTGTTTTTGCAATTTGTATTTCATTTCGACACGGGTACCTTGAATCCATTAGCAATGAATCCACCGAGACTTTGAGGTTTTTTACAAAGCTAAATTAAACATTTATTAACAAAAGGAAAGATTTTCAACACATACATAGATCTACAAATTACTACTATAATAACTCGTAACTTCCCTAATTAATCTGACTCCCAGTTACACCTCCGTTAAGGCAACAGTAAAACCAAATAGATTTTAACAGGTCCAGGCAGCGCACACAATATCCTGGACAGTGATATTCAAAGTGAATTTTCTTAGCTTTGGTTCCTGTAGACAGCAGCTTAATACTGGAGGCTTTTCACACTTATGTTAGATTTTAGAATGCCTTCCTCCTTACACACAACCTCATCTCCTTTATACATGTTTCTCCCTTTTCAAAGTAAATTCTATTGTTCCAATATGTCCTTGCAACTTTACTTTTTTCATAATATAAATCTTTCATAGTACTCATTTTATCAGTAATCTTTGGGAAAAATAAACACACTGTTTCGCTTAGCCTCTTTTGGCTAGGTGTAACACCTCATCATCTCTTTGAAATTCAAACTACTCTGGTTAATCTAAAAATGCAAATGCTTCTCACACCTCACATTCTAAAGCTTCAACCACCTTTACATATTCAGCATTTCAAACTGAGCTTCCCTTTTGATAACTCAAAAGCTTCAGAGCAACTGTCTTTAATTCAATTAAATCCCCCCACACACACATACACACAGAGAAACTAATCCAATCCCCTGTTAGTAAGGAGGACTTTGCAGGGTTGACAGGCTGAGATTGTTATTGTTGTTTCCGGTGCCCAAGTTGATGCCGGGTGGTCTGTCCGGTTTCATTTTTTTTGTGTCTTCGTATCGGTTTGTTACAACTGAGTGTCTGGCAAGACCATTTCAGAGGGTATTTCAGAGTCAACCACATTGCTGTGGGTCTGGAGTCACATGTAGGCCAGACCAGGTAAGGACAGCAGATTTCCTTCCCTAAAGGGCATTCGTGACCCAGATGGGTTTTTACAACAATCAACAATGGTTTCATGGTCATCATTAGACTTTTAATTCCAGACTTTTATTGAATTCAAATTCCACCATCTGCCATGGTGGGATTTGGACTCGGGTCCCCAGAGCATTACCCAGGATCTCTGGATTACTAATCACTATGCCATTGCTTCCCCTACCAAAGTACACTTATCCTCCCACCCTTCTGGCTCCCTCTGTCCCCTTTCATACTTACCATTCCCTCCTACCATGCCCACCCTCAGTTTGTTCCCCAGGAGGTAATCATTGACTCCATAGAACGGTCTCTCACATATTCACTTGGACATCCCTCCATTCACTCCCACCTCCCCGCAGACACCTTCCTCCCTCCAAAATCCCTCCCCAATCCAAACACCCCCCTCCCCCCAGTCACCTACCTTCCCCCCCCGACTCTTCGCCCCCTACGAGCTCCTTCACGTTCTGCCGTGATGGACTCCTTTGAATGATCCCGCTGTGATTTCACGCAGGCATGAAACCGATTTCTGCCCCTCGTTCGGAATTGCCTCACTGCTGCCTCGGGGAGCTGAGGAATCCAAACGCCATAAATAAAGATTTTAAAACACCGAGAAAAATGTCCACACGTCAGAATGAGTCACCTAAACATATGGATGTTGAAAGTTCTGACCAAACATTTTTATCTCTTTTTAAATTAATCTTGGAAACCTCATCCCGCCTCTGAATGAGGTTTCCTCAACAAGGCAAAGGCTGCCCGGCTGATACACCTGCCCCTAACTGTAACATCGGCCGGGCAAGGAAAAGTCCCCGCTAATTGCAAGGTTAATGGCCTTAACAGGGCTCTTAATTGTCAGCGGGCGCGCTGCCGTCTCTCACACACGCCCTCCAACCGAAATACCACGCGAGTACGTGACGACAACGGGACATTCGCCCAACATCATCACGCGCTATTGAGTGTGTCAGGCACGCACCTGCACACCAAGCAAAATATCCTGCCCTGGGTTAAGAAGCTTTGCCTGTCTATTTGACAAGTCTGGATTGATAATAAGCTAATAATGTTATTGTTTATTGAAGAAATCTGGCCATTGAATGGTCATTCTGAGATTAATGGGTAAAGCACATATTTGGCCCAATAGCTAGCTGGAGAAATCATTTAAATTTCTGTTGTGATCTGTGGACTAGTGGGTCGAGAGACTGACAGTGCACTCCTCCCATCTTGGTCATAACAGTTAAAGAAGTCTTCATAATCTTCTGTATGTTAACAGCAAGCCTTTATTAACTACTTGTAACGATATACATATATACAGTGAATGATACAGGTGAGGAGCTATATCCACCTTAGGTCTCATCACGTCTCTGGCCAACAGCGCACTGACTCTAGGTCTGAGTCATGTGTCTCCTTATATCACCATGTGGGCGGTACTGTACTCAGGGCCACATTAACCCTGTAGGTACCAGACCCTTACACTACACTCTCCATTTTCTTGTCCCCTCCACCCCTCCTCACTTACCATCTACCCTATTATCCCCTTGTCCCTCACCTCTAACTTCCCCTCCCCCCTCCCCTACTCCCTCTCTGCTTGCTCCTCATCCCCAGACAACTCACCCACCCTCTCTTGTACCCCCTCCGCCTCCTCTTCCCTTTAACTCCACCCTCCAGTTGCTGCACAATCTGATAACTGGATGATATGTTCCAGAGACTGGACTCAGTGAGCTCTGTCCCTGCACCATCGGAACAGGCGAGTTTTGTTGTTCCTGAAGGCCAGGAGATTACAAGTGCTGTCCCCAGTTCGAGCAAGGAGCGGTTTAGTGTGCTGTCAAAGAATGCATCCAAAGAGACACTCATAGATCCATTCAAACAAGATTCTCAAGACAGCAAAGCACTCAATAAGGCTGGTAAGTGGTGCATGTGGACTGGGTGTGAGCTATTGTGGGAAGGCTGCCAGTCACGGTTACTGTCCTGAAGGTCCCTATCCTGATGGTCACTGTCTCCGAGGGTCACTGTCCTGAGGGCCCCTGTTCTCACACTCACAATCCCTGACACTCACTGTCCCTGAGGGTCACTGTCCCTGACACTCACTGTCCCTGACACTCACTGTCCCTGACATTCACTGTCCCTGACACTCACTGTCCCTGAGGCTCACTGTCCCTGACATTCACTGTCCCTGACACTCACTGTCCCTGAGGCTCACTGTCCCTGACACTCACTGTCCCTGACACTCACTGTCCCTGAGGCTCACTGTCCCTGACACTCACTGTGCCTGAGGCTCACTGTCCCTGACGCTCACTGTCCCTGAGGCTCACTGTCCCTGACACTCACTCTCCCTGAGGCTCACTGTCCCTGACGCTCACTGTCCCTGACGCTCACTGTCCCTGAGGCTCACTGTCCCTGACACTCACTGTCCCTGAGGCTCACTGTCCCTGAGGCTCACTGTCCCTGACACTCACTGTCCCTGAGGCTCACTGTCCCTGACACTCACTGTCCCTGAGGCTCACTGTCCCTGAGGCTCACTGTCCCTGACGCTCACTGTCCCTGACACTCACTGTCCCTGAGGCTCACTGTCCCTGACGCTCACTGTCCCTGACGCTCACTGTCCCTGAGGCTCACTGTCCCTGACACTCACTATCCCTGAGGCTCACTGTCCCTGACACTCACTGTCCCTGACACTCACTGTCCCTGAGGCTCACTGTCCCTGACACTCACTGTCCCTGACACGCACTGTCCCTGAGGCTCACTGTCCCTGACACTCACTATCCCTGAGGCTCACTGTCCCTGACACTCACTGTCCCTGACGCTCACTGTCCCTGACGCTCACTGTCCCTGACACTCACTGTCCCTGACACTCACTGTCCCTGAGGCTCACTGTCCCTGACATTCACTGTCCCTGACACTCACTGTCCCTGACACTCACTGTCCCTGACATTCACTGTCCCTGAGGCTCACTGTCCCTGAGGCTCACTGTCCCTGACACTCACTGTCCCTGACACTCACTGTCCCTGAGGCTCACTGTCCCTGACATTCACTGTCCCTGACGCTCACTGTCCCTGACGCTCACTGTCCCTGAGGCTCACTGTCCCTGACACTCACTGTCCCTGACACTCACTGTCCCTGAGGCTCACTGTCCCTGAGGCTCACTGTCCCTGACACTGACTGTCCCTGACACTCACTGTCCCTGAGGCTCACTGTCCCTGAGGCTCACTGTCCCTGACACTCACTGTCCCTGATGCTCACTGTCCCTGACGCTCACTGTCCCTGAGGCTCACTGTCCCTGACACTCACTGTCCCTGAGGCTCACTGTCCCTGACACTGACTGTCCCTGACGCTCACTGTCCCTGACACTCACTGTCCCTGACACGCACTGTCCCTGAGGCTCACTGTCCCTGACACTCACTATCCCTGAGGCTCACTGTCCCTGACACTCACTGTTCCTGACACTCACTGTCCCTGACGCTCACTGTCCCTGACACTCACTATCCCTGACACTCACTGTCCCTGACGCTCACTGTCCCTGACACTCACTGTCCCTGACGCTCACTGTCCCTGACACTCACTGTCCCTGAGGCTCACTGTCCCTGACATTCACTGTCCCTGACACTCACTGTCCCTGACACTCACTGTCCCTGACATTCACTGTCCCTGAGGCTCACTGTCCCTGACACTCACTGTCCCTGACACTCACTGTCCCTGACGCTCACTGTCCCTGAGGCTCACTGTCCCTGACACTCACTGTCCCTGACACTCACTGTCCCTGAGGCTCACTGTCCCTGACATTCACTGTCCCTGACGCTCACTGTCCCTGACACTCACTGTCCCTGAGGCTCACTGTCCCTGACACTCACTGTCCCTGACACTCACTGTCCCTGAGGCTCACTGTCCCTGACGCTCACTGTCCCTGACACTCACTGTCCCTGACACTCACTGTCCCTGAGGCTCTCTGTCCCTGAGGCTCACTGTCCCTGACACTCACTGTCCCTGACACTCACTGTCCCTGACACTCACTGTCACTGAGGCTCACTGTCCCTGAGGCTCACTGTCCCTGACACTCACTGTCCCTGACGCTCACTGTCCCTGACGCTCACTCTCCCTGAGGCTCACTGTCCCTGACACTCACTGTCCCTGACACTCACTGTCCCTGAGGCTCACTGTCCCTGACGCTCACTGTCCCTGACGCTCACTGTCCCTGACGCTCACTGTCCCTGACACTCACTGTCCCTGAGGCTCACTGTCCCTGACACTCACTGTCCCTGACACTCACTGTCCCTGACACTCAATGTTCCTGACACTCACTGTCCCTGAGGCTCACTGTCCCTGACACTCACTGTCTCTGACACTCACTGTCCCTGACGCTCACTGTCCCTGACACTCACTGTCCCTGACACTCACTGTCCCTGACACTCACTGTCCCTGAGGCTCACTGTCCCTGAGGCTCACTGTCCCTGACATTCACTGTCCCTGAGGCTCACTGTCCCTGACATTCACTGTCCCTGACGCTCACTGTCCCTGACATTCACTGTCCCTGACACTCACTGTCCCTGACACTCACTGTCCCTGAGGCTCACTGTCCCTGACACTCACTGTCCCTGACACTCACTGTCCCTGAGGCTCACTGTCCCTGAGGCTCACTGTCCCTGACACTCACTGTCCCTGACGCTCACTGTCCCTGAGGCTCACTGTCCCTGAGGCTCACTGTCCCTGACACTCACTGTCCCTGACACTCACTGTCCCTGAGGCTCACTGTCCCTGACACTCAATGTCCCTGACACTCACTGTCCCTGAGGCTCACTGTCCCTGACACTCACTGTCCCTGACACTCACTGTCCCTGACACTCACTGTCCCTGAGGCTCACTATCCCTGACACTCACTGTCCCTGACACTCACTGTCCCTGAGGCTCACTGTCCCTGAGGCTCACTGTCCCTGACACTCACTGTCCCTGACGCTCACTGTCCCTGACACTCACTGTGCCTGACGCTCACTGTCCCTGACGCTCACTGTCCCTGACACTCACTGTCCCTGACACTCACTGTCCCTGACGCTCACTGTCCCTGAGGCTCACTGTCCCTGACACTCACTGTCCCTGACACTCACTGTCCCTGAGGCTCACTGTCCCTGACATTCACTGTCCCTGACGCTCACTGTCCCTGACACTCACTGTCCCTGAGGCTCACTGTCCCTGACACTCACTGTCCCTGACACTCACTGTCCCTGAGGCTCACTGTCCCTGACGCTCACTGTCCCTGACACTCACTGTCCCTGACACTCACTGTCCCTGAGGCTCTCTGTCCCTGAGGCTCACTGTCCCTGACACTCACTGTCCCTGACACTCACTGTCCCTGACACTCACTGTCACTGAGGCTCACTGTCCCTGAGGCTCACTGTCCCTGACACTCACTGTCCCTGACGCTCACTGTCCCTGACGCTCACTCTCCCTGAGGCTCACTGTCCCTGACACTCACTGTCCCTGACACTCACTGTCCCTGAGGCTCACTGTCCCTGACGCTCACTGTCCCTGACGCTCACTGTCCCTGACGCTCACTGTCCCTGACACTCACTGTCCCTGAGGCTCACTGTCCCTGACACTCACTGTCCCTGACACTCACTGTCCCTGACACTCAATGTTCCTGACACTCACTGTCCCTGAGGCTCACTGTCCCTGACACTCACTGTCTCTGACACTCACTGTCCCTGACGCTCACTGTCCCTGACACTCA
Source organism: Isurus oxyrinchus (assembly GCA_026770705.1). NCBI lineage: Eukaryota > Metazoa > Chordata > Chondrichthyes > Lamniformes > Lamnidae > Isurus > Isurus oxyrinchus. The sequence goes on along the minus strand of JANJGN010000004.1, from coordinate 197,341,828 downwards.
CTGTCCCTGACACTCACTGTCCCTGACACTCACTGTCCCTGAGGCTCACTGTCCCTGAGGCTCACTGTCCCTGACATTCACTGTCCCTGAGGCTCACTGTCCCTGACATTCACTGTCCCTGACGCTCACTGTCCCTGACATTCACTGTCCCTGACACTCACTGTCCCTGACACTCACTGTCCCTGAGGCTCACTGTCCCTGACACTCACTGTCCCTGACACTCACTGTCCCTGAGGCTCACTGTCCCTGAGGCTCACTGTCCCTGACACTCACTGTCCCTGACGCTCACTGTCCCTGAGGCTCACTGTCCCTGAGGCTCACTGTCCCTGACACTCACTGTCCCTGACACTCACTGTCCCTGAGGCTCACTGTCCCTGACACTCAATGTCCCTGACACTCACTGTCCCTGAGGCTCACTGTCCCTGACACTCACTGTCCCTGACACTCACTGTCCCTGACACTCACTGTCCCTGAGGCTCACTATCCCTGACACTCACTGTCCCTGACACTCACTGTCCCTGAGGCTCACTGTCCCTGAGGCTCACTGTCCCTGACACTCACTGTCCCTGACGCTCACTGTCCCTGACACTCACTGTGCCTGACGCTCACTGTCCCTGACGCTCACTGTCCCTGACACTCACTGTCCCTGACACTCACTGTCCCTGACACTCACTGTCCCTGACGCTCACTGTCCCTGAGGCTCACTGTCCCTGACACTCACTGTCCCTGACACTCACTGTCCCTGAGGCTCACTGTCCCTGACACTCACTGTCCCTGACACTCACTGTCCCTGACACTCACTGTCCCTGACGCTCACTGTCCCTGAGGCTCACTGTCCCTGAGGCTCACTGTCCCTGACATTCACTGTCCCTGAGGCTCACTGTCCCTGACATTCACTGTCCCTGACGCTCACTGTCCCTGACATTCACTGTCCCTGACACTCACTGTCCCTGACACTCACTGTCCCTGAGGCTCACTGTCCCTGACACTCACTGTCCCTGACACTCACTGTCCCTGAGGCTCACTGTCCCTGACACTCACTGTCCCTGAGGCTCACTGTCCCTGACGCTCACTGTCCCTGACACTCACTGTCCCTGACACTCACTGTCCCTGACACTCACTGTCACTGACACTCACTATCCCTGAGGCTCACTGTCCCTGACACTCACTGTCCCTGACGCTCACTGTCCCTGACACTCACTGTCCCTGACACTCACTGTCCCTGAGCCTCACTGTCCCTGACACTCACTGTCCCTGACACTCACTGTCCCTGAGGCTCACTGTCCCTGACACTCACTGTCCCTGACACTCACTGTCCCTGAGGGTCACTGTCCTTGACACTCACTGTCCCTGACACTCACTGTCCCTGAGGGTCACTGTCCCTGACACTCACTGTCCCTGACACTCACTGTCGCTGAGGCTCACTGTCCCTGACACTCACTGTCCCTGACACTCACTGTCCCTGACACTCACTGTCCCTGACATTCACTGTCCCTGAGGCTCACTGTCCCTGACACTCACTGTCCCTGACACTCACTGTCCCTGAGGCTCACTGTCCCTGACACTCACTGTCCCTGACGCTCACTGTCCCTGACACTCACTGTCCCTGACACTCACTGTCCCTGACGCTCACTGTCCCTGACATTCACTGTCCCTGTCACTCACTGTCCCTGACATTCACTGTCCCTTACAGTCACTGTCCTGAGAGCCCCTGTTCTGACATTTACGGTCCATAATGGTCGCTGCCTCTGAGTGTCACTGTCCCTGACGGTCACAATCCCTGAGGGTCACTGTCACTGAGGGTCTCTGTCCCTGAGGGTCACTGTCCCTGAGGGTCACTGTCCTTGAGGGTCTCTGTCCCTGAGGGTCACTGTCCCTGAGGGTCACTATCCCTGAGAGTCACTGTCCCTGATGGTCACTATCCTTGAGGATCACTGTCCCTGAGGGTCACTATCCCTGAGGGTCACTGTCCCTGAGGGTCACTGTCCCTGACGGTCACTATCCTTGAGAGTCACTGTCCCTGAGTGTCACTGTCCCTGAGGGTCACTGTCCCTGAGAGTCACTGTCCCTGACAATCACTGTCCCTTAGGGTCACTGTCCCTGATGGTCACTGTCCCTGTCACTGTCCCTGAGGTCACTGTCCCTGACACTCACTGTCCCTGACACTCACTGTCCCTGAGGCTCACTGTCCCTGACACTCACTGTCCCTGAGGCTCACTGTCCCTGACGCTCACTGTCCCTGACGCTCACTGTCCCTGACACTCACTGTCCCTGACACTCACTGTCACTGACACTCACTATCCCTGAGGCTCACTGTCCCTGACACTCACTGTCCCTGACGCTCACTGTCCCTGACACTCACTGTCCCTGACACTCACTGTCCCTGAGGCTCACTGTCCCTGACACTCACTGTCCCTGACACTCACTGTCCCTGAGGCTCACTGTCCCTGACACTCACTGTCCCTGACACTCACTGTCCCTGAGGGTCACTGTCCTTGACACTCACTGTCCCTGACACTCACTGTCCCTGAGGGTCACTGTCCCTGACACTCACTGTCCCTGACACTCACTGTCGCTGAGGCTCACTGTCCCTGACACTCACTGTCCCTGACACTCACTGTCCCTGACACTCACTGTCCCTGACATTCACTGTCCCTGAGGCTCACTGTCCCTGACACTCACTGTCCCTGACACTCACTGTCCCTGAGGCTCACTGTCCCTGACACTCACTGTCCCTGACGCTCACTGTCCCTGACACTCACTGTCCCTGACACTCACTGTCCCTGACGCTCACTGTCCCTGACATTCACTGTCCCTGTCACTCACTGTCCCTGACATTCACTGTCCCTTACAGTCACTGTCCTGAGAGCCCCTGTTCTGACATTTACGGTCCATAATGGTCGCTGCCTCTGAGTGTCACTGTCCCTGACGGTCACAATCCCTGAGGGTCACTGTCACTGAGGGTCTCTGTCCCTGAGGGTCACTGTCCCTGAGGGTCACTGTCCTTGAGGGTCTCTGTCCCTGAGGGTCACTGTCCCTGAGGGTCACTATCCCTGAGAGTCACTGTCCCTGATGGTCACTATCCTTGAGGATCACTGTCCCTGAGGGTCACTATCCCTGAGGGTCACTGTCCCTGAGGGTCACTGTCCCTGACGGTCACTATCCTTGAGAGTCACTGTCCCTGAGTGTCACTGTCCCTGAGGGTCACTGTCCCTGAGAGTCACTGTCCCTGACAATCACTGTCCCTTAGGGTCACTGTCCCTGATGGTCACTGTCCCTGTCACTGTCCCTGAGGTCACTGTCCCTGACACTCACTGTCCCTGACACTCACTGTCCCTGAGGCTCACTGTCCCTGACACTCACTGTCCCTGAGGCTCACTGTCCCTGACGCTCACTGTCCCTGACGCTCACTGTCCCTGACACTCACTGTCCCTGACACTCACTGTCACTGACACTCACTATCCCTGAGGCTCACTGTCCCTGACACTCACTGTCCCTGACGCTCACTGTCCCTGACACTCACTGTCCCTGACACTCACTGTCCCTGAGGCTCACTGTCCCTGACACTCACTGTCCCTGACACTCACTGTCCCTGAGGCTCACTGTCCCTGACACTCACTGTCCCTGACACTCACTGTCCCTGAGGGTCACTGTCCTTGACACTCACTGTCCCTGACACTCACTGTCCCTGAGGGTCACTGTCCCTGACACTCACTGTCCCTGACACTCACTGTCGCTGAGGCTCACTGTCCCTGACACTCACTGTCCCTGACACTCACTGTCCCTGACATTCACTGTCCCTGACATTCACTGTCCCTGACACTCACTGTCCCTGACACTCACTGTCCCTGAGGCTCACTGTCCCTGACACTCACTGTCCCTGACGCTCACTGTCCCTGACACTCACTGTCCCTGACACTCACTGTCCCTGACGCTCACTGTCCCTGACATTCACTGTCCCTGTCACTCACTGTCCCTGACATTCACTGTCCCTTACAGTCACTGTCCTGAGAGCCCCTGTTCTGACATTTACCGTCCATAATGGTCGCTGCCTCTGAGTGTCACTGTCCCTGACGGTCACAATCCCTGAGGGTCACTGTCACTGAGGGTCTCTGTCCCTGAGGGTCACTGTCCCTGAGGGTCACTGTCCTTGAGGGTCTCTGTCCCTGAGGGTCACTGTCCCTGAGGGTCACTATCCCTGAGAGTCACTGTCCCTGATGGTCACTATCCTTGAGGATCACTGTCCCTGAGGGTCACTATCCCTAAGGGTCACTGTCCCTGAGGGTCACTGTCCCTGACGGTCACTATCCTTGAGAGTCACTGTCCCTGAGTGTCACTGTCCCTGAGGGTCACTGTCCCTGAGAGTCACTGTCCCTGACAGTCACTGTCCCTTAGGGTCACTGTCCCTGATGGTCACTGTCCCTGTCACTGTCCCTGAGGTCACTGTCCCTGATGGTCACTGTCCCTGTCACTGTCCCTGAGGTCACTGTCCCTGACGGTCACTGTCCCTGTCACTGTCCCTGAGGTCACTGTCCCTTAGGGTCACTGTCCCTGAGGGTCACTGTCCCTGTCACTGTCCCTGAGTTCACTGTCCCTTAGGGTCACTGTCCCTGAGGGTCACTATCCCTGAGGGTCACTGTCCCTGAGGGTCACTGTCCCTGACGGTCACTATCCTTGAGAGTCACTGTCCCTGAGTGTCACTGTCCCTGAGGGTCACTGTCCCTGACAGTCACTGTCCCTGAGGCTCACTGTCCCTTAGGGTCACTGTCCCTGAGGCTCACTGTCCCTGAGGGTCACTGTCCCTGAGGGTCACTATCCCTGAGGGTCACTGTCCCTGAGGGTCACTGTCCCTGACAGTCACTGTCCCTTAGGGTCACTGTCCCTGACAGTCACTGTCCCTTAGGGTCACTGTCCCTGAGGTCACTGTCCCTTAGGGTCACTGTCCCTGAGGGTCACTGTCCCTGAGGGTCACTGTCCCTGTCACTGTCCCTGAGGTCACTGTCCCTTAGGGTCACTGTCCCTGAGGGTCACTGTCCCTGAGGGTCACTGTCCCTGAGGTCACTGTCCCTGATGGTCACTGTCCCTTAGGGTCACTGTCCCTTAGGGTCACTGTCCCTGAGGGTCACTGTCCCTGAGGTCACTGTCCCTGTCACTGTCCCTTAGGGTCACTGTCCCTGATGGTCACTGTCCCTGACAGTCACTGTCCCTTAGGGTCACTGTCCCTTAGGGTCACTGTCCCTGATGGTCACTGTCCCTGACAGTCACTGTCCCTTAGGGTCACTGTCCCTTAGGGTCACTGTCCATGAGGTCACTGTCCCTTAGGGTCACTGTCCCTGAGGGTCACTGTCCCTGAGGGTCACTGTCCCTGACGGTCACTGTCCCTTCGAGTCACTGTCCCTGATGGTCACCGTCCCTGACGGTCACTGTCCCTGAGGGTCACTGTCCCTTAGGGTCACTGTCCCTGACGGTCACTGTCCCTGATGGTCACTGTCCCTTAGGGTCACTGTCCCTGACGGTCACTGTCCCTGAGGGTCACTGTCCCTTAGTGTCACTGTCCCTATGATCCTGCTGTCATCGTCATGGTCACTCCCATTCAGCGTGATTGTGAATGCTGCTAGTTGAAGTTGGTGTTTGGCTTTGTGAATTTGCAGAGAGCTGAACAGTTTTATATGTTAATCTCTCAGAGCCCTCGCCACAGAATGAGATACTGGAAGTGACAGGCTCACAGACATCCATTGCCAGCAACACAGAGACTCTGGTGAGTGTCTTTACTGATAGCTCGCAGTGCAGCCTTTCTGTAATCTAACCACTATGACACCTTCACTCTCTCCTCCCAACTGTGGAGCCTGGTATTGTTCACTGGATGCTTAGCCAAGGAAGCAGCAGAACAATCGAACTGTGGACTGTCAGGCTGTCTCAGCGTGTGTGTGAGACCCGTACCCCAGTGAGAGTCAGTGTGTGTGGGACCCGTACCCAAGTGAGAGTCAGTGTGTGTGGGACCCGTACCCAAGTGAGAGTCAGTGTGTGTGGGACCCGTACCCAAGTGAGAGTCAGTGTGTGTGAGACCCGTACCCCAGTGAGAATCAGTGTATGTGAGACCCGTACCCCAGTGAGAGTCAGTGCATGTGAGACCCGTACCCCAGTGAGAGTCAGTGTGTGTGAGACCCGTACCCCAGTGAGAGACAGTGTGTGTGGGACCCGTACTCCAGTGAGAATCAGTGTATGTGGGACCCATACCCAAGTGAGAGTCAGTGTATGTGGGACCCGTACTCCAGTGAGAGTCAGTGTGTGTGGGACCTGTACCCCAGTGAGAGTCAGTGTGTGTGGGACCCGTACCCAAGTGAGAGTCAGTGTGTTTGGGACCCGTACCCCAGTGAGAGTCAGTGTGTGTGGGACCCGTACCCCAGTGAGAGTCAGTGTGTGTGGGACCCTTACCCCAGTGAGAGTCAGTGTGTGTGGGACCCGTACCCCAGTGAGAGTCAGTGTGTGTATGACCCGTACCCCAGTGAGAATCAGTGTGTGTAGGACCCATACCCAAGTGAGAGTCAGTGTGTGTGGGACCCGTACCCCAGTGAGAGTCAGTGGGTGTGGGACCCGTACCCCAGTGAGAGTCAGTGTGTGTAGGACCCGTACCCCAGTGAGAGTCAGTGTGTGTGGGACCTGTACCCCAGTGAGAGTCAGTGTGTGCGTGTGGGACCCATACCCCAGTGAGAGTCAATGTGTGTGGGACCCGTACCCCAGTGAGAGTCAGTGTGTGTGTGACCCATACCCCAGTGAGAGTCAGTGTGTGTGGGACCCGTACCCCAGTGAGAGTCAGTGTGTGTGGGACCCGTACCCCAGTGAGAGTCAGTGTATGTGGGACCCGTACCCCAGTGAGAGTCAGTGTGTGTGAGACCCGTACCCCAGTAAGAGTCAGTGTGTGTGTGACCCGTACCCCAGTAAGAGTCAGTATGTGTGAGACCCGTACCCCAGTGAGAGTCAGTGTGTGTGGGACCCGTAGTCCAGTGAGAATCAGTGTATGTGGGACCCATACCCAAGTGAGAGTCAGTGTATGTGGGACCCGTACTCCAGTGAGAGTCAGTGTGTGTGGGACCCGTACCCCAGTGAGAGTCAGTGTGTGTGGGACCCGTACCCAAGTGAGAGTCAGTGTGTTTGGGACCCGTACCCCAGTGAGAGTCAGTGTGTGTGGGACCCGTACCCCAGTGAGAGTCAGTGTGTGTGGGACCCTTACCCCAGTGAGAGTCAGTGTGTGTGGGACCTGTACCCCAGTGAGAGTCAGTGTGTGTATGACCCGTACCCCAGTGAGAATCAGTGTGTGTAGGACCCATACCCAAGTGAGAGTCAGTGTGTGTGGGACCCGTACCCCAGTGAGAGTCAGTGGGTGTGGGACCCGTACCCCAGTGAGAGTCAGTGTGTGTAGGACCCGTACCCCAGTGAGAGTCAGTGTGTGTGGGACCTGTACCCCAGTGAGAGTCAGTGTGTGCGTGTGGGACCCATACCCCAGTGAGAGTCAGTGTGTGTGGGACCCGTACCCCAGTGAGAGTCAGTGTGTGTGTGACCCATACCCCAGTGAGAGTCAGTGTGTGTGGGACCCGTACCCCAGTGAGAGTCAGTGTGTGTGGGACCCGTACCCCAGTGAGAGTCAGTGTGTGTGGGACCCGTACCCCAGTGAGAATCAGTGTGTGTGGGACCCATACCCCAGTGAGAGTCAGTGTGTGTGGGACCCAGCAAGTCAGTGATTTTAGGGACTGGGCCTGCGGTCAATGTCCTGTTTGTATTCGGTTGGGTAAGCTAATTGCTGATTTCTCTTACAGTTGAGTGCCAGGGCCCAGCTAGGTGCAAGAGCTGCCAAGTTTCTGAGGAAAGGGAAGTCTGTTCCTGACGAGTTGCTGGTGGAGATTGTGGTTGAGTGTGTACAGTAAGTGTCATAATGGCAGGCTGGAGTATGATGCCTGTAGGCTCCCTGATCAATGTCTTGCGCTAATTATCAATGTCTGCTTGTAACAGGTAAGTTTGTGCCTCTGTAAACAGGTGATGGCCACTTCGCATTCTCTTCCTCTATTCAATGAAAGATAACACTCTGCCTCACTGCTTTCCCCAGCTGTAACTTTGTCTTTTTCTATGCTGGGGATTTGGTGGGACTGCAGGGGAGGAGGCTTTGGTAAGCCTGTCTGGAGGTGGAGCTTGGTGAGACTGGCTGGGTGTGGGTCAGTGTGACTGCTGGGGGTCTCGGTGAGAATGACTGGATGGGGTTCTATCAGCCTGCCAGGGGATCCACATAAGTACCAATGACTGAGGTAGAAAGAGGGATGTGGTCCTGCAGTCAGAATTTAATGATCTCGGCTGGAAATTAGCAAGCAGGATCTCAAAATAAATAATCTCAGGATTATTCACACTGCCACACACAAGTGAGTATGAGACAAGTAGAAACAGGCAGATTGTACAGGAGTCCCCTGAGTGCATCCCACTCTCCAACCAGTTCTGAACACTGATGAGAGTGATGGTTCATCTGGGGAGAGCAGCCAGAGCCAGGTCCCTAGCACCATGAGTGTCTCAGCTGTACAGGGGCTACAAGGAAGATGGGACGCACAATAGTGATTGGATAGTTAGGGGACTCGATAGCTGCAGACGTGGATCAGTAAGGTGTGTTGCCTCCCTGGTGCCTGGGTCGAGGATGTCACTGAGCAGCTGCAGAGCACCCAGAGGGGGCAGATGAACAGTTGAGAGTCGTGGCTACATTGGTGCCAACGACATAGATAGGAAGAGGGATGTGGTCCTGCAGGCAGTATTCAGGGAGCTGGGTAGAACATTAGTAAGCAGGACCTTAAAAATAGTAATCTCCAGATTACTCCCAGTGCCACGTGCCAGTGAATCTAGAAATAGGAGATGAATGTGTGACTGGAAAGACGGTGCAGGAGGGAGGGCTTTCGTTTGCTGGAATATTGGGACTGGCTCTGGGGGAGATGGCACCTGCACAGTCGACATTAGAAAGACGGCCTGTGCTTAAAATTGACAAGTAAAGACAACTGAATAGGCTGCATCCAAGGATACTGAGGGAAGTGAATGTGGAAATTGTGGAGCCACTGGTCATAATTTTCTAATCCTCCTTAGACACACGGGTGGTGCCAGAAGATTGGAGAATTGCAAATGTTTCACCCCTGTTCAAAAGAGAGTATAACTGCAGGCTAGTCAGTTTAACTTTGGTGATAGGAAAGCTTTTAGAAATGATAATCCAGGACAGAATTATCAGTCACTTGGATAAGTGTGCATTAGTTAAGGAAAGCCAGAATAGATGTTTTGAGGGAAAATTGTGTTTAACTAACTTGCTGGAGTTTCTCGGTGATGTAACAGAGAAGGTTGACGAGGGTAATGCAGTGAATGTGATGGACATGCACTTTTCAAAAGGTGTTTGATAAAGTGCCACATAACAGGCTTGTCAGCAAAGTTGAAGTCCATGGAATAAAAGTGTCAGTGGCAGCATGGATACAAAGTTGGCTGAGTGACAGGAAACAGATAGTAATGCTGAACAGTTAATTTTCAGACTGGAGGAGGGTTATGGTGGAGTTCCCCTGTGGTCAGTATTAGGAGCCTTTCTTTTCCTGATATTGATTAATAACTGAGACTAGGAAGCGCAGGGCACAATTTCAGAATTTGCAAACAAGATCCCCTCTCTCAGGAAGGTTTAATATAGTAAATGTGTGAGCTTTCATTGACAGTTATGCAGTGACCATTCAGCAGCTGCAGCAATGACCCTCTGGTTTACCTGCTTCCTCGCAGCTCTCTGCCGGCAGGATGCGGCTGGATCCTGGATGGTTTCCCAGTGACTGTTAAACAGGCCAAGCTGCTGGAGAAGTGTTTCACTGGTGTCGATCCTGACAAAGCGAACAGGAAGAGCAAGAAGTCAAAGATCAGCCTCGCTATAGACCCAAGAGCTCCGAAAGATCCTCCACCTCCCCAACCAGCACTGGACATTGCCATCCTGCTGGATGTTTCAGACAACACTGTGCTGGCTCGTCACTCAGAGAGCACAAGTAAGGCAGGGATTCTCAGGACTAATAACGCAAGCAATAATTTAGACAGCACAGGGAGAGAGAGATTGGGATAAATATGTAATTGGGTAAGGAATACAGAATGCACTGCTGATGAGCAGCCGCAATAGCTGTTTTGAATCGAGGTTAATGATGGTACAAAAACAAAAATAGCTGGAAAACCTCAGCAGGTCTGGCAGCATCTGCAGAGAGGAACACAGTTAACGTTTCCAGTCCGTATGACTCTTCAACAGAACTAAGAAAAAATAGAAAAGAGGTGAAATATAAGCTGGTTTAAGGTGGGGTGGGACAGGTAGAGCTGGATAGAGGGCCCGTGATAGGTGGAGATAACCAAAAGATGTCACAGGCAAAAGGACAAAGAGGTGTTGAAGGTGGTGGTGTTATCTAAAGGAATGTGATAATAAAGGTACAGATAGCCCTAGTGGGGGTGGGGGCGGGGTGAAGGGAAGGGAAGGGACCGAAATAGGATAAAAGGTAGAGATAAAACAATGGATGGAAATACATTTAAAAATAATGGAAATAGGTGGGAAAAGAAAAATCTATATAAAAAAAAATGATGGTGTTTGATCTCTTTTCCATCAGTCAGTTCAGGCACTGAGGCTGAGAGCCAGAGGACAGGCAGCCTGCACCAGGAGAGCAAAGGGAACATGGCTTTTACCAAAAGCTCAGGTCCTGAAGAGGAGCAATTCCTGCCCCGGTGAGTGACCCCACAGTGACCCCTGCTCCGGTGAGCGACCCCACAGTGACACCTGCCCCGGTGAGTGACACCACAGTGACCCCTGCCCTCAGTGAGTGACCCCACAGTGACCCCTGCCCCCAGTGAGTGACCCCACATTGACCCCTGCCCCCAGTGAGTGATCCTATCTTGACCCCTGCCCCCAGTGAGTGATCCTATCTTGATCCCTACCCCCAGTGAGTGATCTTATCTTGACCCCTGCCCCCCAGTGAGTGATCCTATCTTGACCCCTGCCCTCAGTGAGTGATCCTATCTTGACCCCTGCCCCCAGTGAGTGATCCTATCTTGACCCCTGCCCCCAGTGAGTGATCCTATCTTGACCCCTGCCCTCAGTGAGTAATCTTATCTTGACCCCTGCCCTCAGTGAGTGATCCTATCTTGATCCCTGCCCCCAGTGAGTGATCTTGTCTTGACCCCCGCCCCCAGTGAGTGATCCTGTCTTGACCCCTGCCCCCAGTGAGTGATCCTATCTTGACCCCTGACCCCAGTGAGTGATCCCATAGTGACTCCTAGACTAATGAATGGCTCATTGGGACCCTTGTGCTGGTGAGTCATCCCGATGGTGACCCCTGGTACCGGTTTGTGAAATCACGCTGACCCCTGGCCCTGGACAGTGACCCCACAGCAACCAAAAGCACCGGTGAGTAAACCTGTAGTGACCCCTGACCCTGGTAAATGACACCACAGTGAACCCTGGCTGCAATGAATGAGCCCACTGTGACCCTGGCCCTGAGAGTGACCACACAGAGAACTATGGCCCCACTGACTGACAGCATGGTAACCAATAAACCTGGTGATTTTTTTTTTCTTCATTCAAGGGACGTGGACATCGCTGGCTGGGCCAGCATATATTGCCCACCCCTAATTGCTCTTGAGAAGGTGGTGATGAGCTGCCTTCTTGAACCACTGCAGTCCATGTGGTGCAGGTACACCCACAGTGCTGTTAGGGAGGGAGTTCCAGGATTTTGACCCAGTGACAGTGAAGGAATGGTGATATATTTCCAAGTCAGGATGGTGAGTGACTTGGAGGGGATCTTCCAAGTGGTGGTGTTCCCATCTATCTGCTGCCCTTGTCCTTCTAGATGGTAGTGGTCGTGGGTTTGGAAGGTGCTGTCTAAGGAGCCTAGGTGAGTTCATGCAGTGTATCTTGTAGATGGTACACACTGCTGCTACTGTGCGTTGGTGGTGGAGGGAGTGAATGTTTGTGGATGTGATGCTGATCAAGCAGCTGCTTTGTCCTGGATGGTGTCAAGCTTCTTGAGTGTTGTAGGAGCTGCACTCATCCAGGCAAGTGTGGAATATTCCATCACACTCCTGACTTGTGCCTTGTAGATGGTGGACAGGCTTTGGGGAGTCAGGAGGTGAGTTCCTCATTGCAGGATTCCTCTTGTAGTCACAGTATTTATGTGGCTAGTCCAGTTCTGTTTCTGGTCAATGGTAACCCCCAGGATGTTGATAGTGGGGGATTCAATGATGCTAATGCCATTGAATGAAGTGGCGATGGTTGGATTCTCTCTTGTTGGAGATGGTCAATGCCTACCGCTTGTGTGGTGCGAATGTTACTTGCCACTTGTCAGCCCAAGCCTGGATATTGTCCAGGTCTTGCTGCATTTGGACATGGACTGCTTCAGTATCTGAGGAGTTGCAAATGGTGCTGAACATTGTGCAATCATCAGTGAACATCCCCACTTCTGACCTTATGATGGAAGGAAGGTCATTGATGAAGCAGCTGAAGATGGTTGGGCCGAGGACACTACCCTGAGGAACTCCTGCAGTGATGTCCTGGAGCTGAAATGACTGACCTTCAACAACCACTACCATTTTCCTTTGTGCAAGGTATGACTCCAACCAGCAGAGAGTTTTCCCCTGATTCCCATTGACTCCAGTTTTGCTAGGGCTCCTTGATGTCACACTCGGTCAAATACTGCCTTGATATCAAGGGCAGTCACTCTCACTTCACCTCTGGAGTTCAGCTCTTTTGTCCATGTTTGAACCAAGTCTGTAGTGAGTTCAGGAGCTGAGTGGCCCTGGCGGAACCCAAACTAGGCACCAGTGAGCAGGTTATTGCTAAGCAAGTGCCGCTTGATAGCACAGTTGATGACCCTTTGCATTACTTTACTGATGATGGAGAGTAGACTGATGGGGCGGTAATTGGCCAGGTTGGATTTGTGCTGCTATTTGTGTAAAGGACATACCTGGGCAATTTTCACATTGCCAGGTACATGATGTGATTGAACAATTATAATCCCTGGCCCAAGAGATTCAACCCATAGAGGCTCCAGCCATTGCCCTGGTGAATAAACTTCAGCCATTGTGGACCTGGTAAGTGAATATCAAATGGCCACCCCAGACCCAGTCACTAAATGCCCACAGAACCCAGGCCCCAGTGCCCACGACCCTGGTGACCCATGACCCTGGCAATTAAACCCACAGATCGGAAAGAATGAAGTCAGGGTTGCCTAGCCCCAGCAAGCCAGCTCCACTGTAGGGCATCGGTTGGGAAGGAGCAGAGCTGGGTTTATGATACTGCATGTAACTGAACCGAGCTCCATTGATAGGCTCACAGGTTTCCTTGATAACTGGCCCAAGCTGGAGAAGTGGTTCGAGGTGGAGCAGAAGATACTGGTGAAGGTGAACGGGGAGCTTGAGCAGGGCGAATTGTTGGAAAAACTCGAGCTGGTCCTGGTTGAAGCCTTGTACAAGAAACAGTGTAAAGGTAAGAGGAATGCTCATCTGTTGACACTGCTTCCTCATTGACATGAGATGAAAACCCATATCTACAGCAATGGCCAGCAGATAGAAAGGAACATAGGAACAAGAGGAGGCAGTAAGGATACAGGAGGAGGCAGTGAACATACAGAAGGAGGCAGTGAGGATACAGGAGGAGGCAGGGCGAATACATAAGGAGGAGGCAGTGAGGATACAGTAGGAGGCAGTGAGGGTACAGGAGGAGGCAGTGAGGATACAGTAAAAGGCAGTGAGGGTACAGGAGGAAGCAGTGAGGATACAGTAGGAGGCAGTGAGGATACAGTAGGAGGCAGTGAGGATACAGTAGGAGGCAGTGAGGGTACAGGAGGAGGCAGTGAGGGTACAGTAGGAGGCAGTGAGGATACAGTAGGAGGCAGTGAGGGTACAGGAGGAGGCATTGAGGATACAGTAGGAGGCAGTGAGGGTACAGGAGGAAGCCGTACAGATACAGTAGTAGGGAGTGCAGATACAGGAGGAGTCAGTGAGCGTAGAAGAGGAGGAGGCAGTGTGGATACAGGAGGTGGCCATGCAGATGCAGGAAGAGACAGTGAGGGTACAGGTGGAGGCAATGAGGGTACAGGCAGAGGCGGTGAGGGTACAGGCAGAGATAGTGAGGGTACAGGCGGAGACAGTGAACAGTAAAGATTCCTCAGGCAAGGAGCCTGAGTAGAAAATCTAGCCATTTGTTTAGAAGGTTTAGCAGTTTAGAAATAACAGTGAGATGTGTCGCCTTTTGGATGAAACAATAAAGCAAGGCCCTCTGTGCCACCTCAGGAAGATGCAGATCCCACTGCACCATTTGAAAAACAGCAGATAGTTCTGTGCAATGTGCTGGAAAACTGTTATCACTCAACCAGCATCATGCATAATGGACTGTATGATCCTATTACACCGCTGTTTGTGGGAGTTTGCAATGCACAAGTGATTAACTTATTCATTTAATGAAGTACCTCATTGGCTGTGAAGTTCTTTTAGCAATCCTGAGGTTAAGTGTGAGGTTTTCATTTCTTTAATACGTATATATGCAGGAGCAATCCAGGGCATTTTTATAGAGAGGTTGAAGAGCAGAGGAGTTACTGGCCTGGACACTCACACCCATTTGAGTTAGGGAACAAGGTCAGTGCAGCGTTCTAAAACAAGGAGAAATCAGGGAATCAAAATCAACCAGCTACACCAAATCCAAAATGGACAACCCCACCTTCAGTGCCAGCCCAGACAGCATGAGAATACTAGAACAGCTGCTCCCCTGAGGAGACATGGTTTGATTGACAGCTCAGGCTCTCTGGTCTCTGCTGTCAATTTCATCATGGGCAGGATTGTTCCCTTGTCAGGCGGGCGGGCCTGGAATGGCCACGAGACCCACCGCAGCCTGCGATCGGGATCCGGCTGTGATTTCACACGCGCTGGCCCATTAATGGGCAGCTAGCGTGAACCGTGCACTAAGAGCATCAGCGCTGCCGGGGTGCGGGTAGGAGTAGCGCAGGTGCAGGGCAAGGTGCACTGAAAGCCCCCTGAAGGCACAGAGCTGCCTGAGGGAGCTGAAGAACTTTAAATACAAGAATAAACTTTTTACAAATGATATAAACGTCCCCACTTGTGACTCAATCACATGAAGAGGGGTATGTAAAAAATTATATTAAAAGATTTTTTTTTAACTAACCCTTGGAAATCTCATCCTGCCCGCGGATGAGGTTTTGTTAAAAATGCAAAGGCCGCCTGGCCTACTCGCCTGGTCGAGTGGACAGCAAAAAATACAACTTAATTGCTTGTTTAAGGGCCTCAATAGGCCTCTTAATGGCGGGCGCACTGCCACCTCTCGCCTACACCCACCGACTGAAAGATCGCTCGAGTGTGTGATGACATCGGGACCCTTCCCCATGGGACAGAAACTCTGCCCTATGTTTGTAGACACAAGTTTGAAGAGTTCATGGTTTTTGAAACTTCAACGGGCTGGGACGATTGACACTTTAATCAGCTTATCCAGGCTTTCTTTTCAAACATAAGAGAACGTTCTCAATTCATTTCAAGGGTTTTTGTTACCCCTACATACCCCCCTCTATACACCACAGGATTCATTGGTTCTAGAAGGATCATTGGACATGTAAATGCTATAGTTTAGCATAAGGTCATGAGGGGGCCTTTTGATCTTAACTTTTTAAAGGTCCCCTCATGCAGACTAATGTTCATGACTCTTCTGAGAGGTGGTGAACCATGACTCTTTAAAAACCTGGCCCGACTCCATGAGCTTTGCAGAGGAATAGGAATCGCCTGACTCCAGAATGGAGCCGGCAAGACCGGGAGTGCCAGATATCGGCTTCCGACAGGAACCAGCCAACACCATCCCAAAAATCAGACAGCCAGGGAATAGGGCTGGGAATCCCGGAATTAGGACCCAACTGCCATTTTAAAGGTCTCCCGAGTCAACCTGAGGCCAGGTTATTCAGTTTCCAGAAGTTTCTATGACTGTCCTATTGTGAGGCTGGGTCTGAGTTCAGCAATCACAGCTAGCTGAACAACAAGGTATGGATCAGATTCATTGCAAAATGACCGATTTGTTTAACTCGCTGACTGGTTAAAACCTCTCCTCTGAATCAGGAGATTTGCACATATAATCCAGGTTGACAGTGCAATGCAGTGCTGAGGGAGTGCTGCACTGTGGAAGGTGCCAACTTGCTGGTAAAAGAAGGATATATTTTGAATTATCAAGCATTTTTCACAGTTGCAGGATGTCCCAAAGCACTGCACAACAATGAAGAATTTTTGCAGTGTAGTGGCTGTTGAAATGTCGATGAGACATTAAACTGACGCTGACTCTGCTCGGTTACATAAAGGATTCTTCAGCATTATTTAAAGATAGGCAGAGAGTTCTTTCACTGACCTGGTCAAGCCTCCTTCTTTAGGCACATTGTCTGTTTAGTTATTGCACTGTTGCTGTAGGAGTTGGCTGTGTGCTAATTGGCTCTCACATTCCCCAAATCTCAATGGTGACTTCACTTCCAAAAATGACCTCCTTGGCTATTGGGTGCTTCAGGAGAGTGAGCGGCTAACATTGTGTGTGGTTTGAATTCCTAGACGCTGAGACTGAGAAGCCTGTAGAGGTGCAAATACTTCCCTCGCCAGTTCAGGCCGAGCCAACTCCTTCTCCCGAGCCTCAGGAGAAGCCTTCAAAGGAAGAGAAATCGGTGAAAAATGGTGAGTGGACAACAGAGACGGAAGACGATTCCTTTAACTGGGAACTGTAGTTAAAAGTAAGGACACATGGGCACATTGTGAGAGTCCACTCATTTAACCAGAGAACCCTCACCTCACAGTCTGTCCACTCTACATTATTCACAATGACTCAATAATGAACAATGTCTTTCCTTTGTCTCCTGAAGTCAGCACTATGATACAGCAATTGTTCAGTCCATGCAGCAGCTATCCAGAGCTCGCCAGAGACTATTCAGTCCCTCGAGTCTGCTCTCCACCCACCCCAGAGGAGTATCCATCCCACATTCTGCTCTCACTCCTCCCAGGAATCTCCTACACTACAACAATGACTACCTTTAGTATTTCATTGGCTGTAAAGTACTCTGGGATGCCTGGTGATCATGAAAAGTACCATACAAATGCAACTCTTTTTTTCTCCCAGGAATCGTCTTCCCTCTACTACCCACACCACACCCTCAACCCCAGGATTGTCCTTCCCACTCTCCAAGGAGCCTCCCTCTAACTCAATCCCTTCAGGAATCTTCCTCCCACTCATTCCCACACTCCACCAGGAATCTCCATCCCACTCTCTCTTGCACTTTCCTCCACCCACCCCAGCAGGAATCTCAGTTCCTCTTCCGTCTCATAGAAACTAGGAGCAGGAGTAGGTCATTCAGCCCTTCGAGCCTGCTCTGCCATTCATTATGATCATGGCTGATCCTCTATTCCAACACCGTACTTCCTCTCTCTCCCCCCGCCCCTTGATGCATTTTGAGTCCAGAAGTCTATCTATTTACTTCTTAAATATATTCAGTGACTTGGCCTCTGTGGTGGAGAATTCAACAGGTTCACCACCCTCTGAGTGAAGAAGTTTCTCCTCATCTCAGTCCTAAATGGTTTACCCCATATCCTGAGACTGTGACCCCTTGTTCTAGACCCCCATCCAGCCTGAAGAGTCCTGTCAGAATTTTATATGTTTCAATGGGATCCCCTCTCATTCTCCTAAACTCCAGTGAACACAGGCCTAGTCGACCCAATATCTCCTCATCCGACAATCCTGCCGTCCCAGGAATCAGTCTGGTGAACCTTCGCTGCACTCCCTCCATGGCAAGTCTATCCTTTCTTAGGTAAGGAGACCAAAACTGCACACAATACTCCAGGATAAAAGCAAAATACTGTGGATGCTGGAAAAACTCAGCAGGTCTAACAGCATCTGTGGAGAGAGAAACAGAGTTAACGTTTCGAATCTGTATGACTCTTCTTCAGAGTTAAAGAGAGCTCAAAACGTTAACTTTTTTTTCTCTCCAGAGATGCTGTCAGACC
This sequence comes from Isurus oxyrinchus, assembly GCA_026770705.1. Taxonomy (NCBI): domain Eukaryota; kingdom Metazoa; phylum Chordata; class Chondrichthyes; order Lamniformes; family Lamnidae; genus Isurus; species Isurus oxyrinchus. Next base: position 197,323,783 of record JANJGN010000004.1, on the reverse strand, counting down.
TGCTGAGTTTTTCCAGCATTTTGGGTTTTCGTTTCACAATACCCAAGGTGTGGTCTCACCAAGGCCCTGTACAGCTACAGTAAGACATCCTTGACCCTGGGAATCTCCATCCTTCTCAAACAGTTTTCTTGCCTGTAGGCTCTGTCAAAGAGAAGAAGAAGAAGATCCCGTCGCCTCGTGACAAGAAACGTGACAAACCTGGCTCCCTCAGTCAATCAGGTATGATTGTGATTCTTCATGGAATGATAAATTAGTGCTAGAGGATATTTGAATTCAAAACAGAAAATGCTGCGAATACCCAGGTCAGGCCACATCTGTGGTGAGAGGAACCAAGTTAACATTTTAGCTTGATGACTTTTCCTTTTGTATTAGAGGAACTCTTACTGGTTACCATCAAAACAAAGGCTTGTAAGCATGGCGACAAAAGCTCTACCTGATTAGTTTTGTAATAAGAAGGTTGATTATAGTAACTGATTTGATCTTCTACTTATGTGAAATGTCATGTCTGATTCACTCTGAGAAAGCTCTCTGATGTCAGTGAACGACACAAGTCCTGCAGCGACCAGCTCCTCCATCCTCTGCCCTCTGAGTGCCAGGCTGCATTGCCCCAGACCATCTAGAAGGCTCTAGAAGTTGAGAGTGACTGCCCTTGACATTAAGGCAGCATTTAACCGAGTGTGGCATCAAGGAGCCCTAGCAAAACTGGTGCCAATGGGAGCTCTATGCTGGTTGGAGTCATACCTAGCACAAAGGAAGATGGTTGTGGTTGTTGGAGGTCAGTCATCTCAGCTCCAGGACATCACTGCAGGAGTTCCTCAGGGTGGTGTCCTCGGCCCAACCATCTTCAGCTGCTTCACCAATGACCTTCCTTCCATCATAAGGTCAGAAGTGGGGATGTTCGCTGATGATTGCACAATGTTCAGCACCATTCACAACTCTTCAGATACTGAAGCAGTCCATGTCCAAATGGAGCAAGACCTGGACAATGTCCAGGCTTGGGCTGGCAAGTGGCAAGTAACATTCACACCACACAAGTGTCAGGCAGTGACCATCTCCAACAAGAGAGAATCCAACCATCACCCCATGACATTCAATGGTTTTCCCATCACTGAATCCCCCACTATCGACATCCTGGGGGTTATCACTGACCAGGAACTGAACTAGCCTAGCCATATAAATACTGTGTCTACAAGAGCAGGTCAGAGGTTAGGAATCCTGTGGTGAGTAACTCACCTCATGGCCCCCCCCAAAGCCTGTCCACCATCTACAAGGCACAAGTCAGGAGTGTGATGGAATACTCCCCACTTGCCTGGATGAGTGCACCTTCCACAACACTCAAGAAGCTGGACACTGTCCAGGACAAAGCAGCCCACTTGGCACTACATCCACAAACATTCACTCCCTCTACCACCAACACACAATAGCAGCAGTGTGTACCATCTACAAGATGCACTGCATGAACTCATCAGGGCTCCTTAGACAGCACCTTCCAAACCCACGACCACTACCATCTAGAAGGACAAGGGCAGCAGATAGATGGGAACACCACCACCTGGAAGTTCCCCTCCAAGTCGCTCACCATCCTGACTTGGAAATATATCGCCGTTCCTTCACTGTCGCTGGGTCAAAATCCTGGAACTCCCTCCCTAACAGCACTGTGGGTGTACCTACACCACATGGACTGCAGCGGTTCAAGAAGGCAGCTCACCACCACCTTCTCAAGGGCAATTAGGGATGGGCAATAAATGCTGGTCCAGCCAGCGAAGCCCACACCCCATGAATGAATATAAAAATAGTGCCTATATGCTGGGCTGAATGGCCTCCTTCTGTGCTATTTGATTCTGTGCTCACTATGTTACAGCCTGACCCTGTTGGCATCGACCCACTCCACAAGAATGCACCCAACTGGGCAACAGTTGGCTGTGTCCGCCTCAGAGCCTACATGAAGGCTGGTTGTTGTTTCCATATCTTCAGCTTATTCCCTGGGGCAACAATATGAAATAGATGAATGATTGGAGGCAGAGGCGGCGCAGTGAGATTTCTCAGATCAGCACAAGATACCATTCAGATACAAAGAGACAGGAGAAGATGGGACTATACTCCCTAGAGTAGAGAAAGGAGAGAGAAAGCTGTTCAAAATCATACAAACATATGAATTAGGAGCAGGAGTAGGCCATTCGGCCCCTCGAGCCTGCTCTGCCATTCAATATGATCATGGCTGATCTGAATGTAACCTCCTGCCTACCCCGATAACCTTTCAGCCCCTCGCTTATCAAGAATCAACTAGCTCTGCAGAGTTTTGATAGAGAGAAGCTGCCTCCATTGGCAATGTGATCAGTAACTAGAGGAGATAGATTTAAGTGATTGATGAAAAGGCTGGGGTAGGAAGGAGAATTATTTTTACACAACAAGTAGTTATGATTTGGAAGTCACAACCACTACATGATGCAGATACAGAAACAACTTTGAAAAGGGAATTGGGTAAAAATTTGAAGGGAAAGATTTCTCGAGGGGAGGGGGTGCAGAGAACAGGAGGAGTAGGATGCATTGGAGAGGATTTCTCGAGGATCTGTGTGTGGGGGTGGGGGTGTGGATCTGTGGTGAGAGGAGGAGTGCAGAGAGCTGCAGGGGTGGGACCAACTGGACAGCTCTTTCAAATAGAAGCCCCAGCAGGGTGGTCAGTTTGATCCTGCTGTCCTGTTATAGTCTATGAATTGCAGGCTGATTAACAGTCTGGCATTGCGTTCTTCATCTGAGAGAACAGTGTGAATTAGCAGAAGGATTCACAAATTGACTAACAGTTTGACAGACAGCAATCTCCACAGGCCTCCCATACCTCAGCCATCTTTGTGCCTGTCCATAGGAGACCTGGTCCGATACAAGGATGGGAGGTGGGGAATGGTTGGGAGGGTGGAGAAGATTATGGGCACAACCCAGACAGATATGGGGGGAGTGCAGGGGGTGGGAGGGTGGCAGTGGTGGGTGGTGGTGCTCACACACACGTTGCACCCTCTGACTCTGAGGCAGTACTATAGCCACGAAGACAAAATCTTATTCCATGTTGGCTGGTCCAGGAAGCTGAAACTGTAACAAGGTAGATGGGTTGACGGCACAAATAGAAATAAATGGATATGATTTGATAACTCTTATAGAGACGTTGTTGCAGGGTGACCAAGACTGAGAAATCAATAGTCAAGGGTATTCAACGTTCCAGAAAAATAGGCCAAAAGGAAAAGGAGGTGGGGTAGCTTTGTTAATAAAGGGAGGTAGCAGTGCATTGGTGAGTAGTGATATAGGTGCAATAGATCATGATGTGGAATCAGTTTGGGTGGAAATAAGGAATAGCAAGGGGAAGAAGTCACAGGTGGGAATTGTCTATAGGCCCCTGAAGAGTTGCCTCACTGTATGACAAAGTATAAATCGGGAAATAATGGATGTATGTAAGAAGGGTGCTACAATTGTCATGGGTGATGTTAATTTGCATATTGACTGGACAAATCAAATTGGCAGGGGTAACATGGAAGATAAATTTGCAGAGTGCATCAGGGATTGATTCTTAGAGCAATATGTTGCAGAACCTACCCTGGAATAGGCTAATTTAGACCTAGTAGTGTGTAATGAGGTGGGATTAATAACAGATACTGTAGTTAAGGATCCTCTGGGGGTTAGTGATCACAACATGGTAACATTTCAAATACAGTTTGAGGGTGAGTAACTCGGGTCTCAAACCAGTGTCCTCAGCTTAAATAACAGAAATTACAGAGGTTATGAAGAAAGAGTTGTCTAAAGCAGGCTGGGAAAATAGACTAAGGGGAAGGTCAGTGGATGAGCAGCGTCAGATATTTAAGCAGATATTTCATAACACTCAGCAAAACTTTATCCCGGTGAAAAAGAAAGACTTGATGAGAAGGATGAACCACCCGTGGTTAACAAAGGTGGTCACGGAGAGTATCCAATCAAAAACTCAGGCATACAAAGCGAAAACTAGTGGTAGGCCAGAGGATTGGGATTTTCTTAGGAACCAGCAGCAGATGACTGAAAAGCTAATAAGGAGGGAGAAAATTGATTATGAGGAATTGGCAAGAAATATAAAAACAAACAGCAAGAGCATCTACGGGCATATACAAAGAAAGAGTGTGGGACCCTTGGAGGGTGCGACTAGAGAATTGGTAACAGGGAACAGGGAAATGACAGGTAATTTAAATCAATATTTGCATCAGTCTTCACGGTGGAGGACACTATAAACACCCTAAAGATATCAGATAAGCAAGGAGCTAATGGGAGGAAAGATCTTGTAACAGTCTCTATCACAAGGGACAAAGTATTTGACAAACTAATGGGACTAAAGCAGACAAGTCACCAGGACCTGATGACCTGCATCCAAGGGTTTTAAAGGAAGTGGCTGCAGAGATAGTGGAGGCATTGGTGGAAATATTCCAGAACTCACTGGATTCTGGGAGGAACCCAGCGGATTGGAAAATCGTGAATGTGATGCCCCAGTTCAAGAAGAGAGGAAAACAAAATCAGGAAACTATAGGGCAGTCAGCCTAACACCTGTCATTGGGAAAATGCTAGATTCCATTATTAAGGAAGAAATAGAACATTTAGAAAAGCTTAACTCAATCAAACAGGGTCAGCATGGTTTTGTGAAAGGGAAATCATGTCTGACAAATTTGCTAGAGTTCTTTGAGGAAATAACAAGCAGAGTTGTTAAAGGGGAACCAGTAGGTGTAGTGTATTTGGATTTCCAGAAGACATTCGATAAGGTGCCACATAAAAGGTTATTGCACAAGATAGGAGCTCATGGTATTGGGGGTAATGTATGAGCATGGATAGAGGATTGGTTAACACACAGAAGACAGAGAGCCGGGATTAATGGGTCTTTTTCAGGTTGGAAAGACGTAACTAGTGGAATTACACAAGGATCAGTCCTAGGGCCTCAATTATTTACTATCTAAATTAATGACTGGGAGGAGGGAGCAGAATGTAATGTATCCAAATTTTCTGACAATACAAAAATAGGTGGGAGGGCATGTTGTGATGACATAAGGAATCTGCAAGGGGATGTAGACAGGTTGAGTGAGTGGGCAAAAACCTGGCAGATGGAGTTTAATGTGGGAAAGTGTGAGGTCATGCACTTTGGTAAGAAGAATCAAAAAGCAGAATATTATTTAAATGAAGAGAGACTCCAAACAAGTGCAGCACAGAGGGATCTGGGTGTTCTTGTGCATGAAACACAACAAGTTATCATGCAGGTATAGCAAGTAATTAAGAAGGTAAATGGAATTTTGGCCTGTATTGCTAGGGGTTTGGAGTTTAAAAATAGGGAAGTCTTGTTACAACTGTACAGCATGTAGGTGAGGCCACACCTGGAGTACTGTGTATCGTTCTGGTCCCCGTATTTAAGAAAGGATATACTGGCATTGGAGGCAATTCAAAAGAGATTCATGAGGCTGATTCTTGGAATGAAGTGGTTGACTTATCAAGAATGGCTAAACAGGTTATACCTTTATTCATTAGAACATAATAATGAGAGATAGGAGCAGGAGTAGGCCATTCAGCCCCTCAAGCCTGCCCCACCATTCAATAAGATCATGGCTGATCTGCCCCAGGCCTCAGCTCCTCTTTCGTGCCAGCTCCTCATAGCCCTCAACTCCAATTGTTATGACTGGGATGGGAGGAGTGTGCAGTTTGAGTACTCCACAGATCACACCATTGGTTTAAATGTTCAATTCGCTCACCAAAATGGCCAATTATTTACCTTCACTTCTGTTAGACACAGAGTAAAAGAAACTTTAACCAAGCTTCTTTCATTAAACAACAAACTTATTGGTTTATCGTAAAAACCAGTCTTATCAATTAGAATGGCAAATCTTATCAACATACAATATGGAATATGAAATTATATTAATTACTCTGATTACACGCACACACAAATACACACACACACGCAAACTTCCTCTCTCACACACTCTCTCACACAGACTCTCATGTGCACGCACACACACTCTCTCACACACACACACTCACTCACACACACACACATACACACACACACTCTCTCACACACACACACACACACACACACACTCACACACACACACACACATACACACACACACTCTCTCACACATACTCTCACACACACTCAGACACTCACACATACACACACACACACACGCACACACACACACATGCACTCTCACACATACGCACGCACTCTCACACATACACACACACTTTCAGACACACACGCGTGCACACACACATACACACACACACTCACACATACATACACACTCACATGCACTCTCTCCCTTACCCACATATCCACACACACACACTCTCATCCACACACACAAATACACACGCACTCTCTCACACACACACACACACACACTCTCAAACACACACTTTCAGACACACACACACATGTGCACGCACATATATTCACACACACACATACACTCTCTCTCTCACCCACACACACACACACACACTCACACACATATACACACACACACATGCACACTCACACACACAGTCTCACTCACACACACATACACATACACACACACGTGCACACACACACTCTCACGCACACACACACACTCTCAAGCACACATTTTCAGACACACACACACACACACACACTCACTTGCACACACACTCACTCTCTCACACGCACACACACATCCACACACACTCTCATTCTTTCACACACACATACACACACACACTCTCTCTCACACACACACACACACACACACACACACACACACACACACACACACACACACACATACTCTCTCCCTCTCACACATACACACACACGCATAAAAATGAAATAAAAATAGAAATGGATGAATTCTACCAAAGGTTAAAAGGCAATAGTTCAAAGGCAAAGGCTAGATGGTGGAGTTCTTGAATAGGCGTTCAGGTAATAGAGTTGGTCTCTCAGCATTAATCCAGAAAACCATCAATGACTCTGGGACTGCATTTCAGGCAGACTCATTGAATACTCAAAGGTTCTCTATTCCAGCTCGTACAGCAACTCAAGAGCAGCATGTATTCACTTCTGGCTGTGGACTTCAAAACGGTTTCAGCCTTCCTTCTCAAGCAGTTGGTCCTTCTCTTTTCAAAGCAAAACCAAAACCAATTTTTAAAGACAGGGCGGAATCTTTCCAGATGTGCACAAAGTGCAGTAGCGGGTGGGAAAAAGAACTCTGGGTCAAAATCCTGGAACTCCCTCCCTAACAGCACTGTGGGTGTACCTATAGCACATGGACTGCAGCGGTTCAAGAAGGCAGCTCACCACCACCTTCTCAAGGGGTAATTAGGGATGGGCAATAAATGCTGGTCCAGCCAGCGATGCCCACATCCCATGAAAACATTTTAAAAGAGGCTGCAAAAGTGGGTTCTCATGCCTTATTGTCCCATTTCCGGCGTGCCCAGCTTCATTAATATTGCATTCTCAGGAAACACGCTGGATTGCTGGTGGGGTGGCCTCTGATTTGCCTGCCCCGCTGTCACCTCAGGCCATCAGTAATCCATGTGCCCCTGCACAGAGCTAGCACTCTCTAACACATCGGAAGCTGCTGCAAAGTCCTAGCTGCCAAAGGGAGGAAACATGGTGCCCCCGAGTTTAGCTACGTCTCCGTCAGGTGTCTACTGGATGCAGTGGAGGCCACTGTGAAATGCTCTAACCCGGGTCTAGGCAAAGACCAGCAAGCAAGGTCACCAATCCAGCATGGGAGGTGGTGGCAGAGATGGTCAGCACCAACGCCCTGCAAAAAAGGACAGTCACCCAGTGCCGAAAGAGGATGGATGGTCTCCTCTGTTCCACCAGAGTCAGTCACTCTTCTCATCACTCTTAACTCACATACTCACAAACCCATCACAATCCACAGGGATCTCACTCACTCACTGCCAGTTCGAGGGGCATCACCCTTCACTCTCTCACACACACCTTCATTGTCCTCACCTCATCCACAGCACCACTCAGCACCCACACATGCCAGGCATTGCTCTCCTCTCCTCTTTACACTCTCTCCATCTGTCTTCATACAGGACAAGCTGGTACTTAAACAAAGGGAGAGTTTGCAGCCTGCTGGAGGAATGCCTGGAATTAAGGTCCTCACAGACTTTGAAAAGAGAATCCTCCAGCTGGTGGGTGAAAATCTGGTCTGTTCCTGGGCTGACAGTGAGCTTGGTGGTGCTCAGCCAAGTGAGGATGCAATGCAACATCCATCAGGTGACCATGCTGTGAGTCAGTTCCCCTGTTCTGTAGTCCCCTGCCACGCATAAATTATATCTCCTTACTTTCACAGGCACATCGGGTAACAGCCGAGGGGGTCCACGAGCCAGGCCCTTGACTCAAGCCCCGAAGATACCTCAGAAGAGAAATCTGCTGACACCCTAATTGAAGACCTGTCACAGCGCTCACCCACATCCTCCATAAGAACATAAGAACTAGGAGTAGGCAATTCAGCCCCTCGAGCCTGCCCCACCATTCATTACAATCATGGCTGATCTCATTTTGGCCTTAACTCCAATTTCCTGCCCTCTCCCCATAACCTTTCAACCCATTACTAATTAAATATCTATCCATCTCCTCCTTAAATTTATTCAGCATCCCAGCATCCACTGCACTCTGAGGTAGTGAATTCCACAGATTCACAACCCTTTGAGAAAAGTAATTCCTCCTCATCTCTGATTTAAACCTACCACCCCTTAGCCTAAAACTATGGCCTCTCATTCTAGAATGCCCCACAAGGGGAATCCGCTCCACGTCTACTTTGTCTATCCCCTTTAGCATCTTATATACCTCAATTAGATCTCCTCTCATCCTTCTAAACTCTAGTGAGTATAGGCCTAAACTGCTCAATCTCTCCTCATAAGACAAGCCCCGCATCTCTGGAATCAATCTAGTGAACCTCCTCTGAACCGCCTCCAGTGCAATTACATCCTCCCTCAAGTAAGGGGACCAAATCTGTGCACAGTACTCCAGGTGCGGTCTCACCAATGCCTTGTACAGTTGCAACAACACTTCCCAATTTTTATACTCTATTCCTTTAGCAATAAATGCCAACATTCCATTTGCCTTCCTTATTACCTGCTGTACCTGCACACCAGCTTTCAGTGATTCATGCACGAGGACACCCAGATCCCTCTGCACTGAAACATTCTGAAGTTTCTCTCCATTTAAACAATAAGTCGCCTTTTTATTCTTCTGATCAAAATGGATAACCTCACACTTATCCAAGTTAAACTCCCATCTGCCAAATTTTGGCCCATTCACCTAATCTGTCCATATCCATCTGTAAATTTCTTATTTCTTCATTGCAACTCCACCAGCGCAGAGACACACACCTCGGTGGGACCCAGCTTTAGAGTAACCTCGGGACCATAATCTGGTGAGCACTTTCTGACCCACAGCAGGCAGGGGCAGGGACTTCCCAGATCCCTGGCATTTGGAGGACTGCTGGAGGCGAGAAATTTGCTGTTGGAGTCAGATGACGAGCCTCTGGAGCTGCAAAGACAAGCTCGGGAACATCAGGAAGGGATGTCTGCTGCACTCGTCAGATTGCAAGGCACGATGGAGGAGTCCGTCCGCCTTCAGGCTGAGGTGATAACGCTGGTATTGCAACACACCGAGGTCAACACTGGCAGGATGGCGGCCGCCATGGAGACCTTGGTCCAGGACATCACTCCTGCACTGCTGCCCAGGCTTAACTCCATCGCTGATGCCATAGTTGGCCTCCAACAGTGTGTACGCGAGAGGGGTGCTGGGCAGCTCGATCTCATTCCAGCTACCCCTTCCGCTCACAGAGTCAGCCAGGGGATCTCAGGTACCCATAGAGAGGAGGATCAGCAGGTGCACAGTCCGGGGCCATGCACCCAAGTGACTCTGGGAGTGACCGGCCCATGTGACTCCCCTCTTCCTGTGACCCCAGCAGCTCCAGCTCCACAGGCTGAGGAGGGGGCCACTGCCACACAGCAGGACCCCGAAAACAGGCCAGGACCCTCCAGGTCTCAGCCCTCCAGAGGCTGCCCGCTAAAGTCATCACAGACAGGGCATCACAGTCAGCAGTCTGCCTCCACCTCCACTGTGGTTGTCCGGGGAACAACAAGACATAGTGGCAGAGTTAGGAAGGTTAAGAAGATATCAGTGCACAGCCTGGGAACGGGTGTTACTCACTTTTATGTAATGTTCACTATTGTAAATATACACCCAAGAATGTCTCCCTGCCTGTGGCTCCTTGTTCTGATGAGCAGTGTTTGTGTCACTCGGATGTGAAATCTTTCTGCACAGGATAAAGACAGGTGTCTCAGTCCAGGGCCTCTTCCCTGTGTCTGTGCAGCCTTCAGAACACAGTGATGGTCCAGCCTCACACTCCCTGGAAACATTACTGATGTCTGCACCTCGGTGGTGCTGGTCATTGCTGCCAGAATGTAGTGGGCAGGCACCACAAAGTTCCTTCATACTCTCTGTGTGCTCTCAGCACCTTTAAGGTGGGGCTGGGCCCCTATCACACCAGCATCTGTGACCAGTGATGCTGTGCACCAGCTCCTGAAGGGCTGAGGTGCTGAAGGCTGACATAGGATCAGGTTCATTTAAAGTTTCATGGCTGCATTTCCATGATATGATCACAGAGCGCAAGCAAGCTGCCCTCAGCCAGGCAGGAGCCAGACATTCTCAGAGGCTGTGTGAAGATCTATGGAGTGTTCTCAATGCATGTTGTCATCATCCTCCTGCGGTTGAGTGACTATTAGGGCCTCCTCTGTGTCGCCATGACAGGAGCCTAAGCACTGAGAGTTTGTGCACTGAGAGTTTGTGCACTGCGAGCAGCCACACAGGAGTCAAACGTAGACAGGTGCAAGGTGAGGATGTCAGGACTGTCCTCACTGCATCTCATCATCATCCTCCACCAATCTTGTGACTATGTGGGTCTCCCTCATCTGGCCGGTGTGATGGCCACACCGCCGGCATCCTGCCCTTCGAGGACCTCATCATCGTCCTCCTCATCGGCAGATACGTGTAGCTCCTCCATCTCCTCAGCCAGGTCCTCCCCCCATTGCCGGGACAGGTTGTGGAGCACGCAGCAAGCGGCGGTGATGCACGACACCCTCTGGGGACTGTATTACAGGGCTCCACCAGACCTGCCAAGGCACCGGAACCTCATTTTCAAAATGCTTATCGTTTGCTGCACCAATGACCCTGTGCTGCAGTCTGAGGCTGCTGCATGGGAGTAGGAGTTACCAGCCACGTCCTCTGTCGTTAGCCCTGTAGTCTCTCTCTGGGCCCTGGAAGATGTCAGGGATCTGAGACCTGCTAAGGATGTAGGAGTCATGGACGCTCCCTGGGAATTGTGTGTAGACCTGTAGGATGTGCTTGTGATCATCGCACAGCAGCTGAACATTCAGCGAGTGGAAGCTCTTGCAGTTGATGTAGTTGTCCGCTTGTTGCCATGGAGATCGAAGTGCCACATGATTGCATTCGATGGTACCCTGCACCTGTGGAAAACCAGAGATCTGTGCAAATCGCAGAGCTCTTGCTTCCTGGCTTTCCTGATCCCGGGTGAACTGCACAAAGTTGGGTGCCTTCACAAAGATGGCATCCGTGATGTCCTCAACACACCTGTGCATGGAGGCTTCCGAGATCCTGCACGGGTTACCTGTGGAGCCCTGGAGGGAGCCACTGGTGTGGAAATTGATCACCGTGGTCACTTTCACAGCCACTGGCAGTGGATGCCCTCTATGTCCCCTTGGGGCCAAGTCCTGCAGCAGCTGGCAGATGTGACTGACTAGGTCCCTGGACAAGCGCAGTCTTTGGTGACACTGGTTCTCGGTCATCTGCAGGAACGGCAGGTGCTTTCTATAGACCCTGGGTCTAGCGAGGGGCCTGCAAGCGACAGATCTTCAGCTGCGTGTGCAGCAGGCTCTGCTGCCCCTGCATCTTGAGGAAGGTGCTCCCCCCTTTGCCGAACCAGGCACCTCCACTGCTCTCTTCTTCTTCCCTGCACCCTGTAAGCCATGAGGCATCCCACTAAATCACCAGGCTCCATGATCCTGATGTTCTCCTCCTGCAGGGTCAAAGAGACAGACCTGTGTGTTAGCGTAGGTATACTAAGGAAATCTCTTGTGTAAGTCTGAAGGCCCCTGAATGCATCCTGGAGAGTGCTGGGCACCACTTGGATGGTCAGTGTTTACTGCGCTACACGGTTCCCTGAAACCCCACCCACCTCCGCCCCACTCCCCCTGACCGATTGGCAGCAGCTTTACCCATTGGACTGCAGGCTGTGCCCTCAGCTCAGACACAGACATTCTCCTAACCCACACTGCAAGGCTGCACTGTTAGCTTGAACCATGGGGGAGACTGGTCCTAACCGGGATGGTGACATTGCAAAGGGGCTGTGAGCGGCTCCAGCAGTGACTGCACCATGGCTGCCTTTCACAACTTACCCAGTCAGCCAGAAAACATGGAAACATAGAAAATAGAAGCAGGAGCGAGTCATTCAGCCCTTCGAGCCTGCGCCACCATTCAGTACGATCATGGCTGATCCTCTATCTCAACGCCGTACTCCCACTCTCTCCCCATTACCCAGAAATCTATCCATTTCCTTCCTAAATATACTATTAATATATTTATTAATGACTTGGCCTCCACAGCTTCTGTGGTAGAGAATCCCACAGGTTCACCACCCTCTCAGTGAAGAAGTTTCTCCTTATCTCAGTCCTAAATGGTCTACCCCGTATCCTGAGACAGTGACCCCTTGTTTTGTTTTAGACCCCCCCCAGCCAGAGGAAACATCATCCCTGCATCCAGTCTGTCCAGTTCTGTCAGAAAGTTATACGTTTTAATGAAATACCCTCTCATTCTTCTAAACTCCAGTGAGTATAGGCCTAGTTGGTGCAGACTCAATGGGCCGAAGGGCCTCTTCTGCACTGTGTGATTCTGTGATAATCGGCCCAATCTCTCCTCATACGACAATCGTGCCATCCCAGGAATCAGTCTGGTGAACCTTCGCTGCACTCCCTCCATGGTACGTAGATCCTTTCTTAGGTAAGGAGACCAAAACTGCACACAATAGTCCAGCTGTGGTTTCACCAAGACCCTGTACAGCTGCAGTAAGACATCTCTGTTCTTGTACTCGAATCCTCTGGCTATGAAGGCCAACATACCATTTGCCTTCTTTACCGCCTGCTGCACCTGCAATCACTCTGCTGCCCCCTAAAATACGCATTAATTTGCAGTCTGCACCCAAAGGGTGAAAAGTTCTGGAGTGTTTGGTGGCCTTTTCATCCTTTTGCGTTGCTTGAGTGGGCAGAAAAGCTTCAGAGGCGCGACTCCCAGCAGGTCAACGGAGCTGCAGCTGAACGGTCTGAACTGTGGAAGAATGCTCACCTTTGACAAGCTGTTCCAAGTGCGTGGCTGCTTCCCTCACCCTCCATCCCCATCCCTCAAGCATGTGCTTGAGTATTTCCTTCAGTCTGTACTGCCTTGCCCCCCCCCCCCCACCCCCACAGTGGAGCCCTTGCTCCGACATTGCACTGCCAGCCGGCTGGATAAAAGAGACTAGCCTGAGTGGCTAGAATGTCGGTGCACAGCACTGAGGGTACTTCACACTCACTTGAGGAGCTGGCAGAGGCAGAGAGTGCCCAGGGCACCGGCAGTCAGAGGACTGCTAGAGACCAGGACTATGTTGAGTCGAAGGCTGATGATGAGCCTCTGGAGTTGTCCATTAGGCAGCAGATACTGGATGTCCAGTGGAATGTGTGGGAGGATATGGTGGAGATCCATGAGGGCCTGCATACCATGGTCTCTGTCACGGAGGAGTCCATGCAGAACATAAGAGCAAAAGACATAGGAGCAGAAGTAGGCCATTCGACCCATCGAGTCTGCTCCGCCATTCAATGAGATCATGGCTGATCTGATAATCCCCAACTCCACTTTCCTGCCTTTTCCCCATAATCCTTGATTCTCTTAATGATTAAAAATCTGTCTATCTCAGCCTTGAATATACTTAATGATCCAGCCTCTACAGCCCTCTGTGGTAAAGAATTCCACAGATTCACTACCCTCTGAGAGAAGAAATTCATCCTCATCTCCGTTTTAAATGGACGTGCATTGACCCTCATGGCTGAGCGCATTGTCTCCTCCATTGAGAGAGTGGCGACTCTCATGGAGAGGCAGCTCTAGGGACAGAATCAGGGCTTCCTGGGGTTGTGCTCGGACCTACAAGCCCTCACAGCGGCACTGACCACACTGCCAGTGTGGGAGATGGATGAGGCACCCAGTATCCCAGCTAAAACAGAATTACCTGGAAAAACTCAGCAGGTCTGGCAGCATCAGCGGAGAAGAAAAGAGTTGACGTTTCGAGTCCTCATGACCCTTCAACAGAACTAGGTGAATCCAAGGAAGGGGTGAAATATAAACTGGTTTAAGGTGTGTGGGGGTGGGGGGGGGTGGGGTTGGTGGTGGGGGGGTGGTTGGTAGAGGGAGAGAAGTGGAGGCGGGTGGTGTGGTTGTAGGGACAAACAAGCAGTGATAGAAGCAGATCATCAAAAGATGTCACCAACAATAGAACAAAAGAACACATAGGTGTTAAAGTTGGTGATATTATCTAAACGAATTTGCTAAGTAAGAATGGATGGTAGGGCACTCAAGGTATAGCTCTAGTGGGGGTGGGGGGAGCATTAAAGATTTAAAAATATTTAAAAATAATGGAAATAGGTGGGAAAAGAAAAATCTATATAATTTATTGGAAAGAACAAAAGGAAGGAGGAAGAAACGGAAAGGGGGTGGGGATGGAGGAGGGAGCTCAAGATCTAAAGTTGTTGAATTCAATATTCAGTCCGGAAGGCTGTAAGGTGCCTAGTCGGAAGATGAGGTGTTGTTCCTCCAGTTTGCATTGAGCTTCACTGGAACAATGCAGCAAGCCAAGGACAGACATGTGGGCAAGAGAGCAGGGTGGAGTGTTAAAATGGCAAGCGACAGGGAGGTTTGGGTCATTCTTGCGGACAGACCGCAGGTGTTCTGCAAAGCGGCCGCCCAGTTTACGTTTGGTCTCTCCAATGTAGAGGAGACCGCATTGGGAGCAACGAATGCAGTAGACTAAGTTGGGGGAAATGCAAGTGAAATGCTGCTTCACTTGAAAGGAGTGTTTGGGTCCTTGGACGGTGAGGAGAGAGGAAGTGAAAGGGCAGGTGTTGCATCTTTTGCGTGGGCATGGGGTGGTGCCATAGGCGGGGGTTGAGGAGTAGGGGGCGATGGAGGAGTGGACCAGGGTGTCCCGGAGGGAACGATCCCTATGGAATGCTGACAGGGGGGATGAAGGGAAGATGTGTTTGGTGGTGGCATCATGCTGGAGTTGGCGGAAATGGCGGAGGATGATCCTTTGAATGCGGAGGCTGGTGGGGTGATAAGTGAGGACAAGGGGGACCCTATCATGTTTCTGGGAGGGAGGAGAAGGCGTGAGGGCGGATGCGTGGGAGATGGGCCGGACACGGTTGAGGGCCCTGTCAATGACCGTCTCCCATGCATCCGCCCTCACGCCTTCTCCTCCCTCCCGCACACCTTAAACCAGTTTATATTTCACCCCTTCCTTGGATTCACCTAGTTCTGTTGAAGGGTCATGAGGACTCGAAACGTCAACTCTTTTCTTCTCTGCCGATGCTGCCAGACCTGCTGAGTTTTTCCAGGTAATTCTGTTTTTGTTTTGGATTTCCAGCATCCGCAGTTTTTTCTTTTTATCTCAGTATCCCAGCTCGGTGCCTGCCCATCAATGGTGAGCAGGGAGGTCCAGAGTGACCTCAAGTTGGTGCACGAGCTGCTTGTTGTCTCTGTGAGCTCCTTTCAGGGCGCTTTAGATGAGGGCAGCAGCTCCTCCACCCCTCTGCCAGTGATGGTGGCATCTGATGTGGCTGTGATAACTGGGGAGATACCAGCCTTGGCACTGGCCACTCCCTCCCAGGCGGGGCCAGCACAGGCTCCACTGGCCAGAGGTCGAATGCCAAAGTCATCAATGCCAACAGGACAGGAGAGTCAGCAGCTGCCTCAGATACCACTCCCAGCGAGGGGGAGACACCAAGACGTAGCACCCACAAACATAGCTTTAAGGCACCATGAGCACAACAGGGAGAGTTCACTGGTGATCTCCTGTTCTGTAATGTTTTGTTTATGTTTACTGGTCTGGGAATGATGACCAGAGAAGGTTCCGTTAATTTGTTTTGACTGTCAACAACAGGTAAATTTATTTTTGGAACCATGGCCTGAGTATGCTTCACCTTTTTTATTTACTGTGGTGCAGGGTAGGCCAGTGTGTAATGCTGGACGTGGGGGGCTCGAGACTTTATTCCACAGGCACTGAGTGTATCTTGGAGGCAAAGGAAAGGGTGATTTCAGACACCCGGGATGGAGGCGGCAGCCCTGGCATGAGGTGGAAGCAGATCTCTGGCAGCCTCGCTGAAGGAGTGTTGGATCAGGGTGTCCCTGGTGTCCCTGCCTCCCTGGAGGTTACTGAGGTCTGTCTCCACACCCTCAGCATTCTCCTCACTGTGCTGCTCTTCTCACTCACTACTGGATTCATCCTCTGTGGCCTGTGCAGCTGTGTCAAGATCCTCTTCCTCCAGTGATTCCCCCCTTGTCAGTGCCAGATTGTGGACAGCGGGGCATACAACCACTATCAGTGATACCCGCTCTGGGAGGTATTGTAGTGCTGCCCCTGAACAGTCCAGGCATCGGAAATGCATCTTGAAAAGACCAATGGGTCTCTCTACCAGTGCCCATGTGGCAGCATGACTCCTATTGTACCACTGCTCAGCTTCTGTTCCTGGATGGCGGAGAGGCATCATGAGCCACCTTCTGAGGGGATAGCCCTTGTCACCCAGCAGCCATCCATCCAGCCGGGCTGGAGCACTGAAGAGCCCCGGCACCTGGGAGTGTCTGAGGATGTAGGTGTCGTGGGAGCTGCCTGGGTACCTTGCACAGACTTGTAGAATCAGCATCCTGTGGTCACACACTATCTGCACGTTCATGGAGTGGAAGCCCTTCCTGTTGGCGAAGGCACCGGGCTCACCTGCTGACACCTTGGATGGCCACTTTTTAAAAATTCATGGGATGTGGGTTTCTATAGATTTAATCAATCTGTAGAATTTTGGAAGATGACCACCAATGCATCCAATATTTCCAGGGCCACTTCCTTTCGTGCTCTGGGATGTAGATTATCAGGCCCTGGGGATTTTCAGCCTTTAACCCCATTAATTTCTCAAGCATCATTTTTTTACTAATACTGATTGTCTTCAATTGCTCCCTCTCACTAGACCCTTGGTTCCCTAACATTTCTGGGAAATTATTTGTGTCCTCTTTTGTGACAGAACCAAAATATGTTTTCAATTCTTCCGCCATTTCTTTGTTCCCCATTATAATTTCCGCTGTTTCTGACTATAAGGGACTTATATTTGTCTTTGCTAATCTTTTGCTCTTCACATATTTTTAGAAGCTTTTACAGTCAGTTTTTATGTTCCCTGCAAGTTTACTCTTGTACTCCATTTTCCCCTCCTTGATCAATCTTTTTGTCCTCTTTTGCTGAATTCTAAATTGCTCCCAATCCTCAGGCTTGCTCCTTGTTCTGACAATTTTATATGTCCTCTCCCTTCTGCCCCTCTCTTCCTCCTCAGAGGAGGTGCCTCCAGTGGAGACCACAATCCCCATTACCAGGGTAAAGGAAGTCTGTCTGAGACCTGGAAGGGTCCACACAGTCAAAATCCTCCGAGGCCCTTCGAGACACCAATGAGTCCTGAAATGGAGCCTAGAAATGCTAAGACTGAAGCTCAGAACAGAGGTGAAGCTGCCAAGTTCAAATAAGCAACCAGCAGCAAACTATCTCCTAAACTCCTCACTACTCACACTGGCAATGCTGCTGACCCTTTTTATCCTGCCCTTGAATGAGGTTTTGCAAAAGGTGGGCTGCCCACCTGCACAATTTGCCCATGGAACAAGTGCGAAATCTCACAGGCAATGTAAAATCAGGATCAATTGCCTTTTTAATGGCCTTAAGAGGCCTTTTAATTGATGGCGGGTGTGGCTCCAGCACCCACGTGCGCCCGCTGACCTGAAGATTGCTCGCGTTCGGGATGACATTGGGACACACGCCCGATGCCGTCTTGTGCAATTTCACGCCCAATTGGGTCTGGCATGCACCCAGCTGCGAGGCATCACATTCTGCCCTAAGAGTTTCTATGAGTATATAAAAACAGAATTAACAAAGTGAGCATTGGTCCTTTAGAAAGTGAGTCTGGGGAGTTAATAATGGAAAACAAGGCAATGGCAGATGAATTGAACAGGTATTTTGCATCGGTCTTCACTATAGAGGATACAAGTAACATCCCAGAAATAACTGTAAATCAGGAAATGGAAGGGAGGGAGGAACTCAGGAAAGTTACAGTCACTAGGGAAGTGGTTTTGAACAAATTGTTGGAGCTGCGGGCTGACAAGTGCCCAGGTCTTGATGGACTTCACCCTAGGCTCTTAAAAGAAGTGGCAATGAGATAGTTGATGTGTTGGTTTTAATTTTCCAAAATTCACTAGATTCAGGAAAGGTTCCATTAGATTGGGAAATAGCAAATATAACTCCTTTATTCAAAAAGGGAGGGAGACAGAAAGTAGGGAACTACAGCTGGTTAACTTACCATCTGTCATAGGGAAAATGTTAGAAACCATTATTAATAATGTTATCACAAGATACTTGGATAACTTCAAGGTAATCTGGCAGAGTCAACATGGTTTTGTGAAAGGGAAATCATGTTTAGCCAATTTACTGGAATTCTTTGATGAAGTAACATGTGCTGTGGATAAAGGGGAGCTGATGGATGTGCTGTACTTAGATTTCCAAATGGCATTTGACAAGGCGCCTCTTCAAAGGTTACTGCAGAATATAAAAGCTCATGGTGTAGTGAGTTGTAGTGGCACTGCTAGGATCTTGGCTGGCTAACAGGAAACAGAGAGTTGCATAAATGGGTCTTTTTCTATCTGGCAGGATGTGATGAGTGGTATGTCACAGAAATCAGTGCTGTGCCATCAACTTTATACATTTTATATAAATGACTTGAATGAAGGGACAGAAGGAATGGTTGCTAAATTTGCTGATGACACAAAGGTAGGACAGTAAATTGTGAAGAGGATGTAAGGAGGCTGCAAAGTGACACAGAGAGGTTAGGTGAATGGACAAAGATCTGGAAAATGGAGCATAATGTGGAAAATGTAACATTGTCCATTTTGGCAGGAAGAATAAAAAAAGGAGCATATTATCTAAATGATGAGAGATTGCTGAGCTCTGAGATGCAGAGGGATCTGAGCTCTTGGGGTGAAAGGGATCAAAGGATACGGGGAGAAAGCGGGAGCAGGCTAATGAGTTGGATGATCAGTCATGATCATAATGAATGGTGGAGCAGCTTCGAAGGGCCGAATGGCCTACTCCTGCTCCTAGATTTTATGTTTCTATGATTTAGTGCACAAATCACAAAAGGTTAGTGTACAAGTACAGCAAGTAATTAGGAAAGCTAATAGAATGTTATTTATTATGAGAGAATTTGATTACAAAAGTAGGGAGGTTATGCTTCAGTTGTACAGGGCATTGGTGAGGCCACATCAGGAGTGCTGTGTACAGCACTGGTCTCCTTATTTAAGGAAGGATGTAAATGCATTGGAAGCGGTTCAGAGAAGGTTTACCAGACTAATACTTGGAATGCACGGGTTGTCTTATGAGGAAAGGTTGGACAGGTTAGGCTTGTATCCACTGGACTTTAGAAGAGTAAGAGGCAACTTGATTTAAACCATTAAGATCCTGAGGGGTGTTGACAGGATGGATGTGAAGAGGATGTTTCCTCTTGTGGGAGAACCTAGAACTAGAGGTCACAGTTTAAAAATAAGGGGTCGCTCATTCCGGGCAGAGATGAGGAAAAACATTTTCTCTCTGAGGGCTGTGAGACTTTGGAACTCTCTACCTCAGAAGCTGGTTGAGGCAGAGTATTTGAATATTTTTAAGGCAGAGGTAGATAGATTATTGAAAAGCAAGGGGGTGAAAGGTTATCGGCGGTGGCCAGGAATGTGAAGTCGACGTTAAAATTCGATCAGCCATGATCTTATTGAACGGCGGAGGAGGATAGAAGGGCTGAGTGGCCTAGTCCTGATCCTAATTCGTATGTTTGTATGTATGAATTGAACTGCCTGACTCTGTATTGTACTTTTGCTTACATTAAGGAACAGCTGTGTTCATTCATCAGTTAAACTGCTGATTATGAAAGAAAGGAGGGTTCCCTCTGGATAACGGGCAGTTGTTTGTGGCTGGAGATGTCTTTGGGAGATGCAACAAGGAATGAGCTGTTGCACATACATTGGATTGATATTGAGCAGAGGTGAGGCAAGGGTTCAGGAAAAAGTTGGACCCAGCAGCCTTTCCCTTTCAGGGTTCCTGATGAATGCTATACATCAAGATGAAGAGAACACTCTTTCTTCTGTTCCAGGCTCTGCTAAAGGCAAAAAAGGGAAAGGGAAATTGGAGCTTGCACCAGAGCCGACTCCTGAACCTGAACCACAAAGACCCCCACCTCCAAAACCAGGCTCAGAGCAATGGGTATATGTGGATGAGCCGGTTCCCCAGGTAACAGAATATGTACAGAATAAAGCTCCTTCTACACTGTCCCCATCAAACACTCCCAGGACAGGTACAGCACAAGGTTAGATACAGAGTAAAGCTCCCTCTACACCGTCCCCATCAAACACTCCCAGGACAGGTACAGCACAAGGTTGGATACAGAGTAAAGCTCCCTCTACACCGTCCCCATCAAACACTCCCAGGACAGGTACAGCACGGGGTTAGAGACAGAGTAAAGCTCCCTCTACACTGTCCCCATCAAACACTTCCAGGACAGGTACAGCACGGGGTTAGTTACAGAGTAAAGCTCCTTCTACACTGTCCCCATCAAACACTCCCAGGACAGGTACAGCATGGGGTTAGATACAGAGTAAAGCTCCCTCTACACTGTCCCCATCAAACACTCCCAGAACAGGTACAGCATGGCGTTAGATACAGAGTAAAGCTCCCTCTACACTGTCCCCATCAAACACTCCCAGGACAGGTACAGCACGGCGTTAGATACAGATTAAGCTCCCTCTACACTGTCCCCATCAAACACTCCCAGGACAGGTACAGCATAGTGTTAGATACAGAGTAAAGATCCCTCTACACTGTCCCCATCAAACACTCCCAGGACAGGTACAGCACAGGGTTAGATACAGAGTAAAGCTCCGTCTACACTGTCCCCATCAAACACTCCCAGGACAGGTATAGCACGGGGTTAGATACAGATTAAGCTCCCTCTACACTGTCCCCATCAAACACTCCCAGGACAGGTACAGCATAGTGTTAGATACAGAGTAAAGCTCCCTCCACTCTGTCCCCATCAAACACTCCCAGGACAGGTACAGCACACAGGGTTAGGTACAGGGTAAAGCTCTCTCTACACTGTCCCCATCAAACACTCCCAGGACAGGTACAGCACGGGGTTAGATACAGAGTAAAGCTCCCTCTACACAGTCCCCATCAAACACTCCCAGGACAGGTACAGCATGGGGTTAGATACAGAGTAAAGCTCCCTCTACACTGTCCCCATCAAACACTCCCAGGACAGGTACAGCACGGGGTTAGATACAGAGTAAAGCTCCCTCTACAATGTCACCATTAAACACTCCCAGGACAGGTACAGCACGGGGTTAGATAGAGAGTAAAGCTCCCTCTACACTGTCCCCATCAAACACACCCAGGACAAATACAGCATGGGATTAGATACAGAGTAAATCTCCCTCTACACCGTCCCATCAAACACTCCCAGGACAGGTACAGCACAGGGTTAGATACAGAGTAAAGCTCCCTCTACACTGTCCCCATCAAACACTCCCAGGACAAATACAGCATGGGGTTAGATACAGAGTAAAGATCCCTCCACACTGTCCCCATCAAACACTCCCAGGACAGGTACAGCACAGGGTTAGATACAGAGTAAAGCTCCGTCTACACTGTCCCCATCAAACACTCCCAGGACAGGTACAGCACGGGGTTAGATACAGAGTAAATCTCCCTCTACACTGTCCCCATCAAACACTCCCAGGACAGGTACAGCACGGGGTTAGATACAGAGTAAAGCTCCCTCTACACTGTCTCCATCAAACACTCCCAGGACAAATACAGCATGGGGTTAGATACAGAGTAGGGATCTCTCCACATTCACTGGCTATGTGTTGTGTTTCAGGAGGTTGCTCAATACTTGGCTCTATATTGGAACAATATTGAGGACACATACATCAACACCATCCACAATATGATGAAGGAACAACGTGATGAGCGACACCGTATCATCAGTTACCTGTACAAGATCAGGTGAGGGCAATTGCATGGCTGTGCTGATAGTGACACAGCCCAATTGTTTCACAAAGTTCAGCAACACAGCAACCAATGCCTACATATACCAGATCTAGTAACAACATATACAGCAAACAGCACCCACAGATACAGTAACCAGCACCCACATATACAGCAAGCAGCACCCACGTATATAGCAAGCTGCACCCACATATACAGCAATCAGTATACATATATATATATAGTAAGCACCAACCACGTATACAGCAACAGCACCCACAAAAAACAGCAACCAGCATCCACATGTAGAGCAGCCAACACCCACATATACAGCGACTGCATACGCAGAAACCAGCACCCACATATAGAGCAGCCAGCACCCACATATACAGTAACCAGCACTCATATACAGCAAACAGTGCCTGCATATGCAGCAACCAGTAGCCACATATACATGAACCTGCACCCATATATGTAGATGCTCATTGGTTTTTGCATATACAACAACCAGCACTGACTTATACAAGGACCAGTGTCCACAAGTACAACAACTATCTCCCAGGTATTCAACAATCAACCTGCATCTATACATGCAGCAGCCTGCTCCCATATATACAGCAAACAGTGCCCACACATGCAGCAACCAGCACCCACATATGCAACAACCAATGCCCACATATACAACAACCATCTCCTACATATACAACAACCAACTTGCAAGTTGCACCCAGAAATACAGCAAGGACAGCAAACAGCACCCACATATACAACAACCAGCACCCACATATACAAGAACCTGTGTCCACATATAAAACAACCATCTCCCACATTTACAACAACCAACCTGCACCCAGATATACAACAGCAACCAGCATCCACATATACAGCAACCTGCACCCACACATACAGGAACCTGGCTGGAAGTGGTGGAGGCAGGTTCAACTGAGGCATTGAAGAGGATGTCAGATAATTATTGGAATAGAAACAATGTGCAGGAGTACGAGGAAAAGGCAGGGAAATGGCACTGGGTCATATTGCTCATTTGGAGAGCAGGTGCAGACATGATGGGCCAAATGGCCTACTTCTGCACCATTAAAATTCTGTGATTCTGTGATATACGGCAACCTGCACCCACATATGCAACAACCAGTATTCACATATACAACAACCATTGCCTACATGTACAAGAACCAACCTGCACCCACACATATGTTACCCAAAGCAACCAGCACCCACATATACAAGAACCATTGTGCACATATACAAGAACCTGTATCCACATATACAATAAACAACCTGCACCCACATATACAGCAACCACACCCACATATACAGTAACCTGCACCCACATATACATCAACCAGTGCCCACATATACAGCAACCAGCACCCACATATATAGCAACCAATGTCTACATATAAAACAATCATTGCACATATATACAGCAACCATAAAAGCCAGCGCCCATATATGCAGAACCAGTTCCCACATTTACAACAACTTGCATCCACATATATAGCAACCAGTGCCCAAAGTTGAGAACTAACTTTTCAGGGGAAGGTGATTTTTCGAAAGGACAGGCAGGAAAGCAAGCAGCTTTGTTAGTATGAGATGGAATTAGTACAATAGCAAGAAATGATCTTGGATCGGAAGATGTAGAATCCATAAGGGTGGAGGTAAGAAATAATAAGGGGAAGAAGACACTGGTGGGAGTAGTCCATAGGCCCCCTTACAGTAGCTATACTGTAGGACAGAGAATAAATCAGGAGGTAATGAGGGCATGTAAAAAATGCAGTACATTAATCATGGGTGACTTTAATCTTCATTTGGACTGGAAAAATCAAACTGGCAGAGGTAGACATGAACAAGAATTTATAGAGTATACTCGGGATTGTTTCCTAGAACAATATGTTGTAAATCCAACCAGGGATTAGGCTATTTTGGATCTGGTGATGTGAAATGAGGCAGGTTTAATAAATGATCTCAGGGTAAAAGATCCCCTAGGAAACAGTGACCATAACATGGTAGAATTTAGCATTCAGTTTGAGAGTGAGAAATTTGGGTTGGAAGCAACTCTGCTAAACTTAAATAAGGGTAATTACAAAGGAATGAGGGCAGAGTTGGCTGGAGTGGACTGGGAAAGGAGTTTAGCAGAAAAGACAATTGATGAACAATGGCAGATGTTTAAGAAAATAGATCATGACTCTCAACAAAGATATACCCCAGTGAGGAAGAAGGATTCAGGGAAGGGGATAAGCCAACCACGGTTAACCAAGGAAGTTAAGGACAGTATCAAATAAAAAAAAAACATACAATGTGGCAAAGATTAGTGGTAAGCCAGAGGATTGGGAACGTCTTAAAAACCAACAAAAGATGACCAAAAATAATAAAGAGGGAGAAAATAAACTTTGAGGGTAAACTAGCAAGTAAAATAAAAATAGACAATAAGAGTTATTTAAATATATAAAAAGGAAGAGACAAACCAAAGTGAACATAGGCCCCTTAGAGAATGGGGCTGGAGAAATAATAATGGGGAACCAGGAAATGGCAGAAGAGTTGCTTCAGTCTTCACAGTAGAAGGTACTAATAGCATTCAAAAATACTAAATAATCAAGGGGCAAAAGAGGGGGAGGAAATAAATACAATAACTATCACTAAAGAAAATGTACTAGGGAAACTAATGGGGCTAAAGGCCAATAAGTCCCCTGGACCTGATGGGTTGCATCCTAGGATATTAAAGGAAGTAGCTACAGAGGTAGTGGATGCACTGGTAGAAATCTTCCAAGAATCCTGAGATCCTAGAAAAGTCCCAAAGGATTGGAAATCCGCCAATGCCTTATTTAAAAAGGGAGGGAGACAAAAAACAAGTAACTATAGGCCAGTTAACTTAACATCTGTCATTGGGAAAATGTTAGAGTCCATTATAAAGAATGTAACAGCAGAGCATTTAGAAATACACAAGCTAATCAAGCAGAGTCCATATGGCTTCATGAAGGGGAAATCATGCCTGACAAATTTATTACAATTCTTTGAGGAGATAACAAGCAGGATAGATAAAGGGGAACTAGTCGATGTAATATATTTGGTTTTCCAAAAGGCATTTAATAAGGTACCGCACAGAAGGCTACTTAATAAGATAAAAGCCCATGGTGTTGGGATAGTATATTAGCATGGATAGAGGATTGGCTAATAGAAGACAGAGAGTTGGGTTAAGGGAGGCATTTTCAGGATGGCAACTTGTAAATAATGGAGTGTCATTATTTATGCTTTATGTATGGGTGCAGGTTATTTGTTGTATAAGTGGGAAATGGTTGTTGTATATGTGAGCACTGGTTACTGTATATGTGAGCATAACACCATAAGACATAGGGGCAGAAGTAGGCCATTCGGCCCATCGAGTCTGCTCCGCTATTCAATGAGATCATGGGTCTGATAATCCTCAACTCCACTTTCTTGCCTTTTCCCCATAACCCTTGATTCCTTTACTGATCAGTGCTGGGGCCACAATTATTTACAATATATATTAATGACTTGGATGAGGGAAGTGAATGTACTATCGCCAAGTTTGCAGATGACACAAAAATAGGTGGGAAGACAAAGTGGTGAGGGTGACACAAGGAGTTTACAGAGGGATATGGACAGGTTAAGTGAGTGGGCAAAAAAGTGGCAGATGGAATATAATGTGGGAAAATGTGAGGTTATGCACTTTGACAGGAAGAAGAGAGGAGCTGAATATTATTTATAGGAGAAAGACTGCAGAAAGCTGCAGCACAGAGGGATTTGGGAGTCCTCGTGCATGAATCACAAAAAGCTAACAAACAAGTTCAACAGGTAATAGGGAAGGCAAAGGGAATGTTGGCCTTTATTTCAAAGGGAATGAAGTATAAAAATAGGGAATTCTTGCTAAAACTATACAAGGCACTAGTTAGACCACACCTAGAATACTATGAACAGTTTTGTTCCCCATATCTAAGGAAAGATATACGGGCATTGGAGGCAGTCCAGAGAAGGTTCACTAGGTTGATCCCAGGTATGGAGAGATTTTCTTTTGAGGAGAGGTTGAGTAGGTTAGGCCTGTACTCACTGGAGTTTAGAAGAATGAGAGCTGACCTTATTGAAACATACAAGATTCTTAAGGGGCTTGACAGGGTAGATGCTGAAAGGTTGTTTTCCCTTGTGGGAGAGTATCGGACCAGAGGGCATAATCTCAGAGTAAGGGGGCACCCATTTAAGACAGAGATGAGGAGGAATTTCTTCTCTCAGAGGGTGGTGAATCTGTGGAATTCTTTACCACAGAGGGCTGTAGAGGCTGGGTCATTAAGTATATTCAAGGCTGAGATAGACAGATTTTTAATCAGTAAGGGAATCAAGGGTAATGGAGAAATGCAGGAAAGTGGAGTTGAGGCTTATCAGATCAGCCATGTTCTCACTGAATGTCGGAGCAGACTCGATGGGCTGAATGGCCTACTTCTGCCCCTATGTCTTATGGTGTTATGGTCACATATACAGTAACCAGTGCTCACATATACAACAACCATTTCCCACTTATACAACAAACAACCTGCACCCATACATAAAGCAGTCTGCACCCACATATACAGCAACCAGTGCCCACATATAAAACAACCATTGCCAACATATAAACAACCAACCAGCTCCCAAATATACAGCAACCTGCACCCACATATACAAGTGTCCACATATTTAAAATACCTATTGCCCACATATTCAACTAAGCTGCACCCACATATACAGCAACCAGCATCACATATACAACCAGTGTCTACATTTTTAAGAACCATTGCCCACATATACAATAACCAAACTGCAGCCACTTATACAGCAAGCACATCAACCAGCACCCACATTCACAACAATCAGTGTCCACATATACAGCAACCAGCACCAACATATACAATCAATCATTGACCACATATACAATGATGAACCTGGACTCACATATACAGCAACCACAGCAACCAGCACCTACATATAGAGCAACCAGTATCACAACAACTGTCTACATATACAACAACCAAACTGTACCCACATGTACAGCAACCAGTGCCCACATATACAGCAGCCAGCACCCACATATACAGCAGCCAGTATCACAACTGTCTACATATACAACTAAACTGTACCCACATGTACAGCAACCAGTGCCCACATATACAGCCCCAATTTACAGCAACCAGCACCTACTTATACAATAAATGTGTCCACATATACAACAACCATCGCTCGCATTTACAACAACTAACCTGCACCCACATATACAGCAACCAGTACCCGCATGTGCAGCAAACAGCATCCTTATGCACTTCAGACAGCGCCACATATACAACCAGTGTTCACATATGCAACAACCATTGCACACATATACAACAAACAACCTGCATCCACATACACAACAACCAACACCCACATATAAAACAATAAATGTTTATATATACAACCACCATTGCCCTCAGATACAACCAAACTGCACCCACATATACAGCAACCACAGCAGCCAGTGCCCACATATACAGCAACCAGCAACCACATCTACAACAGCCAGTGTCCACATATACAACAGTCAGCACCCACATATACAACAACTGGTGTCCACATATACAACAATCATCACCCACATATACAACAGCTGAGCTGCACCCACATATGCAGCAGCTACAGAAACCAGCACCCACATGTACAGCAGCCAAAGCCACAAACACAACAACCATCACCCATACATACAACAACCATCATCCACATATACAACAACCAACCTACACCCAAATATACAGCAACCACAGCAACCAGCACCTACATATACAGCAGCCAACGTCCAGATTTACAACCAGTGTTCACATATACAACCATCACACACATACACAACACCAACCTGCACTCGCATATACAGCAGCCAGTGCCCACATATCCAGCAACCCACACCCACATTTACAACAACCAATCTGCATCCACATATACAACAACCAACACTCACATATACAACAACCACTGCCCACATTTACAACAACCAATCTGCACCCACATATACAACAACCCACCTCCACATATACAGCAACCAGTGCCCACATATAAAGCAACCAGCATCTACATAGACAGAAATCAGCACCTATTTATACAGTAACCAGCATTATATATACAACAACCTGCATCTACATATACAGCAAACAGCATCGACATATACAACAACCAGGGCCCACATATACAGTAATACAGTACCCAATTATACCCTCACTTGCTGTCCCCGTTCCTGATGCATCACAATGCCCAAAGCTCAGAGTCCAGCTCATCAACTCCAACCAAAGTTCCTCAAGCAGCAGGCACTGACTGCAGATATGGTTATCGTGGGGTCTGTGGCTTGTTTCTGTGCCATATATCCTATGTAATCCCATGTAATCCTGAAAATTTACAGAACTGTGGGGAAAGGACAGGGGAATGGGACTGGCTGAGTTGCTCTTAGAGAGAGCCAGCACCAAACCATGATCGTGTGACCATCTTTATGTATGACCATTCTATGGTCTGATTTACATGAACCAGCACTCACATATATACAAACCAGCACTCACATGTACACGAACCAGCATTCGAGTGTACATGAACCAGCAATCACATGTACAGAAACCAGCACTCAAGTGTGCATGTACCAGCACCTACATGTACACGAAGCAGCATTCGAATGTACATGAACCAGCATCTACATGCACACAGACCAGCACATGCAGGTACATGAACAAGCATTCACGCATACATGAAACAGCACCGAGATATACAGGGTCTAATGCTCAGATACAAATGGGCCAAAAACAAAGTATACAAATGCTGGCATGAAGATGTGTACACTATTTGGTACTGAGAAGTATGGGGACTGAAGTGGAGCTCCATCAGAGCTGATACCATAATGTATATAAGACTCTAGTGCCAGCCCTTTACCAACTGGGTATTGTACATGTACAAGAGCTAACACTGAGAACGACTGTGTAAAGATGGTTTATGCTGTGTACTTTCTGGGAATATGATAGTCATCATTGCATTTCATTTGTGTCCAGGGAGGATTTTCAGGAGTATTTGCAATCCCGTCCCGACCATAAGCAGGAGTTTGTATCCCAGTGGCAGGAAGACTATAATTCCATTGCGGAAGATCTGCGGCAGGATGAAGATGTGAGAGCAGAGCTGCTGCTGCGGCTTTATGTAAGTGTTAGCCCCCCGACCAGGGCTCCACTGCCCACCCCCCCCACCCCCCCGCAGGGCTCTGTGTGAGTACGAGCTCCAGGGGCTCCCCCTCCACAGACCCTCTTCCAGGACATGGCGTGACTGTGAGCTCCCACTTCACCCCTCCCCAGGGCACACCCTCTCCCCACCCCCCACTCTGTGTGTGTGTGTGTGTGTGTGTGTGTGTGTGTGTGTGTGTGTGTGTGTGTGTGTGTGTGTGTGTGTGTGTGTGTGTGTGTGTGTGTGTGCTCTCAGGGCTGCCCCTCCAACACCCCCTTCCCCCCGCGGGACTCTTTTTTTATTTATTCATGGGATGTGGGCTTCGCTGGCTGGGCCAGCATTTATTGCCCATCCCTGGTTGTCCTTGAGAAGGTGGTGGTGAGCTGCCTTCTTGAACCGCTGCAGTCCATGTGGTGTAGGTACACCCACAGTGCTGTTAGGGAGGGAGTTCCAGGATTTTGACCCAGCGACAGTGAAGGAACGGGGATATATTTCCCAGTCAGGATGTTGAGTGGCTTGGAGGGGAACTTCCAGGTGGTGGGGTTCCCACAAGTGTGAGCCTTCCTTCCCCAACCCCCACCTCCCGGGGGCTCTGTGTGAGTGTGAGCTCCTGGAGGCTACACCTCCCCAAACCCCAGGGCTTGCCCTCCCCTCCTGCCTGTTGGTGAAGGATAGACCTAGAGCCAATCTTTATGCTTTTATAAAGGCAAAATACTGCGGATGCTGGAAATCTGAAATAAAAATAAAAATAGCTGGAAAAACTCAGCAGGTCTGACAGCATCAGCAGAGAGGAACACAGTTAACGTTTCCAGTCCGAATGACTCTTCATCAGAACTCCTAATCAGAACAGAAGAGTTCTGGTGAAGAGTCATATGGACTGGAAACATTGACTGTGTTCCTCTCTGCTGATGCTGTCAGACCTGCTGAGTTTTTCCAGCTATTTTTGTTTTTGTTTACACTTTTATATTTATTTACAAAATTTTACATTACAAGCATGTACCTCATAACCAATAACCTCAGCCTGGGCCTACTTATATTGGACTTAAGTGAATCCCCAGTTAACGCACATCACCTGCATGCACGCGGAATGAATATATAATAATGTTTGTGAGCTAGCCCAGACTGAGGAGAGGAAATTCTCCCCAGCTGATGGCTGTGTGTTTGATCAATCAGAATACCAATTACAGAGACAATAGCCCTCTGTCCATCTGTCCGTCATACTGTGAGAGAATAGTCCGCTGTCCTCTGTCCATCTGTCTGTGATACTGTGAGAGAATAGTTCGCTGTCCTCTGTCCATCTGTCTGTCATACTGTGAGAGAATAGTCCGCTGTCCTCTGTCCATCTGTTGTGATACTGTGAGAGAATAGTCCGCTGTCCTCTGTCCATCTGTCAGAGAAAAATAGAAACATAGAAACTAGGAGCAGGAGTAGGCCATTCAGCCCTTCGAGCCTGCTCCGCCGTTCAATATGGTCATGGTTGCTCCACTATCTCAACGCCGTACTCCCACACTCTTCCCATACTCCCTGACGCATTTAGAGTCCAGACCTCTATCTATTTCCTTTTTAAATATATTCAGTGACTTGGCCTCCACAGCTTCTGTGGTGGAGAATTCCACAGGTTCACCACCCTCTGAGTGAAGAAGTTCCTCCTTATCTCAGTCCTAAATGGTCTACCCTGTATCCTGAGACTGTGACCCCTTGTTCTAGACCCCCAGCCAGAGAAATTATCATCCTTGCATCCAGTCTGACCATCCCTGTCAGAGTTTATTTGCCAGAATTTTGAGTTTGGTGGGCGGATGTGGTTGGCAATCCTGAGAAAGGGTGGGAAATAGCCCATTGCCCACAATCGACCCCCAGCCAGGCCAGCAGCTCCCCAATGGCCTGGCCGGTGTAGGTGGGGGCCTGTCAGCCGCTGGGTCCAGTGGTGACCGGGCGGCTGGATTAAAACCAGCACAGTCAGGCCTGAGAAGGCTGTCGGCGAGGAAGACGTCTCCAGTGTTGTCAGCAGGACATTAATAATGATGGATTCCAATGTGGCTGCAGACACCAGACAGGATGGCAGCTCAGGTGGGCACTCCGCCCCCCGGATAACTGATGAGTGCCTCATGGTCCTGCTGGGGGAGGGGGCTGCCAGGAGGGACACCCTTGTCCCAGGGATGGAAGGAGGAGGCCAGTGCACCAAATGAAAAGAGCTTGGGAGGAGGTGGCAGTGCTGGTCAGCAGCCATGATGTTGTGGGACACACTGGGTACAGTGCCACAAGAGGTTTCATGAGCTGCTGCACTCAGGAAAGGTGAGTACCATGTCGGCATGTGGTGAAGTGTTAAGGTCTGGCCATCCTCCTGTGGAGCTCAGGGCTATTAGAGTCTGAGTGCCAACTCTCAATGACACTGGAGCTGGCCGCTTGGACCAAGTGCCTTGCGGCTCGAGGGCCACGACTCGGATGTGCCCTGTGAGGTGCCCCTCAGGCGGGTTTGGCCAGGCTGCAATAGCTTTGCAGGTAGAGAGTGGACTAGTCAATGCTCCTCTGTCCTTTCAGGGGAAGACAGCCCATAACAATATTGAGAGGTCATGGACAAGTGGAGACCCGCTAACCTCGTAATCGTAACCAGATATGAGCAGGAGGCCTAGGAGCCCGAGAGGCATCTTGGTCAACCGGCCGCGGAGAGGCTGGGGTGTCAGACAAAGGTAGGAGTGAGAGGTGAGAGTTTCGGATGGTGCAAACATTCTTGTGCAGTCTCATTGAAGGGAGCCTCAAACCTGGATTCCCCATTGACCATTGAAAGACGATGTCACCGTGATGCAGATCTCCATTGTCTCACCAGGGTGCCTGGCATGCACAGTGACTGTGTGATGACTTTAACTAATGACATGTCCTTCTTCTCCCTCAGATACACCACCAAGCAGCCAATCACAGGACCCCGAGGAGCCACCCCTGACCCCGGAGGACCACCAGGCTCCAGATGCACCTGCCTCACACCCAGTCTCTGAACCAGGCATCAGTGCAGATACCAGCACCTCGGTGGGCATTAGATCGTTGGCTAGAATGTCAGTGCACAGCAGTGAGGGTACTTCACACTCGCTTAAGGTGCAGGTGCCAGCAGTCGGAGGACTGTTGGAGACCAGGATGATGCTCATTTGAAGGCTGATGATGAGCCTCTAGAGTCCTCCATTAGGCGGCTGATGTTGGATGTCCAGCGGGATGTGTGGGAGGATCAGGTGGAGATCCATCAGGGTCTGCATGCCTTGGTCTCCGTTATGGAGGAGACTATGCGGAGCATCAGTGCTGCACTGACCATCATGGCCGAGTGTATTGCTTCCCCCATTGAGAGAGTGGCGACTCTCATGGAGAGGCAGTTCCTGGAACAGAATCAGGGGTTCCGCTCAGACCTGCAGCCCTCACACAGTCAATGACCTCAGATGGTCAGTGTGCGTGTGGGAGATGGTTGAGGTACCCAGAATCCCAGCTCGGTGCCCGTCCATCAATGGTGAGCAGGGAGGTCCAGAGTGACCACACATTGGCACATGAGCTGCCTGTCGTCTTTAGGGGCTCCTCTCAGGGCACTCTGTATGACAGCAGCAGCTCCTCTGCCCCTCTACCAGTGATGGTGGCATCTGATGAGGTTGCAGCAACTGGGGAGATACCAGCCATGGCACCGGCTGCTCCCCTCCCAGGCGGGGCCAGCACAGGCTCTATTTTCCAGAGGATGACCGCCAAGGTCATCAAGGCCAACAGGACAGCAGAGTCAGCAGCTGCCTCCAATGCCGGCACCAACAAGGGGGAGGCGCCAAGACACAAATGGCAAGCAAGAGGGAGGTCTGGGTAATGCTTGTAGACAGACCGAAGGTGTTCTGCAAAGCGATCACCCAGTCTGCGTTTGGTCTCTCCAATGTAGAGGAGACCACATTGGGAGCAGCGAATGCAGTGGACTAAATTGAGGGAAGTGCAAGTGAAATGCGCCTTCACTTGAAAGGAGTGTTTAGGCCCTTGGACGGTGAGGAGAGAGGAAGTAAAGGGGCAGGTGTTGCACCTTCTACGGTTGCATGGGAAGGTGCCGTGGGAGGGGGTTGAGGTGTAGGGGGTGATGGAGGAGTGGAACACCTTCGGTCTGTCCGCAAGCATGACCCAGACCTCCCTGTCGCTTGCCATTTCAACACTCCACCCTGCTCTCATGCCCACATGTCTGTCCTTGGCTTGCTGCATTGTTCCAGTGAAGCCCAACGCAAACTGGAGGAACAACACCTCATCTTCCGACTAGGCACTTTACAGCGTTCCAGACTTAACATTGAATTCAACAACTTCAGATCATGAACTCTCTCCTCCATCCCCACCCCCTTTCTGATCCCCTTTTTTCTAATAGTTTATATAGATTTTTCTTTTCCCACATATTTCCATTATTTTAAATGTATTTCCATCCATTGTTTTATCTCTACATTTTAGCCCTTTTCGATCCCTTCACCCCACCCCACCCCCACTAGGGCTATCTGTACCTTGCTCGTCCTGCTTTCTACCCTTAATGTCACCTATTAGCACATTCCTCAGATAATATCACCACCTTCAACACCTCTTTGTTCTTTTGTCTATGACATCTTTTGGTTATCTCCACCTATCACTGGCCCTCTATCCAGCTCTACACACCCCCCCCCCCTCTTAAACCAGCTTATATTTCACCTCTTTTCTATTTTGACTTGGTTCTGTTGAGGAGTCATTCGGACTCGAAACGTTAACTGTATTCCTCTCCGCAGATGCTGTCAGACTTGCTGAGTTTTTCCAGCTATTTTTATTTTTGTTTTGGATTTCCAGCATCCACAATTTTTTGCTTTTGATCTTCTGTAATGTTTTGTTTATTTTTACTGGTCTGGTGTTGAAGACCAGTGAAGGTTCTGTTAATTTGTTTTGACTGGCAATAAGGGATAAATTTTGTTTTGTCGTAATGGCCTGAGTATGCTTCACCTTTTTTATTTACTGTGGTGAAGCTATAAAACAGGACTACTTGCGTGCCAAACAGCATAAGCAGCAAGTGACAGACAGGGCTTAGCGATCTCATTGGCCAACGGATGAGATCTAAATTCTACAGTCCTGCCACATCCAGTTGTGAATGGTGGTGGACAATTAAACAACTCACTGGAGGAGGAGGCTCCACAAATATCCCCATCCTCAATGATGGAGGAGCCCAGCACATCAGTGCAAAAGATAAGGCTGAAGCATTCACAACAATCTTCAGCCAGAAGCGCTGAGTGGATGATCCATCTCAGCCTCCTCCAGAGGTCCCCAGCATCACAGTTGCCAGTCTTCAGCTAATTTGATGATATCATGAAACAGCTGAAGACACTGGATACTGCAAAGGCTATGGGCCCTGACAACATTCCAGCAATAGTACTGAAGACTTGTGCTCCAGAACTTGCCGTGCCCCTA
This sequence comes from Isurus oxyrinchus, assembly GCA_026770705.1. Classification (NCBI taxonomy): domain Eukaryota; kingdom Metazoa; phylum Chordata; class Chondrichthyes; order Lamniformes; family Lamnidae; genus Isurus; species Isurus oxyrinchus. The sequence continues at coordinate 197,288,723 of JANJGN010000004.1, read as the reverse complement.
GCCAAGCTGTTCCAGTACAGCTACAACACTGGCATCTACCCAGCTATGTGGAAATATATATAGGAATATGTCCTGTACACACAAAGCAGGACAAATCCAACCCGGGCAATTACCCCCCCACCAGCCTTTTTTTTTATTCATTCATGTGATGTGGGTGTCGCTGGCCAGCATTTATTGCCCATCCCTAGTTGCCCTTGCTCAGAGGTCTTTTTTTTTAAAAGTCAACCACATTCCTGTGCGTCTGGAGTCAGATGTAGGTAAGGACAGCAGAGTTCCTTCCCTCAGGGATATTAGTGAACCAGACGGGTTTTTGCAAAAATCACCAATGGTTTTGTGGTCACCATCAGACTTTTAATTTCAGATTTTTATTGAATTCAAATTTCACCATCTGCCATGGTGGGATTCGAACCCGGGTCCCCAGAGCATTAACCATAGAACATAGAATGGTTACAGCACAGAAGGAGGCCATTTGGCCCATCTTGTCCATGCCAGCCCGAGGACACTCTTTCTAATCCCACCTTCCTGCACCCGGCCCATAGCCCTGCAGCTTACAGCACTTTAGGTGCAGATCCAGTGACTTTTTAAAAGAGTTTAGAGTTTCTGCCTCTACCACCAACTTGGGCAGCGAATTCCAGACACCCACTACCCTCTGTGAAAAAAAGTTCTTCCTCATGTCCCCCCTACAGCTTCTGCCACTTATCTTGAATCTATGTCCCCTGGTTCTAGAATTCTCCACCAAGGGAAACAATTTTATCCTGTCCACTCTACCTATTCCCCTCATAATTTTGTACACCTCAATCAAGTCACCTCTCAGCCTTCTTTGTTCTAAGGAAAATAACCCCAACTTATCCAATCTCTCCTCGTAGCTACACTTTTCTAACCCTGGCAACATTCTTGTAAACCTCCTCTGCACTCTCTCCAGAGCTATTACATCCTTCCTGTAATGTGGTGACCAGAACTGCACACAATACTCCAGTTGTGGCCTCACCAGTGTTTTATACAATTCCAATATTATATCCTTACTTTTATTTTCTATACCTCTGCTATTGAAGGAGAGCATTCCATATGCCTTCTTTACAACCTTGTCTACTTGAACTGCTGCCTTCAGGGACCTGTGTACTTGTACGCCAAGATCTCTCACTTCATCTACCCCTCTTAGTATATTCCCATTTATTTTGTAATCCCTGTAATTGTTTGACCTCCCTAAATGTATAACCTGGGTCTCTGGAATACTAGTCCAGTGACAATACCACTATGCCACTGCCTCCCCGGTACTACTTTCCATTATCAGTAAAGTATTGGAAGGGGTCATCAACAGTGCTATCAAGCAGCACTTTCTTAGCAATAACCAGCTCACTGACACTCAGTTTGGGTTCTACCAGGGCCACTCAGCTCCTGACCTCATTACAGCCTTGGTTCAAGCATGGACAAAAGAGCTGAACTCCCGAGGTGAGGTGAGAGTGACTGCCCTTGACATCAAGGCAGCATTTGACCGAGTGTGGCATCAAGGAGCCCTAGCAAAACTGGAGTCAATGGGAATCAGGGGGGAAACTCTCCACTGGTTGGAATCATACCCAGCAAAAAGGAAGATGGTTGTGGTTGTTGGAGGTCAGTCATCTCAGCTCCAGGACATCTCTGCAGGAGTTCCTCAGGGTAGTGTCCTTGGCCCAACCATCTTCAGCTGCTTCATCAATGACCTTCCTTCCATCATAAGGTCAGAAGTGGGGATGTTCGCTGATGATTGCACAATATTCAGCACCATTCACAACTCCTCAGATACTGAAGCAGCCCATGCTAAATGCAGCAAGACTTGGACAATATCCAGTCTTGGGCTGACAAGCGGCAAGTAACATTCACACCACACAAGCGTCAGGCAATGACCATCTCCATCAAGAGAGAATCCAACCATCGCTTCTTGTTATTCAGTGGCATTACCATTACTGAACCCCCAACTATCAACATCCTAGGGATTGCCATTGACCAGACACTGAACTGGACTAGCCATATAAATACTGTGGCTACAAGAGCAGGTCAGAGATGATGAATCCTGTGACGAATAACTCACCTCCTGACTCCCCAAAGCCTATTCACCATCCACAAGGCATGAGTCAGGAGTGTGATGGAATACTCCCCACTTGCCTGGATGAGTGCAGCTCCCTCAACACTCAAGAAACTTGACACCATCCAAGCCAAAACAGACCACTTGACTAGCACTACATCTACAAACGTTCACTCCCTCCACTACTGACACATAGTGGCAGCACTATGTACCATCTACAAAATACATTGCAGGGATTCACCAAGGCTCTTTTGACAACACACTCCCAACCCATGACCACTACCTTCTAGATGGACAAGGGCAGCAGATAGATGATTGAAACTTACATAATACTGAAAGGCCTGGATAGAGTGGACGTGGGGAAGATGTTTCCATTAGTAGGAGAGACTAGGACCCGAGGGCACAGCCTCAGAGTAAAGGGAAGACCTTTTAGAACAGAGATGAGGAGAAACGTCTTTAGCCAGAGAGTGGTGAATCTATGGAATTCATTGCCACAGGAGGCTGTGAAGGCCAGGTCATTGAGTGTATTTAAGATGTAAATAGGTTCTTGATTGGTAAGGGGATCAAAGGTTACAGGGAGAAAGCGAGAGAATGGGGTTGAGAAACTTATCAGCCATGATTGAATGGTGGAGCAGACTCGATGGGCTGAATGGCCTAATTTCCGCTCCAATGTCTTATAGTCTTATATGGAAATGAAGGAAAATCAATGCACGCTTGAACAGGACTTCTATCACCAACTTGATGCAACTGTGGACAGCTGATTAGGAGACTCCACACAGATCCCCCACCGAGCCCTGGAAAGAGCTGGAGGCATAGAAGTTGAGGGTCACTGTGACCTCCAGAGCCACTGATACGGGGTGTCCACCCACACAGTCGGAGGTGATCTCAGGGCCAATCATATGACAAATGGAGGTCACAGTCTCCCTTAAGAGGCGGAGCCTCCTTCAGCATTGCACCTCAGACATATTGAGGTAGTTGCATCGCTGCCTGTAAACCCTAGCAGTCCCCCTTGTCTTGGACTACCTGCTGGCCCTGCCCCCCTTGTGCCTGCGCCTCTCCTCCCACAGTTCCCTCCCCTGGAAGCTGCATGGGGACACCCGGCCTCCTCTCCCTTCTGCCCCTCTCTTCCTCCTCAGATGGAGACCACAGTCCCCATTTCCAGGGTCACAGAAGGCTGTCTGATACCTGGAAGGGTCCACACGGTCTGAATTATCTGGGGACCTTGACATCATAAGAGTCCTGAAACGAAGCCTGGAAATGCTAACAATGAATTGCTAAACAAAGATGAAACTGTCATATACCAATAAGTTACCAGCAACAAACTATCTACCAAACTCCTCACTACTCACACTGGCAATGCTGCTGACCCTTTTTATCCCACCTGTGGATGAGGTTTTTGGAATTGTCGGCTGGCTGCCTGCCTGTTTTGCCCATGTGATGAGTACGACATTGCACAGGCAACGAAAAATCAGCGTCAATTGACTTTTTAATGGCCTTTTACTTAATGGTGGGCGCGGCTCTGGCACCCACGTGCAGAGCGAGATATCACTCGAGTGCGCGATGACGTCGGGACATTCACCCAACTATTTTACGCTCGAGCCTGTTTAATACCTTACCACTATTCTTTGGAGGCCTATAGACAACTCCCACTAATATTTTCCACCCCTTGTTCCTTCTTAGCTCCACCCAGACTGATTCTACATCTAGATTTTCTAAGCCAATATCCTCTCTCACCATCGCATTGATTTCATTCTTAACTAACAATGCCAAGCCCCCCACCCCCCTTTTCCTTTTTGCTTGTCTGTGTTATGACGTGGCACATGGTGTGTGCTAGGTAGATCAAATCCACGAGGGAAACTTGATCCCGCTATCACAACAGTTTTGCAGTTTGTATTTATTTCGAGATGCTTATCCTGAATTCAGTAATAACGTCCACCAAAACTTTAGAGATTTTTTAGAAAACTAAATTAAACATTTATTAATAAAGGGAAAGATTTCAAGCACATACATAGGTCTACAAATTACTACCGTAATAACACCTAAAACTCCTCATTAATCTGGCTTCCAATTACACCCCTGCTAAGGCAACAGTAAGAAATAGATTTAAACCGATCCAGGCAAGTCAACACAATATCCTGGACAGGAGAATTCAAAGTGGCTTCTCCCAGCTTCAGATTCTGTAGACAGCAGGCCTAATGCACAATTACTAGCCACTTCTCACACTTCTGGTAGATCTTACAATGCCTTTCCCTGACACATAGCCTCATTCTCCCTCATACATGTTTTAATGTAAATCTCATTGTTTCCATATGTCTTTAAACTTTAGCTGTCTCATAATAAAAATCATTTCATCCTGCTAATATTATCAGTAATCTTTGGGAAAACACTGCTTGGCCTAACTTCTCTGGCTGGGTGTAAACATCCTACCATCTCTTTGGAATTCCAACTGCCCTGATTTATCTAAAAATGCAAATTCTCCTCACCTCAAATTTTAAGACTTCAGCCATGTTTATGTATTTAGCATTTCAAACCTAGCTTCTTTTGATGAATCAAAGCTTCCAGACCAGCTGTCTCCAATTCAATTCAATCCCACACACACACAAACTAAGCAAACTCCACTATTAACCTACGTATACAATAAATCACAATACTATTATGAGAATTATTATACTTTCATGACACCTGCCTCCTTACAAGAAAATGCACCATCATAATTTAAAAAGACATCTTCATTTTCTTAACCCATTTTACACTACCTCCTATACTTATCCATATATTCACACTACTACATTATCAAATGCATACATTAACATTATATATATATATATATATATATATATATATATATACACACACATTCCTTGGTATCAACAGAAATCATTCCAGTCCAGTGTCCAGGTTTGAAATGTCCAATTTTCCTTTGAACTTCAAACTCTTGACAATGTATCTGCAATCAGATTTTCTCACCAGCCACATGTATAATCTGTAGATTAGATGGTTGTAGTAATAAACTCCATCCGAATAGCCTCGTGCTTCGGTCTCCAAATCTGTCCAGAAACGTTAAAGGATTGTGGCCTGCATAAATAATCATTTCTGATGAATTGTTTGCAACGTAAATCTCAAAATGCTGCAACGCTAACACCAAACTCAGAGTCTCCTTTTCCATCATTGAATATCTTCTCTGTTGTCCATTCATGAAAAACACCCTATCAGTTTCTCAATTCCAGTTTCATCTTCTTGCAATAGTACTTGCCTATATCGCTTATGTCAATAGCCAACTTAATTTGCTTGGCGTAATTGGGTACTCCAAAACTGGTGTCATAGTCAATACAGTCTTCAAACTGTCAAATGTCTTCTGACACTCCTGTGTCCACTGAAAATTTCTGTTCTTTTTTAATAATTTAGTCAATGGTGCAGCCACACTGCTAAAATTTGGTACAAATTTCCAATAAAACCCACTCATGCCCAGAAATCTTCTAGTTTTGTTGTAGGCACGGGGAAATCCACTATAGCTTTGACTTTCACATCTCTCAGAGCCAATCTACCATGTCCAATGGTATGGCCTAGATATGTAACTTACGCTTTTGCAAATGCACTTTTAGCCAAGCTCATCACCAAATTAACACCTTGTAGTCGACTAAATAATTCTTTCAGATGTTGTAAATGCTCCTCCCATGTTTGACTGAAGCTATCAAGTCATCAATGTAAACAGCACAATTGCTCAGTGCTGCAACTACTTTGTCAGCCTTTGAAATTCTGCAGGTGCATTTTTCATCACAAAAGGCATGACTTTAAACTGATATAGTTCATCTGGTGACACAAAAGCCGATACCTCCTTTGCTCTCTCCGATAACGGTACCTGCCAACATCTTCTCAGCAAGTCAATCTTTGTGATAAACTTTAATTGTCCCACTTTGTCAATGCAGTCTTCCAACCATGGTATAGGATAGGAATCCACCTTTATCACTGTATCCACCTTTTGATAGTCCACACATAATCTTTATGTTCCATCCAGTGTCAGAACAATCACAATAGGTGAACTCCAGTTACTGCAACTAGACTCAAAGATCTCATTTTGAAGCATGAATTCAATTTCTTTCTGTATTTGTGATAGCTTTGTAGGATTTAATCTATAAGGATGTTGCCTTATCGAAGATTAAACTTCTACACTCACATTAAGTGTAGTTAAATTTGTCCTCCACAGCTTATTCCCACAAATAGCTTTGTGTGACTGAAATAGCTTCTCCAAATCACTTTGACACTTACCTGGAAGGTAATTCAATACTACATTTACATTTTCAAGTACTCCCTTATTATCCAATTTGATTAGGGGAAAATCAATTTCAGAATCCGCCATTTCTATCTCTTTCTCCTTATCTACCACCATTAATACCTTGTTTTGGTCCTCTTGGTTCTCTTTGGTCCTTTTGGTCAAAGTGTTTTTTAAGCATACTTACATGACACACCCTCTGCTTCTTTCTTCTATCTGGAGTATTTATTAAGTAATTTACTTCACTCAGCTTCTTTTCAATCCTGTGAGGCCCACTAAAGCTTGCCTTTAACGAGTTACCCAGTAACGGTAACAAAACTAACACCTTTTCCCCAGCAACAAAACTGCAAGCTGTGACCTTAGTGCTTTTACCTTAGTGTTTTATCTGAGCTGTGGCTCTCCTATCTGCCTTCACTTTCATCACTTGCTGTGATATTTTTAAATTAGCTAACTCATGTGCTCTGTCCAATCCTTCTCCAAAGTTTGATACATAATCCAGGAGAGTAGTTTCTGAATTTTGATCCATCAGTTTCTCATGAATCAATCTCAGTGGTTCCCTTACCTCATGACCATAAACTAATTTAAAAGACTAAAACCAGTCGATGCATTAGTAGCATCCCTAATAGCAAATAACAGGAATGGCATTCCCCTATCCCAAATCCTATGAATAGTCCTGACTATGTGCCCTCATCATAGTTTTTAAAGTTTGATGCCATCTTTCCAAAGCTCATTGTGATTCAGAATGGTAAACTGTTGACTTAAACTGTTTTATCCCCAACTGTTCATTACTTCCTTTAACAGATACAACATGAAATTTGAACTGATCTGATTGTATTGCTTTAGGTAAACCATATCTTATAAAAACATTTAGTCAACTCTTCCACAACTCTTTTTGTTGTAATATTTCTCAAAGGCATTGTTTCAGTTCTGTTGAAGGGTCATGAGGACACGAAACGTCAACTCTTTTCTTCTCTGCCGATGTTGCCAGACCTGCTGAGTTTTTCCAGGTAATTCTGTTTTTGTTTCCCTCTTATTATCATCTGTTCCTGCAATACTCCCTCTAAACAACAAATATCACTATCCCACAACGTTAATGACTGACTGGCCCTTGTGTCTCTTAAAATTTTAATATCTTTACCTGCTCCAGCCTGTACACATGGAAAGACTTTCCCTTCACACACAAAATCTTTAAACATTTCTTCAACCTGCTCCTCAGAATTCTCTTGGGTAAATTGTGAACACATTCCCTCTTCTTTACCTACCACTAATTCTCTCTGTTTCACCTGTACACAAATCACTGGTTTTTCCCGTGCCTGAACCTCAGAACCCACAGTACTTTTACTTCTAGGACTTTTATGCCATCTCAATAATTCCAACAGATTTTCCCTGTAATTTCCAACACACTTACTTCCTATGCCCAACTTTATTAAAATGAAAACACGTCAATTTTCAAGTGTCACATCTACTCCCAGCACCTTCCTTTTTAGTCTGAGAAAAAACACTTCCTGGGAATTTGCACCTACTCCTCTTCCCTGACTACCCTCCTTCCTTTCACCTTCCCACTTTCTATCCTTCTCTGATTTAAAAGGGTGATGAGAAAAAGGTTTAGCTCTATGAACTAACTCATAACCATCAGCTAGCTCTGCTGCTTCTCTTACTGCTTGGACCTTCTGATCCTCCACATGAGTTCTCACTACCGAAGGAATCGAGTCTTTAAATTATTCCAAAAGAATTCCTTCTCCAAGAGCTGCATAGGTTGTCTCTATCTTTAATGCCCGTATCCACCAGTCAAAATTACTTTGTTTTACTCTGTCAAACTCAATATAAGTTTTTCCAGGTATTTTTGTTTTTGTTTTGGATTTCCAGCATCCACAGTTTTTTGCTTTTATCAATATAAGTTTGCCCAGGCTATTTTCTCATATTTCTATGTTTCTGCCTGTATACCCCAGGAACCAACTCATATGCACTTAAAATAGTCTTTTTTCGCACATCATAATTCACCGACATTTCTTCTGACAGCGAAGCATAAACCTCATGTGTTTTCTACCCACCAACTAGATTGTGACAACAATGTCCAGTTTCCCTGTGTCCATTTCCTCAGTTTAGCTATCTTCTCAAATGAAATAAAGGATGCCTCCACATCTCTTTCTTCAATCTTTGGAAGACCGTGCTCAAATTTATACATCTCTCCAATGGATTTAAGGTTAAAGGCTTTTTCATCATGAGAACTTTCCTCAACATCTGATGTCTCTTTTTTAAAGTCCAACTGTTTAAGCTGATACTCTCTGTCTCTTTTCTTCTCTCTCCCTTCCATTGCTAACTTTTCCCTCTGGAGGTCAAGTTTTTGCATTTCCATTTCTTTTTCAAATAATTTCTCTTTTTCTTTTGCCTCCAATTCAAATTTTCTCAGTTCCTTTGTTCAAATTCAAGTCTTCATTTCTAACTGAAGTCTCACTACCTCCAGCTGTGACTCACTCGTGTCAGGTACTTCCAACTTTAAATGCTGTGCTATCACTTCAACTATGTCTGCTTTCTTTGCCCCTACAGGTAACCTCAACCGCAACTAATCTGCAAACCCTGTTAACTTACCCTTAGGTACTTCTTGCAACCCAACAGAGTTAAACCTTCTACTTCCAAAAAGGTTCTAGCCATGGATACAGCCATTTTTGCAGTCTCACCACTTTAAAAATCCTTCACACCAACTCTGAACTTAAAGCGCTTCTCAGATTTGTAACCTTAAAATTCACCAACTCTAAACCAATCAAAGAATTTCAAATATCCCACAAGGAGCCCCCAATTTGTTATCACACGCCAGATGATGTGTGCTAGGTGAATCAAATCCATGAGGGGAACTTGATCCCACTATCACAACAGTTTTGCAATTTGTATTTATTTCGAGATGCATGTCCTGAATTCAGTAGTAATAAGTCTACCAAGACTTTAGAGATTTTGTTGAAAACTAAATTAAACATTTATTAATGAAAGAAAAGATTTTAAGCACATACATAGGTCTATAAATTACGACTGTAATAACTCCTAAAACTCCTAATTAATCTGGCTTCCAGTTACACCCCCATTAAGGCAGTGGTAAAAAGTAGATTTAAACAGACCCAGCAATACCCTGGACAGTAGAATTCAAAATGGCTTTTCCCAGCTTCGGTTTCTGTAGACTGCAGGCTTAATGCACAAATACTGGAGACCTCTCGCGCTTCAGGTAGATCTTACAATGCCTTTCCCTGACACATAACCTCATTCTCCCTTAAACATGCTTCTCCCTTTTAATGTAAATCCCATTGTTCCCATATGTCTTTGGAACTTTACCTTTCTCAGAATATAAATCATTTCATGGCGATAATATTATGAGTAACCTTTGGGAAAAATAAACACACTGCTTGGCCGAGCTTGTCTGGCTAAGTGTAACATCCTACCATCTCTTTGAAATTCAAACTATCCTGACTTATCTAAAAATGCAAATTCTCCTCACCTCACATTCTAAGACTTCAGCCATGTTCATATATTTAGCATTTGAAACCTAGCTTCTTTTAATGAGTCAAAGCCTCCAGACCAGCTGTGCCCAATTCAATTGAATCCCCCCCCGTCACCCCACACACACACACACACACACACACACACACACACTACCCAAACCCCACTATTAATCTCCTTTTGCTTTCTTGACAATCCGTCTTAAACATTGAGTTCCCTTGGATATTCAGTTCCCAGCCTTGGTCACCCTGCAGCCATGTCTCTGTAATCACAATCATATCATACCCATGTATATCTATTTGCACTGTCAATTCAACTACCTTATGGGGAGTGCTCCATGCATTCAGAGACAGTGCCTTTAGACTTGTCTTCTTAACATTTTTACACATTTATTTTGTACTATAGCTCTATTTGCTGCTAGCCCTTGTTTTCTGAGCTTTCCACTTGTACTTTCTACTTTTCTGTCTCTTATTCCTATCTTTGTTTCCCTCTCTTGTGTCTCCCTGCTCAGGTTTCCACCTCCCACCAATCTAATTTAAACCCTCCCCCACAATAGCCCCGCGAGGATATTGGTGCCGGTCCTGCTGGGGTGCAACCCATCCAGCTTTTACAGGTCCCATCTTCCCCAGAGTCAATCCCAATGCCTCAGGAATCTAAATCCCTCCCCCCTACACCATCTCTCAGCCATGCATTCATCTCTCTATTCTCCTATTCCTGATCTCGCTAGCATGATGCACTGGGTGTAACCCGAGATGACAACCTTTGAGGTCCTGCCTTTTAATTTATTTCCTAGCTCCCTATATTCTGCTTTCGGGACCTCATCCTTCTTTTTACCTACATCATTGGTACCAATATGGGCCACAGCCTCTGGCTGTTCACCCTCCCCCTTCAGAATGTCCTGCAGCCCAGTGACATACTTGACCCTGGCACCAGAGAGACAACATACCATCCTGGTGTCACGTCTGCGCCCGCAGAAATGTCCAACTCTTCTCCTTACGAGAACCTCTGATCACGTTTGCTCTCCCGCTCTTCCCACCTCCCCCACACCGTGCAGCTGAGCTCCTCATGGTGCAGGGACTTGGCTGTTCCTGCATTCCCCTAAGAATCCATCTTGCCCAGCTGTATCCAAAACACAAAATCTGTTGGAGAGAGAGATAGACCCAGGGGACTTCTGCACTACCAGCCTAGTGCTTTTAATCCGTCTGGTGGTCACCCATTCCCTTTCTGCGTGTGCACTCTTTGCCTGCATTGTAACCACCTCACTGTATGTGCTATCCACAAAGATCTCATTCTTGTGGATGCTCCACAGTGACTCCAGGCACAGTTCCAGCAAGGAAAAATGGATTTTGAGTATCTGCAGCTGGAGACACTTCCTGCATACGTGATTGCCCTGGACATTGGAAGTGACCCTGACTCCCCATGTTGCACAGGAGGAGCATTTCACTTGGTCAAACTGTCCTGCCATAACTTACTCATAAATTACTCCCTTTACTTTTACTTCCTCTAGTTTAGAGAATATTAAGGACAAAGGAAATACTTACCAGGTCCTACTTACCAAGGCCGCTGCTCTCCTTACTGAGGAAAGGTAGAAAATGAAAGGATCACCTCTTTCCCTCTTCACTGAACTCCATCTCTCTCCAAACTCCAATTGAAGTACTCAATTGCAACCCAAAACAGCACTCAAGTGCTGACAAAAGCAGCACTGTAGATGGCTTGCTTTTATGTTGTCTGAATTTTCTCTGAGGGAATAACCCTCTGTCCATCTATGTATGATATCTGTGAGGGAATAGTCCACTGTCCATCTCTCTGCGATATCTATGAGGGAATAGTCCTCTGTCCATCTGTCTGTGATATCTGTACGAGAATATTCCTCTGCCCATTGTCTGTGATAACTGTGAGGAACATAGGAACAGGAGAAGGCGATTTAGCCTCTCGAGCCTGCTCCTCATTATGATCCTGACTGATTGAACACTTCAATGCCGTTTATCCACACTATCCCCTTAACCCCTTACGTTATTGTTAATCAGAAATCTATCAATCTCTACCTTTTACACACTCAATGACTGAGCTTCCACAGCCTCTGGGGTAGAGAATTCCAAAGATTCACAACCCTCTGCGTAAATAAATTTTTCCTCATCTCTGTTCTAAGTGGCTTCCCCCTTATTTTGCAATTGTGTCTCCAGGTTCTAGACTTCCCAACCAGGGGAAACATCTTACCTGCATTTACCCTGACTATTCCTTTAAGTATTTTGTAGGTTTCAATGTGATCACCTCTCATTCTTCGAAACTCTAGAGAATACAGATCCAGTTTCCCCAATCTGTCTTCATAAGACAGTCCCGCCATCCTGGGAACAAGTCTGGTGAGCCTTCATTGCACTCCCTCTATGGCAATAATATCCTTTTCCAAAACTGCACACACTACTCCAGGTGTGGTCTAACCAAGCTTCTACACAATAGAAGCAAATCTTCCCTACTCCTGTACTCCAATCCTTTTGTGATAAAGGCTAGTATTCCATTAGCTTCCTAATTGCCTGCTGCATCTGCATTTTAGCTTTCAGGACAAGGATACCCTGGTCCCTTTGTACAAAAACACTTTCCAATCTCTTACTATTTAAGAAATGCTCTGCACATCTGTTCCTTCTACCAAAGTGGATAACCTTACATTTTTCCACATTATATTCCATCTGCCATGTTCTTGCCCACTCCCTAAGCCTGTCCAAATCCTCTTGTAGCCACTTTACATCTTCCTCACAACACACATTCTCGCCTAGCTTTGTATCATCCACAAACTTGGAAATATTACATTTGGTCCCCACATCCAAATCATTGATATATATTGTGAACAACTTGGGCCCAAGTACTGATCCTTGTGGTACCCCACTAGTCACCGCCTGCCAATGCGAGAATGACCCGTTTATTCCTACTCTCTGTTTTCTGCCTATTAGCCAATCCTTAATCCATGCCAGTAAACTGCCTCCTATCTTATGTGCTTTTATTTTGCGAATCAACCTCCTGTGGGGGACTTTATCAAAAGCCTTCTGAAAATCCAAGTATACTACATCCATCGACTCTCCTTTATCAATTTTGTTAGTAACAGCCTCAAAAAACTCCAACAAATTTGTCAAACATGATTTCCCATTCACAAATCCATGCTGACGATGTCCAATCAGATGATGATTAACCCAGTATCCATTTATCACATCCTTTTGTAGTAGATTCTAGAATTTTCCCTGGCAGTTTGTGGTATACATAAATGATTTGGAGGAAAATGTAACTGGGCTAATTAGTAAGTTTGCAGACGACACTAAGGTTGGAGGAGTTGCAAATAGTGAAGAGGATTATCAAAGGATACAGCGGGATATAGATCGGTTGGAGACTTGGGCGGAGAAATGGCAGATGGAAATTAATCCGGACAAATGCGAGGTAATGCATTTTGGAAGGTCTAATACAGGCAGGAATTATACCGTAAATGGCAGAACCCTTAATTGCATCGACGGTCAGAGGGATCTGGGTGTACAGGTCCACAGGTCACTGAAAGTGGCAATGCAGGTGGATAAGGTAATCAGGAAGGCATATGGCATGCTTGCCTTCATTGGCAGGGGTATTGAGTATAAAAGCTGGGAAGTCATGCTGCAGCTGTATAGAACCTTGATTACGCCACACTTGGAATATTGTGTGCAATTCTGGTCGCCACATTACCAGAAGGATATGGAGGCGTTGGAGAGGGTGCAGAGGAGGTTTACCAGGATGCTGCCTGGTCTGGAGATTATTAGCTATGAGGAGAGGTTGGAGAAACTTGGATTGTTCTCACTAGAGCGACGGAGATTGAGGGGGCGACTTGATAGAAGTTTACAAAATTATGAGTGGCATGGACAGAGTAGATAGTCAGAAGCTTTTTCCCAGGGTGGAAGAGTCAATTACTAGGGGACATAGATTTAAGGAGAGAGGAGAAAACTATAGAGGAGATGTGTGGGGCAGTTTTTTTACGCAGAGGGTAAGTGAGTGTCTGGAATTCGCTGCCAGAGGAGGTGGTGGAAGCAGGTACGATAGTGGTGTTTAATAGGCAGCTTGACAAATACATGAATAGGATGGAATAGAGGGATACGGACCCCGGAAGTGCAAAATGTTTTAGCTGATGGGCAATATGATCGGTGCAGGCTTGGAGGGCTGAAGGGCCTGTTCCTCTGCTGTACTTTTCTTTGTTCTTTCTACTGATGAAAGGCTAACAGGTCTGTAGTTCCCTGTTTTCTCTCTCCCTCCCTTCTTAAATAGTGGGGTGACATTTGCTACCTTCCAATCTGCAGGAACCATTCCAGAATCTAGAATTTTGGAAAATGATCACCAATACATCCACTATCCATATAGCAACCTCTTTCAACACTCTGGGATGCAGAATATCATGTCCCAGGGACTTATCAACTTTCAGACCCATTAATTTCTCCAATACAACCTTCTTTCTTATACTAATGAACTTTGACTCCTCATTCTCCCTAGTCCCTTGGATCTCTAAAGCTGGAAGATTTCCTGTATATTCCTCAGTGAAAACAGACACAGAGTAATCATTTAGTTTCTCTGCAGTTTCTCTATTCCCCATTAAAAATTCTCCTGACTCTATCTGTAATGGACCCACATTTGTCTTAGCCAAATGTTTCCTTTTTACATACCTATAGAAGGTTTAATAGAATGTTTTTATGTTTTTTGCTAGATTGCATTCATATTCTAATCTCCCTTCCTTTACCAGTTTCTTGTCTTCCTGTGTTGTATTCTAACATCTTCCCAATCCTTAGGTTTATTACGATTTCCGGCAACTTTATAAACCTTTTCTTTGAATCTTATACAACTCTTGATTTCCTTTGTCAGGCACGATTGACTGACTTTTTTTAAGGTTTTTGAACCTTGAAGGAATGTATAGGTGCTGTAAGCTGTGTAATAGTTCTTCAAAGACTATCCATTGCCTATGTACAGTCATAGCTTATAATGTATTTTTCCAATCCATCTCAGCCAATTTGTCCCTCGTGCCTTCATAATTTCCTTTATTCAATTTAAAACCCTTGCTTCAGAGTGAACTACCCCACTTTCAAACATAAAGTAAAAATCTATCATATTGTCATCACACATCCCTGAAGGTTATTTTACAAGATTAATAATTAGTGCTTTTCGTTACATAATACTAGATCTAAAATAGCTTGTCCTCTAGTCAGCTCCTCAACACACTGCTCTAGAAAACCATCTCTAACACACTCCAGAAACATGTCTTCCACAGCATTAGTGCTCATTAGGTTTACCCAGTCTATATGCAGATTGAAGTCACCCATGATTACTGTATTACCCATGCTACATGCTTCTCTCATCTCCTGATTAATACCATGCCCCACATTATCACTGAGATGAAAACAAAAAAAACTGTGGATGCTGGAAATCCAAAACAAAAACAGAATTACCTGGAAAAACTCAGCAGGTCTGGCAGCATCGGCGGAGAAGAAAAGAGTTGACGTTTCGAGTCCTCATGACCCTTCGACAGAACTTGATTTCGAGTCCAAGAAAGAGTTGAAATATAAGCTGGTTTAAGGTGTGTGTGTGGGGGGCGGAGAGATAGAGAGAGAGAGAGGTGGTTGTGTAGACAAACAAGCAGTGATAGAAGCAGATCATCAAAAGATGTCAACGACAATGGTACAAAAGAACACATAGGTGTTAAAGTTAAAGTTGGTGATATTATCTAAACGAATGTGCTAATTAAGAATGGATGGTAGGGCACTCAAGGTACAGCTCTAGTGGGGGTAGGGGGAGCATAAAAGATTTTAAAATATTTAAAAATAATGGAAATAGGTGGGAAAAGAAAAATCTATATAATTTATAGGGAAAAAAAAAGGGAAAAAGGGGGAAACAGAAAGGGGGTGGGGATGGGGGAGGGAGCTCACGACCTAAAGTTGTTGAATTCAATATTCAGACCGGAAGGCTGTAAGGTGCCTAGTCGGAAGATGAGGTGTTGTTCCTCCAGTTTGCGTTGGGCTTCACTGGAACAATGCAGCAAGCCAAGGACAGACATGTGGGCAAGAGAGCAGGGTGGAGTGTTAAAATGGCAAGCGACAGGGAGGTTTGGGTCATTCTTGCGGACAGACCGCAGGTGTTCTGCAAAGCGGTCGCCCAGTTTACGTTTGGTCTCTCCAATGTAGAGGAGACCACATTGGGAGCAACGAATGCAGTAGACTAAGTTGGGGGAAATGCAAGTGAAATGCTGCTTCACTTGAAAGGAGTGTTTGGGCCCTTGGACGGTGAGGAGAGAGGAAGTGAAGGGGCAGGTGTTACATCTTTTGCGTGGGCATGGGGTGGTGCCATAGGAGGGGGTTGAGGAGTAGGGGGTGATGGAGGAGTGGACCAGGGTGTCCCGGAGGGAGCGATCCCTACGGAATGCCGATAAGGGGGGTGAAGGGAAGATGTGTTTGGTGGTGGCATCATGCTGGAGTTGGCGGAAATGGCGGAGGATGATCCTTTGAATGCGGAGGCTGGTGGGGTGATAAGTGAGGACAAGGGGGACCCTATCATGTTTCTGGGAGGGAGGAGAAGGCGTGAGGGCGGATGCGCGGGAGATGGGCCGGACACGGTTGACGGCCCTGTCAACGACCGTGGGCGGAAAACCTCGGTTAGGGAAGAAGTAGGACATGTCAGAGGAACCGTTTTTGAAGGTAGCATCATCGGAACAGATGCGACGGAGGCGAAGGAACTGAGAGAATGGGATGGAGTCCTTACAGGAAGTGGGGTGTGAGGAGCTGTAGTCGAGATAGCTGTGGGAGTCGGTAGGTTTGTAATGGATATTGGTGGACAGTCTATCACCAGAGATTGAGACAGAGAGGTCAAGGAAGGGAAGGGAAGTGTCAGAGATGGACCACGTGAAAATGATGGAGGGGTGGAGATTGGAAGCAAAATTAATAAATTTTTCCAAGTCCCGACGAGAGCATGAAGCTTCATTGAATTTCTTCACTTTGACATTCAGAGCACTGGGCAGAAATCACATCGCGTCAACACCCGCCTGCGGCCTTCGCGATGCTTTGTTTTAATTAAACAGTCGGATTCCCCTGGTCCGCACCAGTTCTAACTCAGCTGCTAGGCGCCGGCCGAGGCCACCCGCCAACCGGGGAAGGTTCCAATTTCTTATGTTCTTATGTGATCTCTGTGAGGGAATAGTCCTCTATTGGTATCAATGTGGACCATGACTAGTCCCTAGCTAAGTAAGAAAGGATACACTTACCATAAAGGGAGTGCAGCAAAGACTCACTAGGCTGAAACCGGGCATGGCAGGAGAGATTGGTTCGACTGGGCCAGTATTCACTAGAGTTTAGAAGAATGAGACGGGATCTGGTTGAAACGTAACAGGGCTAGACAGACTAGATGCAGGGAGGATGCTCCCCCTGGTTGGGGAGTCTAGAACCAGGGGCCACAGTCGGAGGATACAGGGCAGGCCATTTGGGGCTGAGATGAGGAAAAATATCTTCACTCAGAGGGTGGTCAACCTGTGGAATTCTCTACCACAGAAGCTGTGGGGGCCGGGTCACTGGGTATATTCAGGAAAGAAATTGATAGTTCTTTGGATATTCGGGGCATCATGGATGATGGAGAGAGCGCGGGACCATGGTGTTGAGGTAGAGGATCAGGCATGATCATATTGAATGGCAGAGCAGGCTCGAGGAGCCGAATAGCCTACTGCTGCTTCTAGTTTCTATGTTTCTGTGCACCTCTGCGATATCTGTGAGGCCTCTCTCCATCCGTCTGTGATACTGTGAGGGAATTGTCCTCTAAGACCATAAGACGTAGGAGCAGAATTAGGCCATTCGGCCCATCAAGTCTGCTCCACCATTCAATGAGATCATAGCTGATCTGATAATCCTCAACTCCACTTTCCTGCCTTTTCCCCATAACCCTTAATTCCCTTACTGATTAAAAATCTGTCCAACTCAGCCTTGAATATACTTAATGACCCAGCCTCCACAGCCCTCTGTGGTAAAGAATTCCACAGATTCACTACCCTCTGAGAGAAGAAATTCCTCCTCATGTCTGTCTTAAATGGGTGACCCCTTACTCTGAGATTACCCCTTCTGGTCCCAGACTCTCCCACAAGGTGAAACAACCTCAGCATCTACCCTGTCAAGCCCCCTAAGAATCTTGTATGTTTCCGCCTCTCATTTTTCTAAACTCCAATGAGTACAGGCCCAACCTACTCAACCTCTCCCTGTAAGAAAATCCCTCCAGACCCAGGATCAACCTAGTGAACCTTCTCTGGACTGCCTCCAATGCCAGTGTATCTTTCCTTAGATAAGGGGACCAAAACGGTTCAGTATTCTAGGTATGCTCTAACTGGTGCCTTGTATAGTTTTAGCAAGATTTCCCTATTCTTATATTTCATTCCCTTTGAAATAAAGGCCAACATTCCCTTTGCCTTCCCTATTACGTGCTGAACTTGTTTGTTAGCTTTTTGGGATTCATGCACGAGGACTCCCAAATCCCTCTGTGCTGCAGCTTTCTGCAGTCTTTCTCCTATAAATAATATTCAGCTCCTCTATTCTTCCTGCCAAAGTGCATAACCTCACATTTTCCCACATTATATTCCATCTGCCACTTTTTTGCCCACTCACTTAACCTGTCTATATCCCTCTGTAGACTCCTTTTGTCATCCTCACTGCTTTGTCTTCCCACCTATTTTTGTGTCATCTGCAAGCTTGATGATAGTACATTCACTTCCCTCATCCAAGTGATTAACATATATTGTAAATAATTGTGGCCCCAGCACTGTTCCACTCCACTAGTTACAGGTTGCCATTCTGAAACTGTACCCCTTATCCCAAATCTCTGTCTTCTATTAGTTAGCCAATCCTCTATCCATGCTAATATACTATCTCAACACCATGGGCTCTTATCTTATTAAGTAGCCTTCTGTGTGGTACCTTATTGAATGCCTTTTGGAAAACCAAATATATTACATCTACTAGTTCCCCTTTATCTATCCTGCTTGTTACCTCCTCAAAGAATTCTAATAAATTTGTCAGGCATGATTTCCCCTTCATGAAGCCATGCTGACTCTGTTTGATTAGATTATGCATTTCTAAATGCTCTGCTATTACATCCTTTATAATAGACTCCAACATTTTCCCAATGACAGATGTTAAGCTAAGTGGCCTATAGTTACTTGTTTTTTGTCTCCCTCCCTTTTTGAATAAGGGTATTACATTGACTGTTCTCCAATCCTCTGGGACTTTTCCAGAATCTAAGGATTCTTGAGTTCCTCATTATTATTTCCCCAG
Organism: Isurus oxyrinchus; assembly: GCA_026770705.1. Lineage (NCBI taxonomy): Eukaryota > Metazoa > Chordata > Chondrichthyes > Lamniformes > Lamnidae > Isurus > Isurus oxyrinchus. Next base: position 197,269,615 of record JANJGN010000004.1, on the reverse strand, counting down.
CTTCATTCTGTAAGGGGCCGATGTTCTCTTCTTTTTCATATATTTAAATAAGCTTTTACTGTCCATTTTTATATTACTTGCTAGTTTACCCTCAAAGATTATTTTCTCCCTCTTTGTTATACTTTTTGTCATCTTTTGTTGGTTTTTAAAACTTTCCCAATCCTCTGGCTTACCACCAATCTTTGCCACATTGTATGTTTTTTCTTTCAATTTGATATTGTCCTTAACTTCCTTGGTTAACCATGGTTGGTTTATCCCCTTCCTTGATTTCTTTTTCCTCACTGGGATATATCTTTGTTGTGGGTCATGAACTATTTCCTTAAATGTCTGCCATTGTTCATCAGCCGCTTTTTCTGCTAAACTCCTTTCCCAGTCTACTCCAGCCAACTCTGCCCTCATTCCTTTTAATTACTCTTATTTAAGTTTAGCACAGTTGTTTCTGACCCAAGTTTCTCACTCTCAAACTGAATGCTAAATTCTACCATGTTATGGTCACTGTTTCCTAGGGTATCTTTTACTCTAAGATCATTTATTAAACCTGCCTCATTACACATTACCAGATCCAAAATAGCCGGATCCCTGGTTGGATTCACAACATTTTTTCTAGGAAACAGTCCCGAATATACTCTATGAATTCTTGTTCATGTCTACCTCTGCCAATTTGTTTCCCAAACTGCCTCTCTATCTGTGATACTGTGAGGGAATAGTCCTCTGTCCATCTGTCTGTGACATAGACTCATAGACGTCTACAGCACAGAAGGAGGCCATTCAGTCCATCATGTCCACACCGGTCAACAAAGATCTGACCACACTAATCACATTTCCCAGCGCTTGTCTCATAGCCCTGGAAGCTATGGCAACGCAAGTGAATATCTAAATACTTCTTAAATCTTATGAGATTTCCTAACTCAATCACCCTTTCAGGCAGTGAATTCCAAACTCCCATCACCCTCTAGATGAAAAAATTTCTCCTCAACTCCCCCCTAAGCCTTCTACCTCTTATCTTAAATCTATGCCTCCTGGTTATTGACCTCTCTACTAATGGAAAAAGTGCCTTCCTATCCACCCTATCTATGCCTCTCATAATCTTACACACCTCTTATCAGGTCCTCTCTTGACCTTCACTGCTCCAAGGAAAACAACCCCAGCCTATCCAATCTTTCCTCATAGCTCAGGCCCTCCAGCCCAGGCAACATCCTGGTGAATCTCCTCTGCACCGTCTCCAATACAATCACATCCTTCTTATAATGTGGTGACCAGAACTGCACACAGTACTCCAGCTGTGGCCTAACCAGCATTTTATACAGTTCCAGCATAACCTCCGTGCTCTGGTATTCTATGCCTCGACTAATAAAGGCAAGTATCCCATATCCTTCTTAACCACCTTATCTACCTGTCCTGCTACCTTCAGGGTTCCATAGTAATGCACACCAAGTTCCCTCTGATCTTCAGTACTTTCCAGGGTCCTGCCATTCATAGTGTAATCCCTTGCCTTGTTAGCCCTCCCCAAGTGCATTACCTCACACTTTTCTGGGTTAAATTCCATTTGCCACTGCTCTGCCCACCTGACCAGTCCACTGATCTCCTCCTGTAGTTTACAGCTATCCTCCTTACTATTTACCACCCGACCAATTTTCGTGTCGTCCACGACCTTCTTGACCATAACCCCTACATTTATGTACACCACAAACAGCAAGGCCCCCAGAACCAAGCCCTGCACAACCCCACTGAAACAAACTTCCAGCCACAGAATCATCCCTCTATCATCACCCTCTGCTCCCTGCCTCTCAGCCAGTTTTGGATCTAATGTGCCACTTTGCCTTGAATCCCATGGGCTCTTACTTTCTTGACCAGTCTGCCATGAGGGATCTTATCTAAATCCTTGCTAAAGTCCATGTAGGCCACATCAAATGCATTACCCTCATCAACCCTCCTGGTTACCTCCTGAAAAAATTCAATCACATTTGTCAAACATGACCTTCCCTTAACAAATCCATGCTGTCTATCCCTGATTAATCCGTGTCTCTCCAAGTGCAGATATATTCTGCCCCTCTGAATTCTTTCTAGTAACTTCCCCACCACCAAGGTTAGACTGACTGGCCTGTAATTTCCTGGTCTATATCTTCCTCCCTTTTTTAATAATGGGATAACATTAGCAGTCCTCCAGTCCTCTGGCACCTCACATGTGGCCAGAGAGGATTAGAAAATTACTGCTGGGGCCCCTGATATCTCTCCCTTTGTCTCCCTCAACAGCCTGGGATACATCTCATCCGGGACTGTGGATTTATCCACTTTTAAGGCTGCTAAACCCACTAGTACCTCCTCTCTCTCTATCTTAATTTCCTCTAATAGTTCACAGTCCTCCACCCTGATGTCTATACCTGCATCGTCCTTTTCCATTGTGAAGACCGCGCAAAGTATTTATTGAGGACTGTACCCACATCTTCCGGGTCCACACACAGATTACCTCTATGGTCCCTAACTGACTTCTACTCGTTCCCTAGTTATTCTCTTGACCTTCATATATTTAATAAACACCTTTGGGTTTTCCTTTATTCCACCCACCAATGTTTTCTCATGCTCTCTCTTAGTTTTCCTAATTTCCTTTTTAAGTTCCCCTCTGCACTTTTTACACTCCTCTAAGGACTCTGCAGTATTGAGCCCTTGGTATCTGCCAGAAGCTTCTCTTTTTTTCTTAATCCTGACCTCTATGTCCCTTGACATCCAGGGTTCTCCAGACTTGGTTTCTCTCCTTTGTCTTTACAGGAACATATTTTCCCTGTATTCTCACTATTTCCTCCTGGAATGCCTCCCACTGCTCTGACACAGTTTTATCTGCAAGTAGCTGCTCCCAGTCCACTTGGGCCAAATCGTATCTCATCTTAGTAAAATTAGCCTTTCCCCAGTTTAGAACTTTTATTCCCAGCCCAACCTTATCCTTTTCCATAACTATCCTAAATCTAACTGAGTTATGGTCACTATCTCCAAAATGCTCCCCAACTGATACGCCTTCCACCTGCCCGGGCTCATTTCTGAATATTAGGTCCAGAACTGCCCCCTCCCTTTTTGGGCTCTCTACGTACTTGCTAAAAAGGTTCTCCTGGATGAAGTTTAAGAATATCTGTGAGGAAATTCCTCTGCCCATCTGTCTGTGATATCTGATTTCACTCAGTCTGCTCATTTACTGTGCAGGATCTGCGCGAGCGTCTCTGGGATATCTCTGATAACAGGAAGGAGGAGGCTGAGCGGGAAAGGATGAATATTATAGGAAATAGCTGGCTGGAGGATCACCTGCGTCTACTGCTCAACATTTACTTGACTCTCATGCAGGTATGAAACCCCCAGCAGTCCCCTACCTTGTGACAACCTGATGTTGGTTGGAAGGAGGGATTGGAACTTACCGTTCAACGCTCATTCATACAGTTCAACGATTGCTTCTTAACAATCCTGGGGGAATATGGGGAGACCATAGGCATGGACAAGAGTGAAAAAGGTGAGAACTTGTCACTGTCTGAGAAGATTTAAAGGGAGATAGATTGGGGTGGTTAACATTGAAAGGAAGAACTTTGACTTTTACAATTTTCTATGACCTTTGGACTTCCAAAAGCACGTTAAAGCCAATAATTTCCTTTCACATTGTCAGCACTGTTGCAAGGAACTAGACAGCTAATTTGTACACCCTGAGCCCTTGAGAAGGTGGTGGTGAGCTGCCTTCTTGAGCCGCTGCAGTCCATGTGGTGTAGGTACACCCACAGTGCTGTTAGGGAGGGAGTTCCAGGATTTTGACCCAGCGACAGTGAAGGAACGGTGATATATTTCCAAGTCAGGGTGGTGAGTGACTTGGAGGGGAACTTCCAGGTGGTGGTGTCCCCAAGTGTCGGTGCCATTTCCAGTGTCTAGGATCCATCATCCCAGATGGTCCACCCTGATTATTTCCTTTTAGGATTGCTCAGCCACTTCAGAGTCCCATGTCACATGGCAAACTTCCTGCCCCAAAGGGCATTAGTTATACAACAATTACAATTCATCATTAGAATTTTAATTCCACATTTTTATTGAATTCAAATTTTGCCATGTGCTATGGTGGGATTCAAACCGCACCCAGAGCATTACCCTGTCCAGTGACAATGCCACGAAGTCACCACATTCTCATTGCTTTCTTAGCCGGTGAACTATTTTTGAAGTGCAGTCACTGTTGTCATGTAACAGACAGTTTGTGTACAACAAGCTCCAACAAAGAGCAATGTGATAATCTGTTTCAGTGATGCTAAATGAACAGAACACCATGAGGATTCCCCGCTCTCCTTCAAAATAGTGTCGTCGGACCTTTTATGTTAGGGCCTCAATTCAACATCTCCCCTGAAAGACAGTTTAGCACTTCCTGAGTAATGATCGTGCGACAGTGCAGCTCTCCCTCAAAACTGACCCTCTGACAGTGCAGCATTCCCTCAGTACTGACCCTCTGACACTGCAGCACTCCCTCAAATCTGAACCTCCAACAGTGCAGCACTCCCTCAACACTGACCCTCCGACAGTCCAGCACTCCCTCAGTACTGACCCTCCAAGAGTGCAGCACTCCCTCAAAACTGACCCTCCGACAGTGCAGCACTCCCTCAATACTGACCCTCTGACAGTGCAGCACTCCCTCAAAACTGACCCTCCGACAGTGCAGCACTCCCTCAATACTGACCTTCTGACAGTGCAGCACTCCCTCAGTACTGACTCTCTGACAGTGCAGCACTCCCTCAATACTGACCCTCTGACAGTACAGCACTCCCTCAGTACTGACCCTCTGACAGTGCAGCGCTCCCTCAGTACTGATACTCCGACAGTGCAGCGCTCGCTCAGTACTGACCCTCTGACAGTGCAGCACTCCCTCAGTAATGACCCTCTGACAGTGCAGCACCCCCTCAGTACTGACCCTCTGACAGTGCTGCACTCCCTCAGTACTGATCTTCTGACAATGCAGCACTCCCTCAGTACTGTCCCTCTGACAGTGCAGCACTCCCTCAAAATGGACCCTCCGACAGTGCAGCACTCCCTCAAAACTGACCCTCTGACAGTGCAGCACTCCCTCAGTACTGACCCTCTGACTGTGCAGCACACCCTCAGTACTGACCCTCCAAGAGTGCAGCACTCCCTCAGAACTGACCCTCTGACAGTGCAGCACTCCCTCAAAACTGACCCTCCGACAGTGCAGCACTCCCTCAATACTGACCCTCTGACAGTGCAGCACTCCCTCAGTACTGACCCTCTGACAGTGCAGTGCTCCCTCAGTACTGACCCACCGACAGTGCAGCACTCCCTCAATACTGACCCTCTGACAGTGCAGCACTCCCTCTGTACTGACCCTCTGACAGTGCAGCGCTCCCTCAGTACTGATCCTCCGACAGTACAGCGCTCGCTCTGTACTGACTCTCTGACAGTGCAGTACTCCCTCAGTACTGACCCTCTGACAGTGCAGCACTCCCTCAGTACTGACCCTCTGACAGTGCAGGACTCCCTCAGTACTGACCCTCTGACAGTGCAGCACTCCCTCAAAAATGACCCTCCGACAGTGCAGCACTCCCTCAAAACTGACCCTCTGAGAGTGCAGCACTCCCTCAGTACTGACCTTCCAACATTGCAGCACTGCCTCATTACTGACCCTATGGCAGTGCAGCACTCCCTCAGTACTCACCTTTCGACAGTGCAGCACTCCCTCAGTACTGACCTTTCGACAGTGCAGCACTCCCTCACTACTGACACTCCGACAGTGCAGCACTCCCTCAGTACTGACCCTCTGACAGTGCAGCACTCCCTCAGTACTGACCCTCTGAAAGTGCAGCACTCCCTCAGTACTGACCCTCTAACAGTGCAGCACTCCCTCAGTACTGACCCTCTGATAGTGCAGCACTCCCTCAGTACTGACCCTCTGACAGTGCAGCACTCCCTCAGTACTGACCCTCTGACAGTGCAGCACTCACTCAGTATTGACTTTCCGACAGTGCGGCACTCCCTCAGTACTGAGCTTCCGACAGTGCAGCACTCCCTCAGTACTGACCCTCTGACAGTGCAGCACTCCCTCTGTACTGACCCTCTGACAGTGCAGCACTCCCTCAGTACTGACCCTCTGTCAGTGCAGCACTCCCTCAAAACCGACCCTCCGACAGTGCAGCACTCCCTCAGTACTGATCCTCCGACAGCGCGGCACTCCCTCAGTACTGACCCTCTGACAGTGCAGCACTCCCTCAATACTGACCCTCCGACAGTGCAGCGCTCGATCAGTACAGACCCTCTGACAGTGCAGCACTCCCTCAGTACTGACCCTCTGACAGTGCAGCACTCCCTTAGTACTGACCTTCTGACAATGCAGCACTCCCTCAGTACTGTCCCTCTGACAGTGCAGCACTCCCTCAAAACTGACCCTCCGACAGTGCAGCACTCCCTCAAAACTGACCCTCTGACAGTGCAGCACTCCCTCAGTACTGACCCTCCAACAGTGCAGCACTCCCTCAAAACTTACCCTCCAACAGTGCAGCACTCCCTCAGTACAGATCATCTGACAGTGCAGCACTCCCTCAGTACTGACCCTCTGACTGTGCAGCACACCCTCAGTACTGACCCTCCAAGAGTGCAGCACTCCCTGAGAACTGACCCTCTGACAGTGCACCACTCCCTCAAAACTGACCCTCCGACAGTGCAGCACTCCCTCAATACTGACCCTCTGACAGTGCAGCACTCCCTCAGTACTGATCCTCCGACAGCGCGGCACTCCCTCAGTACTGACCCTCTGACAGCGCAGCACTCCCTCAGTGCTGACCCTCCGACAGTGCAGCACTCCCTCAGTACTTAGCTTCCGACAGTGCAGCACTCCCTCTGTACTTACCCTCTGACAGTGCAGTACTCCCTCAGTACTGACCCTCCCACAGTGCAACACTCCCTCAGTACTGACCCTCTGACAGTGCAGCACTCACTCAGTATTGACCCTCCGACAGTGCAGCACTTCCTCAGTACTGACTTTCCGACAGTGCAGCACTCCCTCAGTACTGACTCTCTGACAGTGCAGCAATCCCTCAGTACTGACCCTCTGACAGTGCAGCACTCCCTCAGTACTGACCTTCCGACAGTGCAACACTCCCTCAGTACTCACCTTCCGACAGTGCAGCACTCCCTCAGTACTGACCGTCCAACAGTGCAGCACTCGCTCAATACTGACCTTCCGACAGTGCTGCACTCCCTCAGTACTGACCTTCCGACAGTGCTGCGCTCGCTCAGTACTGACCCTCTGACAGTGCAGCACTCCCTCAGTACTGACCCTCTGATAGTGCAGCACTCCCTCAGTACTGACCTTCCGACAGTGCAGCACACCCTCAAAACTGACCCTCCGACAGTGCAGCACTCCCTCAAAACTGACCTTCCGACAGTGCAACACTCCCTCAAAACTGACCCTCTGACAGTGCAGCACTCCCTCAATACTCACCCTCTGACAGTGGGCACTCTCTCAGTACTGACCCTCCGACAGTGCAGCACTCCCTCAAACCTGGCCCTGCGACAATGCAGCACTCCCTCAGTACTGATCCTCCAACAGTGCGGCACTCCCTCAGTACTGACGCTCTGACAGTGCAGCACTCCGTCAGTGCTTACCCTCCGACAGTGCAGCACTCCCTCAGTACTGACCCTCCGACAGTGCAGCACTCCCTCAAAACTGACCCTCTGACAGTGCAGCACTCCCTCAGTACTGACCTTCCGACATTGCAGCACTGCCTCATTACTGACCCTATGGCAGTGCAGCACTCCCTCAGTACTGACACTCCGACAGTGCAGCATTCCCTCAGTACTTAGATTCCGACAGTGCAGCACTCCCTCTGTACTGACCCTCTGACAGTGCAGTACTCCCTCAGTACTGACCCTCCCACAGTGCAACATTCCCTCAGTACTGACCCTCTGACAGTGCAGCACTCACTCAGTATTGACCCTCCGACAGTGCAGCACTTCCTCAGTACTGACTTTCCGACAGTGCAGCACTCCCTCAGTACTGACTCTCTGACAGTGCAGCAATCCCTCAGTACTGACCCTCTGACTGTGCAGCACTCCCTCAGTACTCACCTTCCGACAGTGCAGCAATCCCTCAGTACTGACCCTCTGACTGTGCAGCACTCCCTCAGTACTCACCTTCCGACAGTGCAGCACTCCCTCAGTACTGACCGTCCAACAGTGCAGCACTCCCTGAATACTGACCTTCCGACAGTGCTGCACTCCCTCAGTACTGACCTTCCGACAGTGCTGCGCTCGCTCAGTACTGACCCTCTGACAGTGCAGCACTCCCTCAGTACTGATCCTCTGACAGTGCGGCACTCCCTCAAAACTGACCCTCCGACAGTGCAGCACTCCCTCAAAACTGACCTTCCGACAGTGCAGCACTCCCTCAAAACTGACCCTCTGACAGTGCAGCACTCCCTCAATACTCACCCTCTGACAGTGGGCACTCTCTCAGTACTGACCCTCCGACAGTGCAGCACTCCTTCAAATCTGGCCCTGCGACAATGCAGCACTCCCTCAGTACTGATCCTCCAACAGTGCGGCACTCCCTCAGTACTGACGCTCTGACAGTGCAGCACTCCGTCAGTGCTGACCCTCCGACAGTGCAGCACTCCCTCAGTACTGACTCTCTGACAGTGCAGCACTCCCTCAATACTGACCCTCTGACAGTACAGCACTCCCTCAGTACTGACCCTCTGACAGTGCAGCGCTCCCTCAGTACTGATACTCCGACAGTGCAGCGCTCGCTCAGTACTGACCCTCTGACAGTGCAGCACTCCCTCAGTAATGACCCTCTGACAGTGCAGCACCCCCTCAGTACTGACCCTCTGACAGTGCTGCACTCCCTCAGTACTGATCTTCTGACAATGCAGCACTCCCTCAGTACTGTCCCTCTGACAGTGCAGCACTCCCTCAAAATGGCCCCTCCGACAGTGCAGCACTCCCTCAAAACTGACCCTCTGACAGTGCAGCACTCCCTCAGTACTGACCCTCTGACTGTGCAGCACACCCTCAGTACTGACCCTCCAAGAGTGCAGCACTCCCTCAGAACTGACCCTCTGACAGTGCAGCACTCCCTCAAAACTGACCCTCCGACAGTGCAGCACTCCCTCAATACTGACCCTCTGACAGTGCAGCACTCCCTCAGTACTGACCCTCTGACAGTGCAGTGCTCCCTCAGTACTGACCCTCCGACAGTGCAGCACTCCCTCAGTACTGACCCTCTGACAGTGCAGCACTCCCTCTGTACTGACCCTCTGACAGTGCAGCGCTCCCTCAGTACTGATCCTCTGACAGTACAGCGCTCGCTCTGTACTGACTCTCTGACAGTGCAGTACTCCCTCAGTACTGACCCTCTGACAGTGCAGCACTCCCTCAGTACTGACCCTCTGACAGTGCAGGACTCCCTCAGTACTGACCCTCTGACAGTGCAGCACTCCCTCAAAAATGACCCTCCGACAGTGCAGCACTCCCTCAAAACTGACCCTCTGAGAGTGCAGCACTCCCTCAGTACTGACCTTCCGACATTGCAGCACTGCCTCATTACTGACCCTATGGCAGTGCAGCACTCCCTCAGTACTCACCTTTCGACAGTGCAGCACTCCCTCAGTACTGACCTTTCGACAGTGCAGCACTCCCTCACTACTGACACTCCGACAGTGCAGCACTCCCTCAGTACTGACCCTCTGACAGTGCAGCACTCCCTCAGTACTGACCCTCTGACAGTGCAGCACTCACTCAGTATTGACTTTCCGACAGTGCAGCACTCCCTCAGTACTGAGCTTCCGACAGTGCAGCACTCCCTCAGTACTGACCCTCTGACAGTGCAGCACTCCCTCTGTACTGACCCTCTGACAGTGCAGCACTCCCTCAGTACTGACCCTCTGTCAGTGCAGCACTCCCTCAAAACCGACCCTCCGACAGTGCAGCACTCCCTCAGTACTGATCCTCCGACAGCGCGGCACTCCCTCAGTACTGACCCTCTGACAGTGCAGCACTCCCTCAATACTGACCCTCCGACAGTGCAGCGCTCGATCAGTACAGACCCTCTGACAGTGCAGCACTCCCTCAGTACTGACCCTCTGACAGTGCAGCACTCCCTTAGTACTGACCTTCTGACAATGCAGCACTCCCTCAGTACTGTCCCTCTGACAGTGCAGCACTCCCTCAAAACTGACCCTCCGACAGTGCAGCACTCCCTCAAAACTGACCCTCTGACAGTGCAGCACTCCCTCAGTACTGACCCTCCAACAGTGCAGCACTCCCTCAAAACTTACCCTCCAACAGTGCAGCACTCCCTCAGTACAGATCATCTGACAGTGCAGCACTCCCTCAGTACTGACCCTCTGACTGTGCAGCACACCCTCAGTACTGACCCTCTGACAGTGCAGCACTCCCTCAGTACTGACCCTCCAAGAGTGCAGCACTCCCTCAGAACTGACCCTCTGACAGTGCACCACTCCCTCAAAACTGACCCTCCGACAGTGCAGCACTCCCTCAATACTGACCCTCTGACAGTGCAGCACTCCCTCAGTACTGACCCTCTGACAGTGCAGTGCTCCCTCAGTACTGACCCTCCGACAGTGCAGCACTCCCTCAATACTGACCCTCTGACAGTGCAGCACTCCCTCAGTACTGACCCTCTGACAGTGCAGCGCTCCCTCAGTACTGATCCTCCGACAGTACAGCGCTCGCTCAGTACTGACTCTCTGACAGTGCAGCACTCCCTCAGTACTGACCCTCTGACAGTGCAGCACTCCCTCAGTACTCACCCTCTGACAGTGCAGCACTCCCTCAAAAATGACCCTCTGACAGTGCAGCACTCCCTCAATACTGACTCTCTGACAGTGCAGCGCTCTCTCAGTACTGACCCTCTGACAGTGCAGGAATCCCTCAGTACTGAACTTCTGACAGTGCAGCACACCCTCAGTACTGACCCTCTGACAGTGCAGCACTCCCTCAAAACTGACCCTCTGACAGTGCAGCACTCCCTCAGTACTGACCTTCCGACATTGCAGCACTGCCTCATTACTGACCCTATGGCAGTGCAGCACTCCCTCAGTACTGACACTCCGACAGTGCAGCATTCCCTCAGTACTTAGCTTCTGACAGTGCAGCACTCCCTCTGTACTGACCCTCTGACAGTGCAGTACTCCCTCAGTACTGACCCTCCCACAGTGCAACACTCCCTCAGTACTGACCCTCTGACAGTGCAGCACTCACTCAGTATTGACCCTCCGACAGTGCAGCACTTCCTCAGTACTGACTTTCCGACAGTGCAGCAATCCCTCAGTACTGACCCTCTGACAGTGCAGCAATCCCTCAGTACTGACCCTCTGACTGTGCAGCACTCCCTCAGTACTGACTCTCTGACAGTGCAGCAATCCCTCAGTACTGACCCTCTGACTGTGCAGCACTCCCTCAGTACTCACCTTCCGACAGTGCAGCAATCCCTCAGTACTGACCCTCTGACTGTGCAGCACTCCCTCAGTACTCACCTTCCGACAGTGCAGCACTCCCTCAGTACTGACCGTCCAACAGTGCAGCACTCCCTGAATACTGACCTTCCGACAGTGCTGCACTCCCTCAGTACTGACCTTCCGACAGTGCTGCGCTCGCTCAGTACTGACCCTCTGACAGTGCAGCACTCCCTCAGTACTGATCCTCTGACAGTGCGGCACTCCTTCAGTACTGATCCTCCGACAGTGGGCACTCCCTCACTACTGACCCTCCGACAGCGCAGCACTCCCTCAAAACCGACCCTCCGACAGTGCAGCACTCCCTCAGTACTGACCCTCTGACAGTGCAGCGCTCCCTCAGTACTGATCCTCCGACAGTACAGCGCTCGCTCAGTACTGACTCTCTGACAGTGCAGCACTCCCTCAGTACTGACCCTCTGACAGTGCAGCACTCCCTCAATACTCACCCTCTGACAGTGCAGCACTCCCTCAAAAATGACCCTCTGACAGTGCAGCACTCCCTCAATACTGACTCTCTGACAGTGCAGCGCTCTCTCAGTACTGACCCTCTGACAGTGCAGGAATCCCTCAGTACTGAACTTCTGACAGTGCAGCACACCCTCAGTACTGACCCTCTGACAGTGCAGCACTCCCTCAAAACTGACCCTCTGACAGTGCAGCACTCCCTCAGTACTGACCTTCCGACATTGCAGCACTGCCTCATTACTGACCCTATGGCAGTGCAGCACTCCCTCAGTACTGACACTCCGACAGTGCAGCATTCCCTCAGTACTTAGCTTCTGACAGTGCAGCACTCCCTCTGTACTGACCCTCTGACAGTGCAGTACTCCCTCAGTACTGACCCTCCCACAGTGCAACACTCCCTCAGTACTGACCCTCTGACAGTGCAGCACTCACTCAGTATTGACCCTCCGACAGTGCAGCACTTCCTCAGTACTGACTTTCCGACAGTGCAGCAATCCCTCAGTACTGACCCTCTGACAGTGCAGCAATCCCTCAGTACTGACCCTCTGACTGTGCAGCACTCCCTCAGTACTGACTCTCTGACAGTGCAGCAATCACTCAGTACTGACCCTCTGACTGTGCAGCACTCCCTCAGTACTCACCTTCCGACAGTGCAGCAATCCCTCAGTACTGACCCTCTGACTGTGCAGCACTCCCTCAGTACTCACCTTCCGACAGTGCAGCACTCCCTCAGTACTGACCGTCCAACAGTGCAGCACTCCCTGAATACTGACCTTCCGACAGTGCTGCACTCCCTCAGTACTGACCTTCCGACAGTGCTGCGCTCGCTCAGTACTGACCCTCTGACAGTGCAGCACTCCCTCAGTACTGATCCTCTGACAGTGCGGCACTCCTTCAGTACTGATCCTCCGACAGTGGGCACTCCCTCACTACTGACCCTCCGACAGCGCAGCACTCCCTCAAAACCGACCATCCGACAGTGCAGCACTCCCTCAGTACTGATCCTCCGACAGCGCGGCACTCCCTCAGTACTGACCCTCTGACAGCGCAGCACTCCCTCAGTGCTGACCCTCCGACAGTGCAGCACTCCCTCAATACTTAGCTTCCGACAGTGCAGCACTCCCTCTGTACTGACCCTCTGACAGTGCAGTACTCCCTCAGTACTGACCCTCCCACAGTGCAACACTCCCTCAGTACTGACCCTCTGACAGTGCAGCACTCACTCAGTATTGACCCTCCGACAGTGCAGCACTTCCTCAGTACTGACTTTCCGACAGTGCAGCACTCCCTCAGTACTGACTCTCTGACAGTGCAGCAATCCCTCAGTACTGACCCTCTGACAGTGCAGCACTCCCTCAGTACTGACCTTCCGACAGTGCAACACTCCCTCAGTACTCACCTTCCGACAGTGCAGCACTCCCTCAGTACTGACCGTCCAACAGTGCAGCACTCCCTCAATACTGACCTTCCGACAGTGCTGCACTCCCTCAGTACTGACCTTCCGACAGTGCTGCGCTCGCTCAGTACTGACCCTCTGACAGTGCAGCACTCCCTCAGTACTGACCCTCTGATAGTGCAGCACTCCCTCAGTACTGACCCTCTGACAGTGCAGCACTCCCTCAGTACTGACCTTCCGACAGTGCAGGACTCCCTCAGTACTGACCCTATGTCAGTGCAGCACTCCCTCAGTACTGACCTTCCGACAGTGCAGCACTCCCTCAGTACTGACCCTCTGACAGTGCAGCACTCCCTCAGTACTGATCCTCTGACAGTGCGGCACTCCCTCAGTACTGACCCTCCGACAGTGCAGCACTCCCTCAAAACTGACCCTCCGACAGTGCAGCACTCCCTCAAAACTGACCTTCCGACAGTGCAACACTCCCTCAAAACTGACCCTCTGACAGTGCAGCACTCCCTCAATACTCACCCTCTGACAGTGGGCACTCTCTCAGTACTGACCCTCCGACAGTGCAGCACTCCCTCAAATCTGGCCCTGCGACAATGCAGCACTCCCTCAGTACTGATCCTCCAACAGTGCGGCACTCCCTCAGTACTGACGCTCTGACAGTGCAGCACTCCGTCAGTGCTTACCCTCCGACAGTGCAGCACTCCCTCAGTACTGACCCTCCGACAGTGCAGCACTCCCTCAAAACTGACCCTCTGACAGTGCAGCACTCCCTCAGTACTGACCTTCCGACAGTGCAGGACTCCCTCAGTACTGACCCTCTGACAGTGCAGCACTCCCTCAAAAATGACCCTCCGACAGTGCAGCACTCCCTCAGTACTGACCCTCTGAGAGTGCAGCACTCCCTCAGTACTGACCTTCCGACATTGCAGCACTGCCTCATTACTGACCCTATGGCAGTGCAGCACTCCCTCAGTACTCACCTTTCGACAGTGCAGCACTCCCTCAGTACTGACCTTTCGACAGTGCAGCACTCCCTCACTACTGACACTCCGACAGTGCAGCACTCCCTCAGTACTGACCCTCTGACAGTGCAGCACTCCCTCAGTACTGACCCTCTGACAGTGCAGGACTCCCTCAGTACTGACCCTCTGACAGTGCAGCACTCCCTCAAAAATGACCCTCCGACAGTGCAGCACTCCCTCAAAACTGACCCTCTGAGAGTGCAGCACTCCCTCAGTACTGACCTTCCGACATTGCAGCACTGCCTCATTACTGACCCTATGGCAGTGCAGCACTCCCTCAGTACTCACCTTTCGACAGTGCAGCACTCCCTCAGTACTGACCTTTCGACAGTGCAGCACTCCCTCACTACTGACACTCCGACAGTGCAGCACTCCCTCAGTACTGACCCTCTGACAGTGCAGCACTCCCTCAGTACTGACCCTCTGACAGTGCAGCACTCACTCAGTATTGACTTTCCGACAGTGCAGCACTCCCTCAGTACTGAGCTTCCGACAGTGCAGCACTCCCTCAGTACTGACCCTCTGACAGTGCAGCACTCCCTCTGTACTGACCCTCTGACAGTGCAGCACTCCCTCAGTACTGACCCTCTGTCAGTGCAGCACTCCCTCAAAACCGACCCTCCGACAGTGCAGCACTCCCTCAGTACTGATCCTCCGACAGCGCGGCACTCCCTCAGTACTGACCCTCTGACAGTGCAGCACTCCCTCAATACTGACCCCCCGACAGTGCAGCGCTCGATCAGTACAGACCCTCTGACAGTGCAGCACTCCCTCAGTACTGACCCTCTGACAGTGCAGCACTCCCTTAGTACTGACCTTCTGACAATGCAGCACTCCCTCAGTACTGTCCCTCTGACAGTGCAGCACTCCCTCAAAACTGACCCTCCGACAGTGCAGCACTCCCTCAAAACTGACCCTCTGACAGTGCAGCACTCCCTCAGTACTGACCCTCCAACAGTGCAGCACTCCCTCAAAACTTACCCTCCAACAGTGCAGCACTCCCTCAGTACAGATCATCTGACAGTGCAGCACTCCCTCAGTACTGACCCTCTGACTGTGCAGCACACCCTCAGTACTGACCCTCTGACAGTGCAGCACTCCCTCAGTACTGACCCTCCAAGAGTGCAGCACTCCCTCAGAACTGACCCTCTGACAGTGCACCACTCCCTCAAAACTGACCCTCCGACAGTGCAGCACTCCCTCAATACTGACCCTCTGACAGTGCAGCACTCCCTCAGTACTGACCCTCTGACAGTGCAGTGCTCCCTCAGTACTGACCCTCCGACAGTGCAGCACTCCCTCAATACTGACCCTCTGACAGTGCAGCACTCCCTCAGTACTGACCCTCTGACAGTGCAGCGCTCCCTCAGTACTGATCCTCCGACAGTACAGCGCTCGCTCAGTACTGACTCTCTGACAGTGCAGCACTCCCTCAGTACTGACCCTCTGACAGTGCAGCACTCCCTCAGTACTCACCCTCTGACAGTGCAGCACTCCCTCAAAAATGACCCTCTGACAGTGCAGCACTCCCTCAATACTGACTCTCTGACAGTGCAGCGCTCTCTCAGTACTGACCCTCTGACAGTGCAGGAATCCCTCAGTACTGAACTTCTGACAGTGCAGCACACCCTCAGTACTGACCCTCTGACAGTGCAGCACTCCCTCAAAACTGACCCTCTGACAGTGCAGCACTCCCTCAGTACTGACCTTCCGACATTGCAGCACTGCCTCATTACTGACCCTATGGCAGTGCAGCACTCCCTCAGTACTGACACTCCGACAGTGCAGCATTCCCTCAGTACTTAGCTTCTGACAGTGCAGCACTCCCTCTGTACTGACCCTCTGACAGTGCAGTACTCCCTCAGTACTGACCCTCCCACAGTGCAACACTCCCTCAGTACTGACCCTCTGACAGTGCAGCACTCACTCAGTATTGACCCTCCGACAGTGCAGCACTTCCTCAGTACTGACTTTCCGACAGTGCAGCAATCCCTCAGTACTGACCCTCTGACAGTGCAGCAATCCCTCAGTACTGACCCTCTGACTGTGCAGCACTCCCTCAGTACTGACTCTCTGACAGTGCAGCAATCCCTCAGTACTGACCCTCTGACTGTGCAGCACTCCCTCAGTACTCACCTTCCGACAGTGCAGCAATCCCTCAGTACTGACCCTCTGACTGTGCAGCACTCCCTCAGTACTCACCTTCCGACAGTGCAGCACTCCCTCAGTACTGACCGTCCAACAGTGCAGCACTCCCTGAATACTGACCTTCCGACAGTGCTGCACTCCCTCAGTACTGACCTTCCGACAGTGCTGCGCTCGCTCAGTACTGACCCTCTGACAGTGCAGCACTCCCTCAGTACTGATCCTCTGACAGTGCAGCAATCCCTCAGTGCTGACCCTCTGACAGTGCAGCACTCCCTCAGTACTGACTCTCTGACAGTGCAGCAATCCCTCAGTGCTGACCCTCTGACAGTGCAGCACTCCCTCAGTACTGACCTTCCGACAGTGCAACACTCCCTCAGTACTCACCTTCCGACAGTGCAGCACTCCCTCAGTACTGACCGTCCAACAGTGCAGCACTCCCTCAATACTGACCTTCCGACAGTGCTGCACTCCCTCAGTACTGACCTTCCGACAGTGCTGCGCTCGCTCAGTACTGACCCTCTGACAGTGCAGCACTCCCTCAGTACTGACCCTCTGATAGTGCAGCACTCCCTCAGTACTGACCCTCTGACAGTGCAGCACTCCCTCAGTACTGACCTTCCGACAGTGCAGGACTCCCTCAGTACTGACCCTATGTCAGTGCAGCACTCCCTCAGTACTGACCTTCCGACAGTGCAGCACTCCCTCAGTACTGACCCTCTGACAGTGCAGCACTCCCTCAGTACTGATCCTCTGACAGTGCGGCACTCCCTCAGTACTGACCCTCCGACAGTGCAGCACTCCCTCAAAACTGACCCTCCGACAGTGCAGCACTCCCTCAAAACTGACCTTCCGACAGTGCAACACTCCCTCAAAACTGACCCTCTGACAGTGCAGCACTCCCTCAATACTCACCCTCTGACAGTGGGCACTCTCTCAGTACTGACCCTCCGACAGTGCAGCACTCCCTCAAATCTGGCCCTGCGACAATGCAGCACTCCCTCAGTACTGATCCTCCAACAGTGCGGCACTCCCTCAGTACTGACGCTCTGACAGTGCAGCACTCCGTCAGTGCTTACCCTCCGACAGTGCAGCACTCCCTCAGTACTGACCCTCCGACAGTGCAGCACTCCCTCAAAACTGACCCTCTGACAGTGCAGCACTCCCTCAGTACTGACCTTCCGACAGTGCAGGACTCCCTCAGTACTGACCCTCTGACAGTGCAGCACTCCCTCAAAAATGACCCTCCGACAGTGCAGCACTCCCTCAAAACTGACCCTCTGAGAGTGCAGCACTCCCTCAGTACTGACCTTCCGACATTGCAGCACTGCCTCATTACTGACCCTATGGCAGTGCAGCACTCCCTCAGTACTCACCTTTCGACAGTGCAGCACTCCCTCAGTACTGACCTTTCGACAGTGCAGCACTCCCTCACTACTGACACTCCGACAGTGCAGCACTCCCTCAGTACTGACCCTCTGACAGTGCAGCACTCCCTCAGTACTGACCCTCTGACAGTGCAGGACTCCCTCAGTACTGACCCTCTGACAGTGCAGCACTCCCTCAAAAATGACCCTCCGACAGTGCAGCACTCCCTCAAAACTGACCCTCTGAGAGTGCAGCACTCCCTCAGTACTGACCTTCCGACATTGCAGCACTGCCTCATTACTGACCCTATGGCAGTGCAGCACTCCCTCAGTACTCACCTTTCGACAGTGCAGCACTCCCTCAGTACTGACCTTTCGACAGTGCAGCACTCCCTCACTACTGACACTCCGACAGTGCAGCACTCCCTCAGTACTGACCCTCTGACAGTGCAGCACTCCCTCAGTACTGACCCTCTGACAGTGCAGCACTCACTCAGTATTGACTTTCCGACAGTGCAGCACTCCCTCAGTACTGAGCTTCCGACAGTGCAGCACTCCCTCAGTACTGACCCTCTGACAGTGCAGCACTCCCTCTGTACTGACCCTCTGACAGTGCAGCACTCCCTCAGTACTGACCCTCTGTCAGTGCAGCACTCCCTCAAAACCGACCCTCCGACAGTGCAGCACTCCCTCAGTACTGATCCTCCGACAGCGCGGCACTCCCTCAGTACTGACCCTCTGACAGTGCAGCACTCCCTCAATACTGACCCTCCGACAGTGCAGCGCTCGATCAGTACAGACCCTCTGACAGTGCAGCACTCCCTCAGTACTGACCCTCTGACAGTGCAGCACTCCCTTAGTACTGACCTTCTGACAATGCAGCACTCCCTCAGTACTGTCCCTCTGACAGTGCAGCACTCCCTCAAAACTGACCCTCCGACAGTGCAGCACTCCCTCAAAACTGACCCTCTGACAGTGCAGCACTCCCTCAGTACTGACCCTCCAACAGTGCAGCACTCCCTCAAAACTTACCCTCCAACAGTGCAGCACTCCCTCAGTACAGATCATCTGACAGTGCAGCACTCCCTCAGTACTGACCCTCTGACTGTGCAGCACACCCTCAGTACTGACCCTCTGACAGTGCAGCACTCCCTCAGTACTGACCCTCCAAGAGTGCAGCACTCCCTCAGAACTGACCCTCTGACAGTGCACCACTCCCTCAAAACTGACCCTCCGACAGTGCAGCACTCCCTCAATACTGACCCTCTGACAGTGCAGCACTCCCTCAGTACTGACCCTCTGACAGTGCAGTGCTCCCTCAGTACTGACCCTCCGACAGTGCAGCACTCCCTCAATACTGACCCTCTGACAGTGCAGCACTCCCTCAGTACTGACCCTCTGACAGTGCAGCGCTCCCTCAGTACTGATCCTCCGACAGTACAGCGCTCGCTCAGTACTGACTCTCTGACAGTGCAGCACTCCCTCAGTACTGACCCTCTGACAGTGCAGCACTCCCTCAGTACTCACCCTCTGACAGTGCAGCACTCCCTCAAAAATGACCCTCTGACAGTGCAGCACTCCCTCAATACTGACTCTCTGACAGTGCAGCGCTCTCTCAGTACTGACCCTCTGACAGTGCAGGAATCCCTCAGTACTGAACTTCTGACAGTGCAGCACACCCTCAGTACTGACCCTCTGACAGTGCAGCACTCCCTCAGTACTGACCCTCTGACAGTGCAGCACTCCCTCAAAACTGACCCTCTGACAGTGCAGCACTCCCTCAGTACTGACCTTCCGACATTGCAGCACTGCCTCATTACTGACCCTATGGCAGTGCAGCACTCCCTCAGTACTGACACTCCGACAGTGCAGCATTCCCTCAGTACTTAGCTTCTGACAGTGCAGCACTCCCTCTGTACTGACCCTCTGACAGTGCAGTACTCCCTCAGTACTGACCCTCCCACAGTGCAACACTCCCTCAGTACTGACCCTCTGACAGTGCAGCACTCACTCAGTATTGACCCTCCGACAGTGCAGCACTTCCTCAGTACTGACTTTCCGACAGTGCAGCAATCCCTCAGTACTGACCCTCTGACAGTGCAGCAATCCCTCAGTACTGACCCTCTGACTGTGCAGCACTCCCTCAGTACTGACTCTCTGACAGTGCAGCAATCCCTCAGTACTGACCCTCTGACTGTGCAGCACTCCCTCAGTACTCACCTTCCGACAGTGCAGCAATCCCTCAGTACTGACCCTCTGACTGTGCAGCACTCCCTCAGTACTCACCTTCCGACAGTGCAGCACTCCCTCAGTACTGACCGTCCAACAGTGCAGCACTCCCTGAATACTGACCTTCCGACAGTGCTGCACTCCCTCAGTACTGACCTTCCGACAGTGCTGCGCTCGCTCAGTACTGACCCTCTGACAGTGCAGCGCTCCCTCAGTACTGATCCTCCGACAGTACAGCGCTCGCTCAGTACTGACTCTCTGACAGTGCAGCACTCCCTCAGTACTGACCCTCTGACAGTGCAGCACTCCCTCAGTACTCACCCTCTGACAGTGCAGCACTCCCTCAAAAATGACCCTCTGACAGTGCAGCACTCCCTCAATACTGACTCTCTGACAGTGCAGCGCTCTCTCAGTACTGACCCTCTGACAGTGCAGGAATCCCTCAGTACTGAACTTCTGACAGTGCAGCACACCCTCAGTACTGACCCTCTGACAGTGCAGCACTCCCTCAAAACTGACCCTCTGACAGTGCAGCACTCCCTCAGTACTGACCTTCCGACATTGCAGCACTGCCTCATTACTGACCCTATGGCAGTGCAGCACTCCCTCAGTACTGACACTCCGACAGTGCAGCATTCCCTCAGTACTTAGCTTCTGACAGTGCAGCACTCCCTCTGTACTGACCCTCTGACAGTGCAGTACTCCCTCAGTACTGACCCTCCCACAGTGCAACACTCCCTCAGTACTGACCCTCTGACAGTGCAGCACTCACTCAGTATTGACCCTCCGACAGTGCAGCACTTCCTCAGTACTGACTTTCCGACAGTGCAGCAATCCCTCAGTACTGACCCTCTGACAGTGCAGCAATCCCTCAGTACTGACCCTCTGACTGTGCAGCACTCCCTCAGTACTGACTCTCTGACAGTGCAGCAATCCCTCAGTACTGACCCTCTGACTGTGCAGCACTCCCTCAGTACTCACCTTCCGACAGTGCAGCAATCCCTCAGTACTGACCCTCTGACTGTGCAGCACTCCCTCAGTACTCACCTTCCGACAGTGCAGCACTCCCTCAGTACTGACCGTCCAACAGTGCAGCACTCCCTGAATACTGACCTTCCGACAGTGCTGCACTCCCTCAGTACTGACCTTCCGACAGTGCTGCGCTCGCTCAGTACTGACCCTCTGACAGTGCAGCACTCCCTCAGTACTGATCCTCTGACAGTGCGGCACTCCTTCAGTACTGATCCTCCGACAGTGGGCACTCCCTCACTACTGACCCTCCGACAGCGCAGCACTCCCTCAAAACCGACCCTCCGACAGTGCAGCACTCCCTCAGTACTGATCCTCCGACAGCGCGGCACTCCCTCAGTACTGACCCTCTGACAGCGCAGGACTCCCTCAGTGCTGACCCTCCGACAGTGCAGCACTCCCTCAGTACTTAGCTTCCGACAGTGCAGCACTCCCTCTGTACTGACCCTCTGACAGTGCAGTACTCCCTCAGTACTGACCCTCCCACAGTGCAACACTCCCTCAGTACTGACCCTCTGACAGTGCAGCACTCACTCAGTATTGACCCTCCGACAGTGCAGCACTTCCTCAGTACTGACTTTCCGACAGTGCAGCACTCCCTCAGTACTGACTCTCTGACAGTGCAGCAATCCCTCAGTACTGACCCTCTGACAGTGCAGCACTCCCTCAGTACTGACCTTCCGACAGTGCAACACTCCCTCAGTACTCACCTTCCGACAGTGCAGCACTCCCTCAGTACTGACCGTCCAACAGTGCAGCACTCCCTCAATACTGACCTTCCGACAGTGCTGCACTCCCTCAGTACTGACCTTCCGACAGTGCTGCGCTCGCTCAGTACTGACCCTCTGACAGTGCAGCACTCCCTCAGTACTGACCCTCTGATAGTGCAGCACTCCCTCAGTACTGACCCTCTGACAGTGCAGCACTCCCTCAGTACTGACCTTCCGACAGTGCAGGACTCCCTCAGTACTGACCCTATGTCAGTGCAGCACTCCCTCAGTACTGACCTTCCGACAGTGCAGCACTCCCTCAGTACTGACCCTCTGACAGTGCAGCACTCCCTCAGTACTGATCCTCCGTCAGTGCGGCTCTCCCTCAGTACTGACCCTCCGACAGTGCAGCACTCCCTCAAAACTGACCCTCCGACAGTGCAGCACTCCCTCAAAACTGACCTTCCGACAGTGCAACACTCCCTCAAAACTGACCCTCTGACAGTGCAGCACTCCCTCAATACTCACCCTCTGACAGTGGGCACTCTCTCAGTACTGACCCTCCGACAGTGCAGCACTCCCTCAAATCTGGCCCTGCGACAATGCAGCACTCCCTCAGTACTGATCCTCCAACAGTGCGGCACTCCCTCAGTACTGACGCTCTGACAGTGCAGCACTCCGTCAGTGCTTACCCTCCGACAGTGCAGCACTCCCTCAGTACTGACCCTCCGACAGTGCAGCACTCCCTCAAAACTGACCCTCTGACAGTGCAGCACTCCCTCAGTACTGACCTTCCGACAGTGCAGGACTCCCTCAGTACTGACCCTCTGACAGTGCAGCACTCCCTCAAAAATGACCCTCCGACAGTGCAGCACTCCCTCAAAACTGACCCTCTGAGAGTGCAGCACTCCCTCAGTACTGACCTTCCGACATTGCAGCACTGCCTCATTACTGACCCTATGGCAGTGCAGCACTCCCTCAGTACTCACCTTTCGACAGTGCAGCACTCCCTCAGTACTGACCTTTCGACAGTGCAGCACTCCCTCACTACTGACACTCCGACAGTGCAGCACTCCCTCAGTACTGACCCTCTGACAGTGCAGCACTCCCTCAGTACTGACCCTCTGACAGTGCAGCACTCACTCAGTATTGACTTTCCGACAGTGCAGCACTCCCTCAGTACTGAGCTTCCGACAGTGCAGCACTCCCTCAGTACTGACCCTCTGACAGTGCAGCACTCCCTCTGTACTGACCCTCTGACAGTGCAGCACTCCCTCAGTACTGACCCTCTGTCAGTGCAGCACTCCCTCAAAACCGACCCTCCGACAGTGCAGCACTCCCTCAGTACTGATCCTCCGACAGCGCGGCACTCCCTCAGTACTGACCCTCTGACAGTGCAGCACTCCCTCAATACTGACCCTCCGACAGTGCAGCGCTCGATCAGTACAGACCCTCTGACAGTGCAGCACTCCCTCAGTACTGACCCTCTGACAGTGCAGCACTCCCTTAGTACTGACCTTCTGACAATGCAGCACTCCCTCAGTACTGTCCCTCTGACAGTGCAGCACTCCCTCAAAACTGACCCTCCGACAGTGCAGCACTCCCTCAAAACTGACCCTCTGACAGTGCAGCACTCCCTCAGTACTGACCCTCCAACAGTGCAGCACTCCCTCAAAACTTACCCTCCAACAGTGCAGCACTCCCTCAGTACAGATCATCTGACAGTGCAGCACTCCCTCAGTACTGACCCTCTGACTGTGCAGCACACCCTCAGTACTGACCCTCTGACAGTGCAGCACTCCCTCAGTACTGACCCTCCAAGAGTGCAGCACTCCCTCAGAACTGACCCTCTGACAGTGCAGCACTCCCTCAAAACTGACCCTCCGACAGTGCAGCACTCCCTCAATACTGACCCTCTGACAGTGCAGCACTCCCTCAGTACTGACCCTCTGACAGTGCAGTGCTCCCTCAGTACTGACCCTCCGACAGTGCAGCACTCCCTCAATACTGACCCTCTGACAGTGCAGCACTCCCTCAGTACTGACCCTCTGACAGTGCAGCGCTCCCTCAGTACTGATCCTCCGACAGTACAGCGCTCGCTCAGTACTGACTCTCTGACAGTGCAGCACTCCCTCAGTACTGACCCTCTGACAGTGCAGCACTCCCTCAGTACTGACCCTCTGACAGTGCAGCACTCCCTCAAAAATGACCCTCTGACAGTGCAGCACTCCCTCAATACTGACTCTCTGACAGTGCAGCGCTCTCTCAGTACTGACCCTCTGACAGTGCAGGAATCCCTCAGTACTGAACTTCTGACAGTGCAGCACACCCTCAGTACTGACCCTCTGACAGTGCAGCACTCCCTCAGTATTGACCCTCTGACAGTGCAGCACTCCCTCAAAACTGACCCTCTGACAGTGCAGCACTCCCTCAGTACTGACCTTCCGACATTGCAGCACTGCCTCATTACTGACCCTATGGCAGTGCAGCACTCCCTCAGTACTGACACTCCGACAGTGCAGCATTCCCTCAGTACTGACCCTCCCACAGTGCAACACTCCCTCAGTACTGACCCTCTGACAGTGCAGCACTCACTCAGTATTGACCCTCCGACAGTGCAGCACTTCCTCAGTACTGACTTTCCGACAGTGCAGCAATCCCTCAGTACTTACCCTCTGACAGTGCAGCAATCCCTCAGTACTGACCCTCTGACTGTGCAGCACTCCCTCAGTACTGACTCTCTGACAGTGCAGCAATCCCTCAGTACTGACCCTCTGACTGTGCAGCACTCCCTCAGTACTCACCTTCCGACAGTGCAGCAATCCCTCAGTACTGACCCTCTGACTGTGCAGCACTCCCTCAGTACTCACCTTCCGACAGTGCAGCACTCCCTCAGTACTGACCGTCCAACAGTGCAGCACTCCCTGAATACTGACCTTCCGACAGTGCTGCACTCCCTCAGTACTGACCTTCCGACAGTGCTGCGCTCGCTCAGTACTGCCCCTCTGACAGTGCAGCACTCCCTCAGTACTGATCCTCTGACAGTGCGGCACTCCTTCAGTACTGATCCTCCGACAGTGGGCACTCCCTCACTACTGACCCTCCGACAGCGCAGCACTCCCTCAAAACCGACCCTCCGACAGTGCAGCACTCCCTCAGTACTGATCCTCCGACAGCGCGGCACTCCCTCAGTACTGACCCTCTGACAGCGCAGCACTCCCTCAGTGCTGACCCTCCGACAGTGCAGCACTCCCTCAGTACTTAGCTTCCGACAGTGCAGCACTCCCTCTGTACTGACCCTCTGACAGTGCAGTACTCCCTCAGTACTGACCCTCCCACAGTGCAACACTCCCTCAGTACTGACCCTCTGACAGTGCAGCACTCACTCAGTATTGACCCTCCGACAGTGCAGCACTTCCTCAGTACTGACTTTCCGACAGTGCAGCACTCCCTCAGTACTGACTCTCTGACAGTGCAGCAATCCCTCAGTACTGACCCTCTGACAGTGCAGCACTCCCTCAGTACTGACCTTCCGACAGTGCAACACTCCCTCAGTACTCACCTTCCGACAGTGCAGCACTCCCTCAGTACTGACCGTCCAACAGTGCAGCACTCCCTCAATACTGACCTTCCGACAGTGCTGCACTCCCTCAGTACTGACCTTCCGACAGTGCTGCGCTCGCTCAGTACTGACCCTCTGACAGTGCAGCACTCCCTCAGTACTGACCCTCTGATAGTGCAGCACTCCCTCAGTACTGACCCTCTGACAGTGCAGCACTCCCTCAGTACTGACCTTCCGACAGTGCAGGACTCCCTCAGTACTGACCCTATGTCAGTGCAGCACTCCCTCAGTACTGACCTTCCGACAGTGCAGCACTCCCTCAGTACTGACCCTCTGACAGTGCAGCACTCCCTCAGTACTGATCCTCTGACAGTGCGGCACTCCCTCAGTACTGACCCTCCGACAGTGCAGCACTCCCTCAAAACTGACCCTCCGACAGTGCAGCACTCCCTCAAAACTGACCTTCCGACAGTGCAACACTCCCTCAAAACTGACCCTCTGACAGTGCAGCACTCCCTCAATACTCACCCTCTGACAGTGGGCACTCTCTCAGTACTGACCCTCCGACAGTGCAGCACTCCCTCAAATCTGGCCCTGCGACAATGCAGCACTCCCTCAGTACTGATCCTCCAACAGTGCGGCACTCCCTCAGTACTGACGCTCTGACAGTGCAGCACTCCGTCAGTGCTTACCCTCCGACAGTGCAGCACTCCCTCAGTACTGACCCTCCGACAGTGCAGCACTCCCTCAAAACTGACCCTCTGACAGTGCAGCACTCCCTCAGTACTGACCTTCCGACATTGCAGCACTGCCTCATTACTGACCCTATGGCAGTGCAGCACTCCCTCAGTACTGACACTCCGACAGTGCAGCATTCCCTCAGTACTTAGCTTCCGACAGTGCAGCACTCCCTCTGTACTGACCCTCTGACAGTGCAGTACTCCCTCAGTACTGACCCTCCCACAGTGCAACATTCCCTCAGTACTGACCCTCCGACAGTGCAGCACTTCCTCAGTACTGACTTTCCGACAGTGCAGCACTCCCTCAGTACTGACTGTCTGACAGTGCAGCAATCCCTCAGTACTGACCCTCTGACTGTGCAGCACTCCCTCAGTACTCACCTTCCGACAGTGCAGCAATCCCTCAGTACTGACCCTCTGACTGTGCAGCACTCCCTCAGTACTCACCTTCCGACAGTGCAGCACTCCCTCAAAAATGACCCTCTGACAGTGCAGCACTCCCTCAATACTGACTCTCTGACAGTGCAGCGCTCTCTCAGTACTGACCCTCTGACAGTGCAGGAATCCCTCAGTACTGAACTTCTGACAGTGCAGCACACCCTCAGTACTGACCCTCTGACAGTGCAGCACTCCCTCAGTATTGACCCTCTGACAGTGCAGCACTCCCTCAAAACTGACCCTCTGACAGTGCAGCACTCCCTCAGTACTGACCTTCCGACATTGCAGCACTGCCTCATTACTGACCCTATGGCAGTGCAGCACTCCCTCAGTACTGACACTCCGACAGTGCAGCATTCCCTCAGTACTTAGCTTCTGACAGTGCAGCACTCCCTCTGTACTGACCCTCTGACAGTGCAGTACTCCCTCAGTACTGACCCTCCCACAGTGCAACACTCCCTCAGTACTGACCCTCTGACAGTGCAGCACTCACTCAGTATTGACCCTCCGACAGTGCAGCACTTCCTCAGTACTGACTTTCCGACAGTGCAGCAATCCCTCAGTACTGACCCTCTGACAGTGCAGCAATCCCTCAGTACTGACCCTCTGACTGTGCAGCACTCCCTCAGTACTGACTCTCTGACAGTGCAGCAATCCCTCAGTACTGACCCTCTGACTGTGCAGCACTCCCTCAGTACTCACCTTCCGACAGTGCAGCAATCCCTCAGTACTGACCCTCTGACTGTGCAGCACTCCCTCAGTACTCACCTTCCGACAGTGCAGCACTCCCTCAGTACTGACCGTCCAACAGTGCAGCACTCCCTGAATACTGACCTTCCGACAGTGCTGCACTCCCTCAGTACTGACCTTCTGACAGTGCTGCGCTCGCTCAGTACTGACCCTCTGACAGTGCAGCACTCCCTCAGTACTGATCCTCTGACAGTGCGGCACTCCTTCAGTACTGATCCTCCGACAGTGGGCACTCCCTCACTACTGACCCTCCGACAGCGCAGCACTCCCTCAAAACCGACCCTCCGACAGTGCAGCACTCCCTCAGTACTGATCCTCCGACAGCGCGGCACTCCCTCAGTACTGACCCTCTGACAGCGCAGCACTCCCTCAGTGCTGACCCTCCGACAGTGCAGCACTCCCTCAGTACTGACCCTCCCACAGTGCAACACTCCCTCATTACTGACCCTCTGACAGTGCAGCACTCACTCAGTATTGACCCTCCGACAGTGCAGCACTTCCTCAGTACTGACTTTCCGACAGTGCAGCACTCCCTCAGTACTGACTCTCTGACAGTGCAGCAATCCCTCAGTACTGACCCTCTGACAGTGCAGCACTCCCTCAGTACTGACCTTCCGACAGTGCAACACTCCCTCAGTACTCACCTTCCGACAGTGCAGCACTCCCTCAGTACTGACCGTCCAACAGTGCAGCACTCCCTCAATACTGACCTTCCGACAGTGCTGCACTCCCTCAGTACTGACCTTCCGACAGTGCTGCGCTCGCTCAGTACTGACCCTCTGACAGTGCAGCACTCCCTCAGTACTGACCCTCTGATAGTGCAGCACTCCCTCAGTACTGACCCTCTGACAGTGCAGCACTCCCTCAGTACTGACCTTCCGACAGTGCAGGACTCCCTCAGTACTGACCCTATGTCAGTGCAGCACTCCCTCAGTACTGACCTTCCGACAGTGCAGCACTCCCTCAGTACTGACCCTCTGACAGTGCAGCACTCCCTCAGTACTGATCCTCCGTCAGTGCGGCTCTCCCTCAGTACTGACCCTCCGACAGTGCAGCACTCCCTCAAAACTGACCCTCCGACAGTGCAGCACTCCCTCAAAACTGACCTTCCGACAGTGCAACACTCCCTCAAAACTGACCCTCTGACAGTGCAGCACTCCCTCAATACTCACCCTCTGACAGTGGGCACTCTCTCAGTACTGACCCTCCGACAGTGCAGCACTCCCTCAAATCTGGCCCTGCGACAATGCAGCACTCCCTCAGTACTGATCCTCCAACAGTGCGGCACTCCCTCAGTACTGACGCTCTGACAGTGCAGCACTCCGTCAGTGCTTACCCTCCGACAGTGCAGCACTCCCTCAGTACTGACCCTCCGACAGTGCAGCACTCCCTCAAAACTGACCCTCTGACAGTGCAGCACTCCCTCAGTACTGACCTTCCGACAGTGCAGGACTCCCTCAGTACTGACCCTCTGACAGTGCAGCACTCCCTCAAAAATGACCCTCCGACAGTGCAGCACTCCCTCAAAACTGACCCTCTGAGAGTGCAGCACTCCCTCAGTACTGACCTTCCGACATTGCAGCACTGCCTCATTACTGACCCTATGGCAGTGCAGCACTCCCTCAGTACTCACCTTTCGACAGTGCAGCACTCCCTCAGTACTGACCTTTCGACAGTGCAGCACTCCCTCACTACTGACACTCCGACAGTGCAGCACTCCCTCAGTACTGACCCTCTGACAGTGCAGCACTCCCTCAGTACTGACCCTCTGACAGTGCAGCACTCACTCAGTATTGACTTTCCGACAGTGCAGCACTCCCTCAGTACTGAGCTTCCGACAGTGCAGCACTCCCTCAGTACTGACCCTCTGACAGTGCAGCACTCCCTCTGTACTGACCCTCTGACAGTGCAGCACTCCCTCAGTACTGACCCTCTGTCAGTGCAGCACTCCCTCAAAACCGACCCTCCGACAGTGCAGCACTCCCTCAGTACTGATCCTCCGACAGCGCGGCACTCCCTCAGTACTGACCCTCTGACAGTGCAGCACTCCCTCAATACTGACCCTCCGACAGTGCAGCGCTCGATCAGTACAGACCCTCTGACAGTGCAGCACTCCCTCAGTACTGACCCTCTGACAGTGCAGCACTCCCTTAGTACTGACCTTCTGACAATGCAGCACTCCCTCAGTACTGTCCCTCTGACAGTGCAGCACTCCCTCAAAACTGACCCTCCGACAGTGCAGCACTCCCTCAAAACTGACCCTCTGACAGTGCAGCACTCCCTCAGTACTGACCCTCCAACAGTGCAGCACTCCCTCAAAACTTACCCTCCAACAGTGCAGCACTCCCTCAGTACAGATCATCTGACAGTGCAGCACTCCCTCAGTACTGACCCTCTGACTGTGCAGCACACCCTCAGTACTGACCCTCTGACAGTGCAGCACTCCCTCAGTACTGACCCTCCAAGAGTGCAGCACTCCCTCAGAACTGACCCTCTGACAGTGCAGCACTCCCTCAAAACTGACCCTCCGACAGTGCAGCACTCCCTCAATACTGACCCTCTGACAGTGCAGCACTCCCTCAGTACTGACCCTCTGACAGTGCAGTGCTCCCTCAGTACTGACCCTCCGACAGTGCAGCACTCCCTCAATACTGACCCTCTGACAGTGCAGCACTCCCTCAGTACTGACCCTCTGACAGTGCAGCGCTCCCTCAGTACTGATCCTCCGACAGTACAGCGCTCGCTCAGTACTGACTCTCTGACAGTGCAGCACTCCCTCAGTACTGACCCTCTGACAGTGCAGCACTCCCTCAGTACTGACCCTCTGACAGTGCAGCACTCCCTCAAAAATGACCCTCTGACAGTGCAGCACTCCCTCAATACTGACTCTCTGACAGTGCAGCGCTCTCTCAGTACTGACCCTCTGACAGTGCAGGAATCCCTCAGTACTGAACTTCTGACAGTGCAGCACACCCTCAGTACTGACCCTCTGACAGTGCAGCACTCCCTCAGTATTGACCCTCTGACAGTGCAGCACTCCCTCAAAACTGACCCTCTGACAGTGCAGCACTCCCTCAGTACTGACCTTCCGACATTGCAGCACTGCCTCATTACTGACCCTATGGCAGTGCAGCACTCCCTCAGTACTGACACTCCGACAGTGCAGCATTCCCTCAGTACTGACCCTCCCACAGTGCAACACTCCCTCAGTACTGACCCTCTGACAGTGCAGCACTCACTCAGTATTGACCCTCCGACAGTGCAGCACTTCCTCAGTACTGACTTTCCGACAGTGCAGCAATCCCTCAGTACTTACCCTCTGACAGTGCAGCAATCCCTCAGTACTGACCCTCTGACTGTGCAGCACTCCCTCAGTACTGACTCTCTGACAGTGCAGCAATCCCTCAGTACTGACCCTCTGACTGTGCAGCACTCCCTCAGTACTCACCTTCCGACAGTGCAGCAATCCCTCAGTACTGACCCTCTGACTGTGCAGCACTCCCTCAGTACTCACCTTCCGACAGTGCAGCACTCCCTCAGTACTGACCGTCCAACAGTGCAGCACTCCCTGAATACTGACCTTCCGACAGTGCTGCACTCCCTCAGTACTGACCTTCCGACAGTGCTGCGCTCGCTCAGTACTGCCCCTCTGACAGTGCAGCACTCCCTCAGTACTGATCCTCTGACAGTGCGGCACTCCTTCAGTACTGATCCTCCGACAGTGGGCACTCCCTCACTACTGACCCTCCGACAGCGCAGCACTCCCTCAAAACCGACCCTCCGACAGTGCAGCACTCCCTCAGTACTGATCCTCCGACAGCGCGGCACTCCCTCAGTACTGACCCTCTGACAGCGCAGCACTCCCTCAGTGCTGACCCTCCGACAGTGCAGCACTCCCTCAGTACTTAGCTTCCGACAGTGCAGCACTCCCTCTGTACTGACCCTCTGACAGTGCAGTACTCCCTCAGTACTGACCCTCCCACAGTGCAACACTCCCTCAGTACTGACCCTCTGACAGTGCAGCACTCACTCAGTATTGACCCTCCGACAGTGCAGCACTTCCTCAGTACTGACTTTCCGACAGTGCAGCACTCCCTCAGTACTGACTCTCTGACAGTGCAGCAATCCCTCAGTACTGACCCTCTGACAGTGCAGCACTCCCTCAGTACTGACCTTCCGACAGTGCAACACTCCCTCAGTACTCACCTTCCGACAGTGCAGCACTCCCTCAGTACTGACCGTCCAACAGTGCAGCACTCCCTCAATACTGACCTTCCGACAGTGCTGCACTCCCTCAGTACTGACCTTCCGACAGTGCTGCGCTCGCTCAGTACTGACCCTCTGACAGTGCAGCACTCCCTCAGTACTGACCCTCTGATAGTGCAGCACTCCCTCAGTACTGACCCTCTGACAGTGCAGCACTCCCTCAGTACTGACCTTCCGACAGTGCAGGACTCCCTCAGTACTGACCCTATGTCAGTGCAGCACTCCCTCAGTACTGACCTTCCGACAGTGCAGCACTCCCTCAGTACTGACCCTCTGACAGTGCAGCACTCCCTCAGTACTGATCCTCTGACAGTGCGGCACTCCCTCAGTACTGACCCTCCGACAGTGCAGCACTCCCTCAAAACTGACCCTCCGACAGTGCAGCACTCCCTCAAAACTGACCTTCCGACAGTGCAACACTCCCTCAAAACTGACCCTCTGACAGTGCAGCACTCCCTCAATACTCACCCTCTGACAGTGGGCACTCTCTCAGTACTGACCCTCCGACAGTGCAGCACTCCCTCAAATCTGGCCCTGCGACAATGCAGCACTCCCTCAGTACTGATCCTCCAACAGTGCGGCACTCCCTCAGTACTGACGCTCTGACAGTGCAGCACTCCGTCAGTGCTTACCCTCCGACAGTGCAGCACTCCCTCAGTACTGACCCTCCGACAGTGCAGCACTCCCTCAAAACTGACCCTCTGACAGTGCAGCACTCCCTCAGTACTGACCTTCCGACATTGCAGCACTGCCTCATTACTGACCCTATGGCAGTGCAGCACTCCCTCAGTACTGACACTCCGACAGTGCAGCATTCCCTCAGTACTTAGCTTCCGACAGTGCAGCACTCCCTCTGTACTGACCCTCTGACAGTGCAGTACTCCCTCAGTACTGACCCTCCCACAGTGCAACATTCCCTCAGTACTGACCCTCCGACAGTGCAGCACTTCCTCAGTACTGACTTTCCGACAGTGCAGCACTCCCTCAGTACTGACTGTCTGACAGTGCAGCAATCCCTCAGTACTGACCCTCTGACTGTGCAGCACTCCCTCAGTACTCACCTTCCGACAGTGCAGCAATCCCTCAGTACTGACCCTCTGACTGTGCAGCACTCCCTCAGTACTCACCTTCCGACAGTGCAGCACTCCCTCAAAAATGACCCTCTGACAGTGCAGCACTCCCTCAATACTGACTCTCTGACAGTGCAGCGCTCTCTCAGTACTGACCCTCTGACAGTGCAGGAATCCCTCAGTACTGAACTTCTGACAGTGCAGCACACCCTCAGTACTGACCCTCTGACAGTGCAGCACTCCCTCAGTATTGACCCTCTGACAGTGCAGCACTCCCTCAAAACTGACCCTCTGACAGTGCAGCACTCCCTCAGTACTGACCTTCCGACATTGCAGCACTGCCTCATTACTGACCCTATGGCAGTGCAGCACTCCCTCAGTACTGACACTCCGACAGTGCAGCATTCCCTCAGTACTTAGCTTCTGACAGTGCAGCACTCCCTCTGTACTGACCCTCTGACAGTGCAGTACTCCCTCAGTACTGACCCTCCCACAGTGCAACACTCCCTCAGTACTGACCCTCTGACAGTGCAGCACTCACTCAGTATTGACCCTCCGACAGTGCAGCACTTCCTCAGTACTGACTTTCCGACAGTGCAGCAATCCCTCAGTACTGACCCTCTGACAGTGCAGCAATCCCTCAGTACTGACCCTCTGACTGTGCAGCACTCCCTCAGTACTGACTCTCTGACAGTGCAGCAATCCCTCAGTACTGACCCTCTGACTGTGCAGCACTCCCTCAGTACTCACCTTCCGACAGTGCAGCAATCCCTCAGTACTGACCCTCTGACTGTGCAGCACTCCCTCAGTACTCACCTTCCGACAGTGCAGCACTCCCTCAGTACTGACCGTCCAACAGTGCAGCACTCCCTGAATACTGACCTTCCGACAGTGCTGCACTCCCTCAGTACTGACCTTCTGACAGTGCTGCGCTCGCTCAGTACTGACCCTCTGACAGTGCAGCACTCCCTCAGTACTGATCCTCTGACAGTGCGGCACTCCTTCAGTACTGATCCTCCGACAGTGGGCACTCCCTCACTACTGACCCTCCGACAGCGCAGCACTCCCTCAAAACCGACCCTCCGACAGTGCAGCACTCCCTCAGTACTGATCCTCCGACAGCGCGGCACTCCCTCAGTACTGACCCTCTGACAGCGCAGCACTCCCTCAGTGCTGACCCTCCGACAGTGCAGCACTCCCTCAGTACTGACCCTCCCACAGTGCAACACTCCCTCATTACTGACCCTCTGACAGTGCAGCACTCACTCAGTATTGACCCTCCGACAGTGCAGCACTTCCTCAGTACTGACTTTCCGACAGTGCAGCACTCCCTCAGTACTGACTCTCTGACAGTGCAGCAATCCCTCAGTACTGACCCTCTGACAGTGCAGCACTCCCTCAGTACTGACCTTCCGACAGTGCAACACTCCCTCAGTACTCACCTTCCGACAGTGCAGCACTCCCTCAGTACTGACCGTCCAACAGTGCAGCACTCCCTCAATACTGACCTTCCGACAGTGCTGCACTCCCTCAGTACTGACCTTCCGACAGTGCTGCGCTCGCTCAGTACTGACCCTCTGACAGTGCAGCACTCCCTCAGTACTGACCCTCTGATAGTGCAGCACTCCCTCAGTACTGACCCTCTGACAGTGCAGCACTCCCTCAGTACTGACCTTCCGACAGTGCAGGACTCCCTCAGTACTGACCCTATGTCAGTGCAGCACTCCCTCAGTACTGACCTTCCGACAGTGCAGCACTCCCTCAGTACTGACCCTCTGACAGTGCAGCACTCCCTCAGTACTGATCCTCTGACAGTGCGGCACTCCCTCAGTACTGACCCTCCGACAGTGCAGCACTCCCTCAAAACTGACCCTCCGACAGTGCAGCACTCCCTCAAAACTGACCTTCCGACAGTGCAACACTCCCTCAAAACTGACCCTCTGACAGTGCAGCACTCCCTCAATACTCACCCTCTGACAGTGGGCACTCTCTCAGTACTGACCCTCCGACAGTGCAGCACTCCCTCAAATCTGGCCCTGCGACAATGCAGCACTCCCTCAGTACTGATCCTCCAACAGTGCGGCACTCCCTCAGTACTGACGCTCTGACAGTGCAGCACTCCGTCAGTGCTTACCCTCCGACAGTGCAGCACTCCCTCAGTACTGACCCTCCGACAGTGCAGCACTCCCTCAAAACTGACCCTCTGACAGTGCAGCACTCCCTCAGTACTGACCTTCCGACTTTGCAGCACTGCCTCATTACTGACCCTATGGCAGTGCAGCACTCCCTCAGTACTGACACTCCGACAGTGCAGCATTCCCTCAGTACTTAGCTTCCGACAGTGCAGCACTCCCTCTGTACTGACCCTCTGACAGTGCAGTACTCCCTCAGTACTGACCCTCCCACAGTGCAACATTCCCTCAGTACTGACCCTCCGACAGTGCAGCACTTCCTCAGTACTGACTTTCCGACAGTGCAGCACTCCCTCAGTACTGACCGTCTGACAGTGCAGCAATCCCTCAGTACTGACCCTCTGACTGTGCAGCACTCCCTCAGTACTCACCTTCCGACAGTGCAGCAATCCCTCAGTACTGACCCTCTGACTGTGCAGCACTCCCTCAGTACTCACCTTCCGACAGTGCAGCACTCCCTCAAAAATGACCCTCTGACAGTGCAGTACTCCCTCAGTACTGACCCTCCCACAGTGCAACACTCCCTCAGTACTGACCCTCTGACAGTGCAGCACTCACTCAGTATTGACCCTCCGACAGTGCAGCACTTCCTCAGTACTGACTTTCCGACAGTGCAGCAATCCCTCAGTACTGACCCTCTGACAGTGCAGCAATCCCTCAGTACTGACCCTCTGACTGTGCAGCACTCCCTCAGTACTGACTCTCTGACAGTGCAGCACTCCCTCAGTGCTGACCCTCCGACAGTGCAGCACTCCCTCAGTACTCACCTTCCGACAGTGCAGCACTCCCTCTGTACTGACCCTCTGACTGTGTAGCACTCCCTCAGTACTCACCTTCCGACAGTGCAACACTCCCTCAGTACTGACCCTCTGACAGTGCAGCACTCACTCAGTATTGACCCTCCGACAGTGCAGCACTTCCTCAGTACTGACTTTCCGACAGTGCAGCACTCCCTCAGTACTGACTCTCTGACAGTGCAGCAATCCCTCAGTACTGACCCTCTGACAGTGCAGCACTCCCTCAGTACTGACCTTCCGACAGTGCAACACTCCCTCAGTACTCACCTTCCGACAGTGCAGCACTCCCTCAGTACTGACCGTCCAACAGTGCAGCACTCCCTCAATACTGACCTTCCGACAGTGCTGCACTCCCTCAGTACTGACCTTCCGACAGTGCTGCGCTCGCTCAGTACTGACCCTCTGACAGTGCAGCACTCCCTCAGTACTGACCCTCTGATAGTGCAGCACTCCCTCAGTACTGACCCTCTGACAGTGCAGCACTCCCTCAGTACTGACCTTCCGACAGTGCAGGACTCCCTCAGTACTGACCCTATGTCAGTGCAGCACTCCCTCAGTACTGACCTTCCGACAGTGCAGCACTCCCTCAGTACTGACCCTCTGACAGTGCAGCACTCCCTCAGTACTGATCCTCTGACAGTGCGGCACTCCCTCAGTACTGACCCTCCGACAGTGCAGCACTCCCTCAAAACTGACCCTCCGACAGTGCAGCACTCCCTCAAAACTGACCTTCCGACAGTGCAACACTCCCTCAAAACTGACCCTCTGACAGTGCAGCACTCCCTCAATACTCACCCTCTGACAGTGGGCACTCTCTCAGTACTGACCCTCCGACAGTGCAGCACTCCCTCAAATCTGGCCCTGCGACAATGCAGCACTCCCTCAGTACTGATCCTCCAACAGTGCGGCACTCCCTCAGTACTGACGCTCTGACAGTGCAGCACTCCGTCAGTGCTTACCCTCCGACAGTGCAGCACTCCCTCAGTACTGACCCTCCGACAGTGCAGCACTCCCTCAAAACTGACCCTCTGACAGTGCAGCACTCCCTCAGTACTGACCTTCCGACATTGCAGCACTGCCTCATTACTGACCCTATGGCAGTGCAGCACTCCCTCAGTACTGACACTCCGACAGTGCAGCATTCCCTCAGTACTTAGCTTCCGACAGTGCAGCACTCCCTCTGTACTGACCCTCTGACAGTGCAGTACTCCCTCAGTACTGACCCTCCCACAGTGCAACATTCCCTCAGTACTGACCCTCCGACAGTGCAGCACTTCCTCAGTACTGACTTTCCGACAGTGCAGCACTCCCTCAGTACTGACTGTCTGACAGTGCAGCAATCCCTCAGTACTGACCCACTGACTGTGCAGCACTCCCTCAGTACTCACCTTCCGACAGTGCAGCAATCCCTCAGTACTGACCCTCTGACTGTGCAGCACTCCCTCAGTACTCACCTTCCGACAGTGCAGCACTCCCTCAAAAATGACCCTCTGACAGTGCAGCACTCCCTCAATACTGACTCTCTGACAGTGCAGCGCTCTCTCAGTACTGACCCTCTGACAGTGCAGGAATCCCTCAGTACTGAACTTCTGACAGTGCAGCACACCCTCAGTACTGACCCTCTGACAGTGCAGCACTCCCTCAGTATTGACCCTCTGACAGTGCAGCACTCCCTCAAAACTGACCCTCTGACAGTGCAGCACTCCCTCAGTACTGACCTTCCGACATTGCAGCACTGCCTCATTACTGACCCTATGGCAGTGCAGCACTCCCTCAGTACTGACACTCCGACAGTGCAGCATTCCCTCAGTACTTAGCTTCTGACAGTGCAGCACTCCCTCTGTACTGACCCTCTGACAGTGCAGTACTCCCTCAGTACTGACCCTCCCACAGTGCAACACTCCCTCAGTACTGACCCTCTGACAGTGCAGCACTCACTCAGTATTGACCCTCCGACAGTGCAGCACTTCCTCAGTACTGACTTTCCGACAGTGCAGCAATCCCTCAGTACTGACCCTCTGACAGTGCAGCAATCCCTCAGTACTGACCCTCTGACTGTGCAGCACTCCCTCAGTACTGACTCTCTGACAGTGCAGCACTCCCTCAGTGCTGACCCTCCGACAGTGCAGCACTCCCTCAGTACTCACCTTCCGACAGTGCAGCACTCCCTCTGTACTGACCCTCTGACTGTGCAGCACTCCCTCAGTACTCACCTTCCGACAGTGCAACACTCCCTCAGTACTGACCCTCTGACAGTGCAGCACTCACTCAGTATTGACCCTCCGACAGTGCAGCACTTCCTCAGTACTGACTTTCCGACAGTGCAGCACTCCCTCAGTACTGACTCTCTGACAGTGCAGCAATCCCTCAGTACTGACCCTCTGACAGTGCAGCACTCCCTCAGTACTGACCTTCCGACAGTGCAACATTCCCTCAGTACTCACCTTCCGACAGTGCAGCACTCCCTCAGTACTGACCGTCCAACAGTGCAGCACTCCCTCAATACTGACCTTCCGACAGTGCTGCACTCCCTCAGTACTGACCTTCCGACAGTGCTGCGCTCGCTCAGTACTGACCCTCTGACAGTGCAGCACTCCCTCAGTACTGACCCTCTGATAGTGCAGCACTCCCTCAGTACTGACCCTCTGACAGTGCAGCACTCCCTCAGTACTGACCTTCCGACAGTGCAGGACTCCCTCAGTACTGACCCTATGTCAGTGCAGCACTCCCTCAGTACTGACCTTCCGACAGTGCAGCACTCCCTCAGTACTGACCCTCTGACAGTGCAGCACTCCCTCAGTACTGATCCTCTGACAGTGCGGCACTCCCTCAGTACTGACCCTCCGACAGTGCAGCACTCCCTCAAAACTGACCCTCCGACAGTGCAGCACTCCCTCAAAACTGACCTTCCGACAGTGCAACACTCCCTCAAAACTGACCCTCTGACAGTGCAGCACTCCCTCAATACTCACCCTCTGACAGTGGGCACTCTCTCAGTACTGACCCTCCGACAGTGCAGCACTCCCTCAAATCTGGCCCTGCGACAATGCAGCACTCCCTCAGTACTGATCCTCCAACAGTGCGGCACTCCCTCAGTACTGACGCTCTGACAGTGCAGCACTCCGTCAGTGCTTACCCTCCGACAGTGCAGCACTCCCTCAGTACTGACCCTCCGACAGTGCAGCACTCCCTCAAAACTGACCCTCTGACAGTGCAGCACTCCCTCAGTACTGACCTTCCGACATTGCAGCACTGCCTCATTACTGACCCTATGGCAGTGCAGCACTCCCTCAGTACTGACACTCCGACAGTGCAGCATTCCCTCAGTACTTAGCTTCCGACAGTGCAGCACTCCCTCTGTACTGACCCTCTGACAGTGCAGTACTCCCTCAGTACTGACCCTCCCACAGTGCAACATTCCCTCAGTACTGACCCTCCGACAGTGCAGCACTTCCTCAGTACTGACTTTCCGACAGTGCAGCACTCCCTCAGTACTGACTGTCTGACAGTGCAGCAATCCCTCAGTACTGACCCTCTGACTGTGCAGCACTCCCTCAGTACTCACCTTCCGACAGTGCAGCAATCCCTCAGTACTGACCCTCTGACTGTGCAGCACTCCCTCAGTACTCACCTTCCGACAGTGCAGCACTCCCTCAGTACTGACCGTCCAACAGTGCAGCACTCCCTGAATACTGACCTTCCGACAGTGCTGCACTCCCTCAGTACTGACCTTCCGACAGTGCTGCGCTCGCTCAGTACTGACCCTCTGACAGTGCAGCACTCCCTCAGTACTGATCCTCTGACAGTGCGGCACTCCCTCAAAACTGACCCTCTGACTGCAGCACTCCCTCAAAACTGACCTTCCGACAGTGCAGCACTCCCTCAAAACTGACCCTCTGACAGTGCAGCACTCCCTCAATACTCACCCTCTGACAGTGGGCACTCTCTCAGTACTGACCCTCCGACAGTGCAGCACTCCCTCAAATCTGGCCCTGCGACAATGCAGCACTCCCTCAGTACTGATCCTCCAGCAGTGCGGCACTCCCTCAGTACTGACGCTCTGACAGTGCAGCACTCCGTCAGTGCTGACCCTCCGACAGTGCAGCACTCCCTCAGTACTGACCCTCTGACAGTGTAGCACTCCCTCAAAACTGACCTTCCGACAGTGCAGCACTCCCTCAAAACTGACCCTCTGATAGCGCAGCACTCCCTCAATACTGACCCTCTGAC
Source organism: Isurus oxyrinchus (assembly GCA_026770705.1). Taxonomy (NCBI): domain Eukaryota; kingdom Metazoa; phylum Chordata; class Chondrichthyes; order Lamniformes; family Lamnidae; genus Isurus; species Isurus oxyrinchus. The sequence goes on along the minus strand of JANJGN010000004.1, from coordinate 197,229,694 downwards.
AGTGCAGCACTCCCTCAGTACTGACCCTCTGACAGTGCAGTGCTCCCTGAGTACTGATCCTCCGACAGTGCAGCACTCCCTCAGTACTGACCCTCTGACAGTGCAGCACTCCTTCAGTACTGATCCTCCGACAGTGGGCACTCCCTCACTACTGACCTTCCGACAGCGCAGCACTCCCTCAAAACCGACCCTCCGACAGTGCAGCACTCCCTCAGTACTGATCCTCCGACAGCGCGGCACTCCCTCAGTACTGACCCTCTGATAGTGCAGCACTCCCTCAGTGCTGACCCTCCGACAGTGCAGCACTCCCTCAGTACTTAGCTTCCGACAGTGCAGCACTCCCTCTGTACTTACCCTCTGACAGTGCAGTACTCCCTCAGTACTGACCCTCCGACAGTGCAGCACTCCCTCAGTACTGACCCTCCGACAGTGCAGCACTCCCTCAAAACTGACCTTCCGAGAGTGCAGCACTCCCTCAATACTGACCTTCTGACACTGCAGCACTCCCTCAGTACTGACCCTCCGACAGTGCAGCACTCCCTCAGTACTGAGCTTCCGACAGTGCAGCACTCCCTCAGTACTGACCCTCTGACAGTGCAGCACTCCCTCAGTACTGACCCTCTGACAGTGCAGCACTCCCTCAAAACTGACCCTCTGACAGTGCAGCACTCCCTCAGTACTGACCCTCTGACAGTGCAGCACTCCCTCAGTACTGACCCTCTGACAGTGCAGCACTCCTTCAGTACTGATCCTCCGACAGTGGGCACTCCCTCACTACTGACCCTCCGACAGCGCAGCACTCCCTCAAAACCGACCCTCCGACAGTGCAGCACTCCCTCAGTACTGATCCTCCGACAGCGCGGCACTCCCTCAGTACTGACCCTCTGACAGTGCAGCACTCCCTCAGTGCTGACCCTCCGACAGTGCAGCACTCCCTCAGTACTTAGCTTCCGACAGTGCAGCACTCCCTCTGTACTTACCCTCTGACAGTGCAGTACTCCCTCAGTACTGACCCTCCCACAGTGCAACACTCCCTCAGTACTGACCCTCTGACAGTGCAGCACTCACTCAGTATTGACCCTCCGACAGTGCAGCACTTCCTCAGTACTGACTTTCCGACAGTGCAGCACTCCCTCAGTACTGACTCTCTGACAGTGCAGCAATCCCTCAGTACTGATCCTCTGACAGTGCAGCACTCCCTCAGTACTGACCTTCCGACAGTGCAACACTCCCTCAGTACTCACCTTCCGACAGTGCAGCACTCCCTCAGTACTGACCGTCCAACAGTGCAGCACTCCCTCAATACTGACCTTCCGACAGTGCTGCACTCCCTCAGTACTGACCTTCCGACAGTGCTGCGCTCGCTCAGTACTGACCCTCTGACAGTGCAGCACTCCCTCAGTACTGACCCTCTGATAGTGCAGCACTCCCTCAGTACTGACCCTCTGACAGTGCAGCACTCCCTCAGTACTGACCTTCCGACAGTGCAGGACTCCCTCAGTACTGACCCTATGTCAGTGCAGCACTCCCTCAGTACTGACCTTCCGACAGTGCAGCACTCCCTCAGTACTGACCCTCTGACAGTGCGGCACTCCCTCAGTACTGACCCTCCGACAGTGCAGCACTCCCTCAAAACTGACCCTCCGACAGTGCAGCACTCCCTCAAAACTGACCTTCCGACAGTGCAACACTCCCTCAAAACTGACCCTCTGACAGTGCAGCACTCCGTCAATACTCACCCTCTGACAGTGGGCACTCTCTCAGTACTGACCCTCCGACAGTGCAGCACTCCCTCAAATCTGGCCCTGCGACAATGCAGCACTCCCTCAGTACTGACCCTCCGACAGTGCAGCAATCCCTCAAAACTGACCTTCCGACAGTGCAGCGCTCCCTCAGTACTGACCGTCCAACAGTGCAGCACTCCCTCAGTACTGATCCTCCGACAGCGCGGCACTCCCTCAATACTGACCCTCTGACAGTGCAGCACTCCCTCAGTGCTGACCCTCCGACAGTGCAGCACTCCCTCAGTACTGACCTTCCGGCACTGCAGCACTCCCTCAGTACTGACCCTCCAACAGTGCAGCACTCCCTCAGTACTGACCCTCTGACAGTGCAGCACTCCCTCAGTACTGACCCTCTGACAGTGCAGCACTGCCTCAGTACTGAGCTTCCGACAGTGCAGCACTCCCTCAGTACTGACCCTCTGACAGTGCAGCACTCCCTCAGTACTGACCCTCTGACAGTGCAGCACTCCCTCAGTACTGACCCTCTGACAGTGCAGCACTCCCTCAGTACTGACCCTCTGACAGTGCAGCACTCCCTCAGTACTGACCCTCTGACAGTGCAGCACTCCCTCAGTACTGACCCTCTGACAGTGCAGCACTCCCTCAGTACTGAGCTTCCGACAGTGCAGCACTCCCCCAGTACTGACCCTCTGACAGTGCGTCACTCCCTCAGTGCTGACCCTCTGACAGTGCAGCACTCCCTCAGTACTGACCCTCTGACAGTGCAGCACTCCCTCAGTACTTCCCCTCTGACAGTGCAGCACTCCCTCAGTACTGACCCTCTGACAGTGCAGCACTCCCTCAGTGCTGACCCTCCGACAGTGCAGCACTCCCTCAGTACTGACCCTCTGACAGTGCAGCACTCCCTCAGTACTGACCTTCCGGCACTGCAGCACTCCCTCAGTACTGACCCTCCAACAGTGCAGCACTCCCTCAGTACTGACCCTCTGACAGTGCAGCACTCCCTCAGTACTGACCCTCTGACAGTGCAGCACTGCCTCAGTACTGAGCTTCCGACAGTGCAGCACTCCCTCAGTACTGACCCTCTGACAGTGCAGTACTCCCTCAGCACTGACCCTCTGACAGTGCAGCACTCCCTCAGTACTGACCCTCTGACAGTGCAGCACTCCCTCAGTACTGACCCTCTGACAGTGCAGCACTCCCTCAGTACTGACCCTCTGACAGTGCAGCACTCCCTCAGTACTGAGCTTCCGACAGTGCAGCACTCCCCCAGTACTGACCCTCTGACAGTGCGTCACTCCCTCAGTGCTGACCCTCTGACAGTGCAGCACTCCCTCAGTACTGACCCTCTGACAGTGCAGCACTCCCTCAGTACTTCCCCTCTGACAGTGCAGCACTCCCTCAGTACTGACCCTCTGACAGTGCAGCACTCCCTCAGTGCTGACCCTCCGACAGTGCAGCACTCCCTCAGTACTGACCCTCTGACAGTGCAGCACTCCCTCAGTACTGACCTTCCGGCACTGCAGCACTCCCTCAGTACTGACCCTCCAACAGTGCAGCACTCCCTCAGTACTGACCCTCTGACAGTGCAGCACTCCCTCAGTACTGACCCTCTGACAGTGCAGCACTGCCTCAGTACTGAGCTTCCGACAGTGCAGCACTCCCTCAGTACTGACCCTCTGACAGTGCAGTACTCCCTCAGCACTGACCCTCTGACAGTGCAGCACTCCCTCAGTACTGACCCTCTGACAGTGCAGCACTCCCTCAGCAGCACAGAGGGTCAGTACTGAGGGAGTGCTGCACTGTCGGAAGGTCAGTACTGAGGGAGTGCTGCACTGTCAGAGGGTCAGTACTGAGGGAGTGCTGCACTGTCAGAGGGTCAGTACTGAGGGAGTGCTGCACTGTCGGAGGGTCGGTACTGACGAAGCACCCTGGGAACACCCGAGCACCTGGGTGAGACACATTGCACCTTATCTTCAGGCTGAGTGATGAGACAGTGTTGCCCACTGAGATGTGTCTGACATGCACATTTTAACACCACAATTTTCACTACTTTTTATATCTTCATTCGTTTTGGTTTTAACGCACAAGCCTATCTCTGCTGTTGACCACTCTTTTCACAAAGAAACATTGTGATCGATTCTTGTTCCCAAGTTGAAGCTGGGAGTAGTGTAACTTTCCAAAAATGGCAGGGGAACTTACCACTCCTGATCTGTCCATTAACATGGGAGGGCCAGCACTCTCCCGTTTCATTCAGGAATCAGGGAATAATGGGCAAACTGGGATCCGCGACTGTTTATCCATCTGGAAACAGGCAGAATATGATGTCCGTCCTCAAAATCTGAGAATAAATCTCCCACAGCCTGAATCCACCCTGAGATAAAGGGCAAGAATCACAGAATCCCACAGTGTAGAAGAGGCCCTTTGGCCCATGGCCGAATATCCCAGGGAAACGTGGATCTCACAACAACATAACCTTTATATAGTGCCTTAATGTAGTACTATACCTCAAGGTGTTTCACAGAAGAATTATCAAAGAAATGTTGACACTGAGACACATGAGGAGATATGAGGTCAGCAGACCCAAGCCTTTGTTAAGGCAGGAGTTTTAAGAAGCACCTTAAAGACAGAAAGAGAGATGGAAAGACTTCAGGATAGAATTCCAGACCTTAGGATCTTAGAGGCTGGCGGAGGTTAAAGAGAGGGAGAGAGAGGGAAGAGCAAGGATATGGAGTAATTTGAAAACAAGGTTGAGGACTGGGAATAAACAGGCAGAAGGATAGAGCATACTGGGTTAAAGGCAATTTCAGTGTTGCTCTTCTTTCTGTGCTAGGTGGAGATTGATCGGTTCCAGGACTCTTATCGATTCCTGCAGGATTACTACAAAGTGATGGAAGGGAACATCCCACCGGAAGAGAGCAAGGAATTTGCACGTATCCCATTGGTTAATATGGCTGATGTACCGGCCATAGTGCCAGCAATCGATCAAGAAACTGGGAGGTATGATTTGGACAGGGATTGTGTGGGGCTGCAGATTGAGGGTTCTTTAATGCAGTATACTGATGACTGAAATGCAATAGGTAGATCCCTGGCCTTTTGTGCAGTACCTTGGGATGTGGGCATTGCTGGCTAGGCCAGCATTTATTGCCCATCCCTAGTTGCCCTTGAGAAGGTGGTGATGAGCTGCCTTCTTGAACCGCTGCAGTCCATGTTTTGTAGGTACACCCACTGTGCTGTTAGGGAAGGAGTTCCAGGATTTTGACCCAGTGAAGTGAAGGAATGGCGATATATTTCTAAGTCAGGATAGTGAGTGACTTGGAGGGGAACTTCCAGGTGGTGGTGTTCCCATGTGTCTGCTGCCTTTGTCCTTCTGGATGGTAGCAGCCATGCATTTGGAAAGTGCTGTCTAAGGAGTCTTGGTGAATTCCTGCAGTGCTTCTTGTAGATGGTACACACTGCTGCTACTGTGCATCGGTGGTGGAGGGAGTTTGTGGCTGTGGTGTCAATCAAGTGGGCTGCTTTATCCTGGATGGTGTCAATCTTTTTGAGTGTTGTTGGAGCTGCATTAATCCAGGAAAGTGGAGAGTATTCCATCACGCTCCTGACTTGTGCCTTGTACATGGTGGACAGGCTTTGGCAGTCAGGAGGTGAGTTACTTGCCACAGGATTCCTAGCCTCTGACCTGCTCTTGTAGCCACAGTATTTATATGGCTCATCCAGTTCAGTTTCTGGTCAATGGTAACCCCCAAGATTTTGATAGTGGGGGATTCAGTGATAGTAATGCCATTGAATGTCAAGGTGAGATGGTTAAATTCTCTCTTGTTGGAGATGGTCATTGCCTGGCACTTGTGTGGCACGAATGTTACTTGACAATTGTCAGCCCAAGCCTGGCTTTTATCCAGGTCTTGATGCGTTTGGACATGGACTGCTTCAGTATCTGAGGAGTCGCGAATGGTGAACATTGTGCAATCATCAGTGAACATCCCCACTTCTGACCTTATGATGGAAGGAAGGTCATTGATGAAGCAGCTGAAGATGGTTGGGCTGAGGACACTACCCTGAGGAACTCCTGCAGTGATGTCCTGGAGCTGAGATGACTGATCTTCAACAATCACCACCATCTTCCTTTGTGCTAGGTATGACTCCAACCAGCGGAGAGATTTCCCCCTGATTCCCATTGATTTGATGCCACACTTCTGGCCCTGATAATATTGGGCATCATCATGGGCAGGACTGGAAAATTTGGAGAGCCATTGACTTTAATGGCTTTTTGAATTTTTCCTTTCTGCCTGTGATGATGCCTGCCCAGTGTCATCGAAACATAGAAAATAGGAGCAGGAGTAGATCATTCAGCCCTTCTAGACTGCTCCACCATTCAGTGTGATCATGGCTGATCCTCTATCTCAATGCTGTACTCCCACTCTCTCCCCATACCCCTTGACGCCTTTAGAGTCCAGAAATCTATCTATTTCCTTCTTAAATATATTCAGTGACTTGGTCTCCACAGCTTCTGTGGTAGAGAATTCCACAGGTTCACCACCCTCTGAGTGAAGAAGTTTCTCCTCATCTCAGTCCTAAATGGTCTACCCCGTATCCTGAGACTGTGACCACTCGTTCTAGACCCCCGCCCCCCAGCCAAAGAAAATATCATCCCTGCATCCAGTCTGTCCAGCCCTGTTAGAATTTTATATGTTTCAATGAGATCTCCTCTCTTTCTTCTAAACTCCACTGCATACAGGCCTAGTCGGCCCAATATCTCCTCATCCGACAATCCTGCCATCCCAGGAATCAGTCTGGTGTCAGGGTGGAAAATCCCGCCCTTAGTTAAATGCTGAGTTGGATATCAAGGGCAACCACCCTCACCCCACCTTGAACGAGACAAAAGCAAAATCAGCAAAGCAGATTCTGAGTGAGGAAGTGACATGTTGCAGGTTCCATCCTGACATTTGACCCCAAATTATCCATTAGCCCCATCATGTGTCTGTATTGTTTGTGTGTTAAACCATCGGTACGGAACATATTGAAGGTCACAATACCACAGAAACTTGTGATTATTTTGAATAAGAGGCCTCAAAAATGACTCAATCGCAAATGTGACTTTAAATCAGATTGTAGCTTCACAAGTGCATCCGCTGATGAGACTGATTTCAATGTTACTGCTACCACAACCACAACATTATGCAATACAGCGTCAGGTCAGTCTGTGTCTGACATCAGGTTGTGCTCTGGCCTCAGGAGGTCAAACCATGAAACAAACAAACTGCACCAAGCTGCTGACACAGAAACGGCCACAACACTCGCTTCAGCAGCAAGGCTTTCAGAGTTCAGGTTATCACAACAAATGAAGAATGAAGATCAAACAGATGTTCTCCATGATCTGATGGTGTGCCAGCAGCTGCTTTTATTCTTTAGCCAGGATCAGTGCTCACAAAATCCAGCATCTAGCTATAGAATAATGGAATCACAGAAATTTAGAAAGAGGCCATTCAGCCCATCATGTCAATGCTGGCCAAAATAGTCTACTCTCACTTTCCAGCTCTTGGTCTGTAGCCCTGTAGGTCCTGGCACCTCAAGTGCATATCCAAGTATTTTTTAAATATGATGAGGGTTTCTACCTCTCTCACTCTTTCAGACAGTAAGTTATAGATCGCTACCGTCCTCCAGGCTAAAGAATTTCTCCACAACTCCTCTCTAATATTTCCAACCATTACTGCCAATCTTTGCCCTCGAGTCACTAACCTCTCTGCCATAGGTAATGGGTTCCTCCTATCCACTCTACCATTCTATATAAGCCCCTCATCATTTTACACACCTCAATTAAATCTCCTTTCAGGCTCCCCTGTTCCAAAGAAAGCAATCCCAGTCTAGCCAAGCTTTCCTCATAGCTAAAATTCTCCTTTCTTGGCAACGTCTTGGTAAATCTCCAGCATACCCTCTCTAGTACAATCACATCCTTCCTGTGTGATGACTAGAATTATAAACAGTACTCCGGCTGTGATCTAACTAGTGTTTTAAACAGTTTCAGCATAACTTCCCTGCTCTTATATTGTATGCCTCAGCTAATAAACGGAAGTATCACACTTCTGCAGACTCACCGTTGTTCTTTGACATCTTGCAGAAGCGTACAGCTTTCCTCCGCATTATCAACAGCATGATTCATTTTTGCATCATCTGCTACCTTTTTAATCGTACCCCCTGCATTCAAAACTAATAATTGATGTAGGTCTTTTAAGAGTGACTGTTGCCCATGAGCAACCACCCAGTTTTAAAAGAACGAGATCTGGGTTTGATAAAAGTGTACTGGAAACAGCTACTTGTAGGTAAATCAGGGTCAGAGAAGTGGGAGGCATTTAAGGGCGAGATAAAGAGGGTTCAGAACAAATAATTTCCCAGAAAGAAGAAAGGTGGTGGTTCTGCCAAATTTAGGTGCTCACCCCACCCACCACCCCCTCACCCCCAGGTCAGGGAACATGCAGAGTAAGATAAGAGAAGACAGGGAAGTTTCTGTCAGGTACTGAGCTTAATACTGGGGAAAGCCAAGAGAGGATAGAAAGTGCAGGAGTGAAATTCAAAAGGAAATTAGGAAATCAAAGAAAGGACATGAAAAATATTGGCCAGGAAAATCCTGAGCTTTTTTATTCTTTCAGGGTTTGGGGCAAGGTCAGCATTTATTGCCCTTGAACTGAATGGCTTGCTAGGCCACTTTAGACTAAACCACATTGCTGTGGGCCTGGAGACACATGTAGACCGGATTAGGTTACCTCCTCTAACATACATTAGTGAACCAGATGGGTTTTTACAACAACCAATGATAGTTTCATGGTCACCATTACTGAGACTAGCTTTATATTCCAGATTTATAACTGGAAATCAAATTTTACCAGCTGATATGATGGATTTGAACCCATGCCCCCAGAGCATTAATCTCAACATTACTAGTCCAGTGACATTACCACTGCACCACCATCTCTCTGACTATAAGCATACAAAAAGGAAAGGATAACTTAGGAAAGAGTAAAGCTGACTGGAGAAGCGGAAGTCATGGGCATGGTTCTTGATGAAGACTTAGAGTCTGTTTACACAAAAGAGAGGGCGATGAAGAAGACATGCTAGTTGGGACAGAAACTGTTCTCTGCAGCTGAGAGCAAGAATCCAGAAGAATGTGTTGCCTGCCTGGTGCCAGGGTTGAGATATCTGCTTTGGGCTGGAGAGGAACTTGTAGTGGGATGGGAGGATCCAGTTGTCGTGGCCCATGTAGGTACCAATGACATAGGTAGAACTAGGAAAGAGGTTCTGCTTAGAGAGTATGAAGAACTAGACACTAAATTAAAAGCAAAACCTTAAAGGTAATGGATTACGTGAGCATGAGCAAATTGGCGTAGGGTCAGTCAGATTAGAGAGATGAATGCATGGCTCAAAGACTGGTGTGGAGAAGCAGGTTCTGGATCTTGGGGCATTGGCACCAGTGCTAGAGAAAGTGGGGGCTACATTGCTCGTTCAGACTTCACCTGAACCACAATAGGACCAGTGTTCTAGCGAGATATAGAGGTAGGTAGAGAAGGCTTTAAACTAAATAGATGGAGGAAGGGATGATGTAGGGGAAGTTTGAGCAATTAAAGGGAAATAATAGATCAAGCTAGGAAGAAAGGTAATGATCATCAGAGTTTGACAGGAAGGGACAATGATTGTAAACATAGTGTACCAGCTGATAGGGCCAGGAGTTACAGTAAATACAAACTGAATCAAGGGCTCTCTATCTGAATGCATGCAGCATTTACAATAAAACAGATGAATTTTCAGCTCAATTAAAAAATTCACATGTATAACCTGATAGTCATTTTAGAGACATAGCTACAAGGAAACCAAAACTGGGGCCTGAATATCCAAGGGTACGTGACATTCAGGAAGGACAGGAAGCTGGGAAAAGGTGGTGGAGTAGCTCTGTTAGTTAAAGAGGGTATTAACACTGCACTGAGAGATGACCTTAGTTTTAAAGATCAAGACGTAGAATCAGTTTGGGTGGAGGAAAGAAAGAGCAAGGTGCAGAAAATATTGGTGGGAGTGGTTTATAGGCCACCAAACAGCAGTGATTATGTAAATCACAGTATAAATCAAGAAGTTAGAGATGTGTGGAACAAGGGTAATACAGTAATCATGGGGGATTTCAATCTACCTGTAGACTGGGTAAACCTAATTGGTACTAATGTGGAGGATAAATTCTTGGAATGTATGCGAGATGGTTTATAAGATCAGCATGTCGGGGAACCAACTAGGGAAGGCCGTTTTAGATCTAGAATTGTGCAATGAAAAAGAGCTAGTTAATAATCTTATTGTAAAGCAGCCTTGAGGAAAGAGTGACCATAATATGATGGAATTTTACATTAAGTCCGAAAGTGATGTAGTTTACTCAGAAAGTAGGGTCTTAAATCTAAACAAAGGAACCTATGAAAATATGAGGGGCAAATTGGCTACACTGGATTGGGAAACTATGTTTTTGTTATTCCTTCATAGGATTAGGGCCCCGCTGGCTGTGCCAGCATTTATTGCCCATTCCTAATTTCCCTTGAGAAGGTGGTGGTGAGCTGCCTTCTTGAACCGCTGCAGTCCATGTGGTGTAGGTACACCCACTGTGCTGTTAGGGAGGGAATTCCAGGATTTTGACCCAACAACAGTGAAGGAACGGAGATATATTTCCGAGTCAGTATGGTGAGTGACTTGGAGGGGAACTTCCAGGTGGTGGTGTTCCCATCTATCTGCTGCCCTTGTCCTTCTAGATGGTAGTGGTCGTGGGTTTGGAAGGTGCTGTATAAAGAGCCTTGGTGAATTCCTGCAGTGCATCTTGTAGATGGTACACACTGCTGCCACTGTGGGTCGGTGATGGAGGGAGTGAATGTTTGTGTATGTGGTGCCAATCAAGCGGCTGTTTTGTCCTGAATGGTGTCAAGCTTCTTGAGTGTTGTGGGAGCTGCACTCATCCAGGCAAGTAGAGAGTATTCCATCACACTCCTGACTTGTGTCTTGTAGATGGTGGACAGGCTTTGAGGAGTCAGGAGGTGAGTTACTTGCAGCTGACCTGCTCTTGTAGCCACAGTATTTATATGGCTGGTCCAGTTCAGTTTCTGGTCAATGGTAACCCCCAGGATGTTGATAGGGATTCAGTGTTTGTAATGCCATTGAACATCAAGGGGCAATGGTTAGATTCTCTCTTGTTGGGTGTCATTGCCTGGCACTTGTGTGGCACGAATATTACTTGCCACTTGTCAGCCTAATCTGGATATTGTCCAGGTCTTGTTGCATTTGGACATGGACTGCTTCAGTATCTGAAGAATTGTGAATGGTGCTGAACATTGTGCAATCATCAGTGAATATCCCCACTTCTGACCTTATGATGGAAGGAAGGTCATTGATGAAGCAGCTGAAGATGGTTGGGCCAAGGACACTACCCTGAGGAACTCCTGCAGTGATGTCCTGGAGCTGAGATGACTGACCTCCAACAACCACAACCATCTTCCTTTGTGCTAGGTGTGACTCCAACCATTGGAAATTTTCCCCCTGATTCCCATTGACTCCAGTTTTGCTAGGGCTCCTTGATGCCACACTCGGTCAAATGCTGCCTTGATGTCAAGGGCAGTCACTCTCACCTCACCTCGGGGGTTCAGCTCTTTTGAGCATGTTTGAACCAAGGCTGTAATGAGATCAGGAGCTGAGTGGCCCTGGCAGAACCCACACTGAGTGTCAGTGAGCAGGTTATTGCTAAGCAAGTGCTGCTTGATAGCACTGTTGATGACCCCTTCCATTACTTTACTGATGATAGAGAGTAGACTGATGGGGCGGTAATTGGCCGGGTTGGATTTGTCCTGCTTTTTGTGTACAGGACATACCTGGGCAATTTTCCACATAGCCGGGTAGATGCCAGTGTTGTAGCTGTACTGGAACAGCTTGGCTAGGGGCACGGCAAGTTCTGGAACACAAGTCTTCAGTACTATTGCCGGTTATTGCCAGTAGGCAGTCAATTTCTAACATTTATAGAACTAACACATAGGATAGAATTTCCCATTGGTGATGTCGGGCGAGCCATCGCAATATTTCGTTAGGCAGGGGCGCGATGATACCCGCTGTGCGCCTGCCATTAATTAACCGGCCACCTAAGTCCTTTGACTCACCAATCGACGCCGATCTTTTAGCGCCCATGCAATCTTCAGTTCAGGGCATTGGCACAATGGGTAGGTGGGTACGAAACATTTATATAAACCTCATCCACGGGCAGGATAAGAGGGCTCACTTGGGTCACAGTGTGCTCTGTCAAATATTGACTTTTCAAAGTTTTGAAACTTGCCTGTGTGATCTATAATACTTCAAAACACATCCCAGCTGCTTTTTCTGGACTCTTTACCCTCAGGTCAGCTCTCTGCAGTGAGGAATCTTTTTTCGCCTGCAGGTTTCAGGAAGCCTTCCCCTAGCCTGGGGATGAGAGTTGTGCTCTTCACTGGAGGCACCTCCTCTGAGGAGGAAGGGAGGGCTAGAAGGAGGAAGGAGGCCAGGAGTGCACATTCAGCCTCCAGGAGAGCCACTTTTGGGAGGACAGGCGCAGACACAAGGGGCGCAGGGCCAAGAGATAGTCCAAGGTGGAAGAGGCCGCAGAAGATGCCACTATCCTGCTGCAAGGGTTTACAGGCAGAGCAGCAGCTACCTCAATATGTCTGAGGTGCAGTGCTTGCAGTGCTGAAGGAGGCTCCGACTCTGAAGGGAGACAGTCAACTATGTCTGTCAGATGATTGGGTCTGAGATCTGCGCCAATTGTGTGGGTGGACACCCCATGCCAGTGGCTCTGAAGGTCACAGTGGTCCTCAACTTCTATGCATCCAGCTCTTTCCAGGACTGGTGGGTGATCTTTGTGGTGTCTCCCAATCAGCTGTCCACACTTGTGTCAAGCAGCTGACAGACGCTCTGTTCAGATGGGCATTGACCTTCATCCACTTCCGCTGGGACCAGGCAAGTCAGACACAGTGAGCCAGAGGCTTCACGGCCATTGCTGGCTTCCCCTGTGTCCAGGGTGCTATAGACTGTACACACGTGGCCATCAAGGTGCCAGCAGGTGAGCCCGGGGCCTTCATCAACAGGAAGGGCTTCCACTCCATGAACGTGCAGATAGTGTGTGACCACAGGGATGCTGATTCTACAAGTCTGTGCAAGGTACCCAGGCAGCTCCCACGACACCTACATCCTCAGACACTCCCAGGTGCCGGGGCTCTTCAGTGCTCCAGCCCGGCTGGATGGATGGCTGCTGGGTGACAAGGGCTGTCCCCCCAGAAGGTGGCTCATGTCGCCTCTCCCCATCCAAGAACAGAGGCTGAGCAGCGGTACAATAGGAGCCACGGCACCACAAGGGCTGTGGTGGAGAGAACCATCGGTCTTCTCAAGGTCCGCTTTCGATGCCTGGACCGTTCAGGGGGCACACTCCAGTACACCCCCAGATCGTGTCTCGGTGATAGTGGTTGCATGCTGCACTCTGCACAGTCTTGCTCTGGAAAGGTGGGGGACGCTGTGGACGATGAAGGCATCGACACAGTGGCTGCGGCTACACACGATGAGTCCAGCAGTAACTCCGAGGATGAGCACGCACAGGGAAATGCTGAGAGGGTAGACGCTGACCCGGGCATACTCCAGAGAAAGACAGGGACACCCGGGAGGCTTTAGTCCAAAGAACCTTCAGCTAGCACACCACAGATGGACCTCCAGAACAAGCCTGGGCTGTAGGCTCCATTCTCGATACCTAAGTGCAAAATCTTCCACATTAGGAACAGTAATTAAGGGCTTTGTTAATAAAGCTGAATGTCCCACAAAGCACTCCTAACACTTTGGAAACCATACACCTGCAGAAGAGGCACCCTCAGCCATGGTGACATGTCTGAATTTAATATCACAGGCAAAGAAACTTAATGAAACAAAATGACAAGGGTGTTTCAATTCAAAGCAAATCATAAAGACTTCATCTCGGGCCAACACATAAGCACCAGTGAGAAACCCGTGGTGTGCCTAAGGTGTTTATGTTTATGTTTGTGGGTGCTATGTGTTGGTGCTGCCCCCTCGCTGGGAGTGGTATCTGAGCCAGCCTGCTGACTCTGCTGTCCTGTTAGCCTCAATGACCTTGGTGGTCATCCTCTGGCCCTTGGAGCCTGTGCTGATCCGGCCTGGGAGGGAGCTGCGAAGGACACTTGCTGTCAATGATTCAATGCAATCACTCAGACTTCGGTGGGGGGTGGGGGGTGGGGGGGGGTGGTTGGGCAGGGCACCGGGGTGGTGGGGAGCCGGGGGTGGGAGCACCAGGGGAGAAAGCCGACCTGTTGGGTTAAGTGACCAATGCCAACATGTTGCTCACCCTTCTTAAGCGCAACAGGTCGTTGAAGCGCTTGCGCCACTGGATCCAGGTGCGCCGCATGTCGCAGGAGCTCATCACCTCCACCATCTCCTCCCAGGCACGTTTGGTCATGTGGGGGGACCTCCTCCTCCTGTCCTGGGGAACCAGCACCTCCTGCTGAGCAGGGCAGCAAGGCACCCATTGGAAAAATGAGGGGTGCACTGGCCTGGCCTGCCCCGATGGCCTGCCCTCCGGACTTGCCTAACCTCCTTTGCCCCTCTGCAGAGCCCTTCACCCAGCTACTGTGAGCAGCCTTCCTAAGGCTGCTAGGCCTTCCTTGATATGGGCCACTGGGTCGCTATTGGACCCGGCATTCTGAGTGTGCCCACTGCCGCCTGCCCACTCCCGCTATGCATGGGAGTCAGAAAGTACGCTGGGCGGGCCTTAATTGGCCCGCCCGCATAAAATGGCGGTGTGGACTGGCGATCGGGTCTGCGCCCACCCATGCTCCCTCTCTGCCCCCCGCAGCACCTCTCCCCACCGCCATCCAGAAAATTACAACAAAAATACATCCCTTGAATACACAAAAACCCAGCAAGGAAAGTGCTCCAACTATGGCTAACAAAGAAATCAAGCATTGTATTAGATGAAAGGAACAGGTGTATAAAGTTGCCATAAAAATGCTAAGTCTGAGATTTGGAAGCATTTTCACATTCTGCGACGGGGGACCAAGAGAAAGATTAAGAAATGGAAAATAGAACATGAAAGTAAACTGGCGAGAAACATAGAAACAGACTGTAAAAGCTTCTGTAGCTATGTAAAAATGAAAAGATTAGCAAAAACTAATGTGGGTACGATATAAGGGGAAACAGGAGGATTTATAGTGGGGAATAAGGACATGGCAAAGAAATTGAATGAATACTTTGTGTCTGTCTTCATGGAGGAAAATACTAAAAACCTGCCAGAAATAACGGAGAATCAAGGAAGAGGTTAACGACCTACATGGAGCTGGCCTCCCAGTGGCCCCCTGTGGGAACTGTGTAACCATTACATTCAGGCGGTTCCACGGCCCAAGGAGGGGGCCCCGTTACAAATACAATCAGTGCGGCCCCTGTTACACATCCAATCACTGGGGCCCCTGTTACAATCCAATCACTGGGGTCTCTGTTACAAATCCAATCACTGCGGCCCCTGTTACAAATCCAATCACTGGGGCCCCTATTACAAATCCAATCACTGTGGACCCTGTTACAAATCCAGTCATCGGGGCCCGTGTTACAAATCCAATCAATGTGGACCCTGTTACAAATCCAGTCACTGCAGCCTCTGTTACAAATCCAATCACTGTGTCCCCTGTTACAAATCCAATCACTGTGGCCTCTGTTACAAATCCAATCACTGCGGCCCCGTTACGAATCCAATCACTGGGGCCCCTGTTACAAATCCAATCACTGTGGACCCTGTTACAAATCCAGTCATCGGGGCCCGTGTTACAAATCCAATCAATGTGGACCCTGTTACAAATCCAGTCACTGCAGCCTCTGTTACAAATCCAATCACTGTGTCCCCTGTTAAAAATCCAAGCAATGGGGCCTCTGTTACAAATCCAATCACTGGGGCCCCTGTTACAAATCCAATCACTGGTCCCCTGTTACAAATCCAACTACTGGGGCCTGCCTGCTTGGTCCCAGCACAGAAATAAATCTTTCAACACTCTTATGGGGACACCTCAAAATGGACGCTCCCTTTTGTTCTCCACACAGTCACTTCTCTCAGTGGCATTACTGAGGCTGCCGCCAAGCAGATTGCTGCTGTGGTCTTGCTACCCATTGTGTGGGCTGTGGACCTGAATTGCGGGGATTTGGAGGTGGGTCACTCATAGATACCTCAGAACAGGGGGAGACCATTTAGCCACTTGAGCCTGGTCCACCGTCCAGTGACTGATCTGTGACCTGAGTCCTTATGTCTTTGGATAACATAAGCCTGTCAATCTGAGAGTTAAAATCAATAATTGATCTACCATCAACTGCTGGTTGTGGAAGAATTCCAAACTTCTCCCACCCTTTGTGTGTGGAAGTGTTTCCTAATTTCACTCCTGAAAACTCTGGCTGTCATTTTTAAACTCTGGCCCCTAGTCCCGGACTCCCCAACCAGTGGGAATAGTTTCTCCCCTTCGACCCTATCAGTTCCTCTTGATATTTTGATAACTTCAATAAAATTGCCTCTTAATCTAAATTCCGGAGAATACAGCCCTAGTTTGTGTAATCTCTCCTCGTAATGTAGCCCTCGGAGTCCCACCATTCCGGTAAATCTACGCTGCACTGTCCCCAACATCAATATCTCCTTCCTAAAGTATGGGGCCCAGAGCTGCTCCCAGTAACTCCAGGTGTGGGTCTAACAGGGCTTTGTACAGCTGAGGCATGTCTTCTCCCCCCTTGTATTCTCACCCCTGGAGATAAAGATCAGATTTCCATTCATATCTCCGATTATTTTCTGTACCTTTCCTGACATTTTAATGATCTGTGACCCTGGTCCGACAAGTCTCGTTGGATCTTCACTGTTTCTGACCTTTCACCAGTTAGAAAGTGTCCAGTTTTATCCTTTTTAAGTCCAAAGTGGCTGACCTCACATTTGCCAACTTTGAAATCCATTTGTCACAGGTTCATTCATTCACTTAATCTATCAATGTTTCTTTGTAATTTTATGTTTCCACCTATGCTGTTTACAGTGCTAACTATCTCCATGTCATCAGCAATTATCTGGCTTTGTTTTCAATCATCTTGGTCATGACTTAATATACCGAATATTTGAGCCTTTAATCCTGCCGATTAAGAGTGCCTGACCATTATCCCTACTCTCTGCCTTGTTCCCTCAGCCAATTTCCTAAACAGGTCAGTATTTTGCCTTCAGTCCACTCAACCCACTGGAAAGCCACAATGAGATCCCAGCCTGGAACTCACTATCAGTTCTACCTCAGTATCACAATATCTCTATTATTTGTTGTGTGTTAATCACTTGTGAGATTTAAATCCACATTTGAGAGCAGCAATAATGTTGGGACTGTGGGGGTGGAAGTGTCCAGCAGTAACTGCGAGTTTTCTGTTGTTTCAGTGCTCCAGGTTCTAGCCAACCTGCCAGACAGGCACAGCTGGAAAGCAGCAGCCTGGTGACTGAGGGCAAGGAGGATCAGAAGGTTGAAGAAGGAGCCCAACAGATGTAAGTGTACATGTAGATGCAGGGCACGAGCTCGACACTGAATGTAGGTTCCCTCATTCACAACTGATTCAGTAGCACCCCATGTCTCAGTGTTGCACAGGGACAGTAAATTCATCAGCAGAAGGAGTGGTAACGTTTCACTGCAATTACTGCAGTAAACATTTAAATTGAAAACTTGATGGGACTGATAGAAAATGATTCCCTCTGAAACTGCAGAGCCGTTTCTGTTAAATCCTGACCATCATAGAATGGTTACAGTGCAGAAGGAGGCCATTTAGCCCATTGTGTCCATGCTGGCTCTCTGTAAGAGCCGCTCGTTTAGTTCCGCACCCCTGCCTTTCCATGTAGGGCTGCAATTGTTTTCTCTTCAGATAATAATTCAGTTCTCCTGTGGATTCTCATAGCACACTTGTTGTGACTGGTGTGGTACTATTGATAGGGTTGATCGGCAGAGACTTCATAGGTGGAAACTCTTGGTTTATTTTCAAAGGTACTCAGCAGCAACTTAAAATGTGCTTACGCTTCAAACTCTGTCTCTACACAATTAACTATTGAGGTAGCCCCTGCTACCCTCCCATTGGATACTAAGATCATCTACCCTTCCTTCACAATATTCTTTTTAAATGTATATTACACATCAGGTAAAACCATTATTACCACAAGTTTCCTCTTGAAAGTCTCCACTGAACCTGCCTCCACTGCACTCTCATGCTGTGCATTCCAGTTCCCAACCACTCACTGTGTGAAATAAGTTCTTTTTTATGCCGTCCGTTGCTATTTTTTTTGCCAAACATAGCACCTGTGTCCTCTGGTTCTTGATCTTTCCACCAATGGGAACAGTTTTTCCCTAACTACTCTGTCCAGACCCCTCATGATTTTGAACACCTCTATCAAATCTCCTCTCAACCTTCTCTTCTCCAAGGAGAACAGTCCCAATTTCTCCAATCTATGTAACTGAAGTTCCTCGTCCCTGGACCATCCTCGTGATTTTTTTCTGCACTGTCTCTAATGGCTTCACATCCTTCCTAAAGCAGCTGAGTCGAACCAGTGCTTTGTACAGGTTTAACACAACCCTATTAATAAAGCCCAGGATACTATACTAAGGATGGTATTAGTACATGAAAGAGGGATAACCTAAGTTCAGAAAACCAGGATATAGAAGCAGTTTAGGTTGAGATGAGAGATCATAAAGGCAAGAAGTCACTGGTGGGAGTGGTGTACAGGCCTCCTCGTTATAACTACATGTTAGGATTGAGCATAAATGTAGGCATGACAATAATCATGGGGGATTTAAACCTACATATAGACTAGAAAAATCATATGGCAAAGGTAGCCTAGATGAAGAATTCATAGAATGTTTTCAGGGTAGTTTCTTAGAATAGCACGTTCTGCAGCCAACCAGACAACAGGCTATACTAGACCCAGTATTGTGCAATGCGATAGGATTAATTGATAACCTCATAGTGAAGGTGCCCCCCAATCCATCACCCCCTCCTCCCACCCCCCCACCAGTAGCAGCTATCATAATATGATTGAATTTTACATTCAGTTTGAGGGAGAGAAGAGTGAGCCCAAGACTAGTATCTTAAACTTAAATAAGGGCAATTATGAGGGCATGAAAGCAGAGCTAACTAAAGTGAACTGCCAAATGAGAAGGACTAGGTCAATGGAGATGCAGTACGTGGCAGACATTCAAAATACACAGAATAGATACAATCCAACAAGAAAGAAAAATTCAAGGAAGGATCCACCACCTGTGGTCATCTAAAAAAGTTAAAGACAGTATCAAACTTAAAGAAAAAGCATATAAGTACACAAAGATGGGTGGCAGGTCAGAAGATTGGAACGAATATAAAGAACAGCAAAGAATGGCAAAAAGATTAATAAGCAGGGAAAAATTAGAGTGTGAGAAAGCTAGCTAGTAATATAAAGACAGATAGTAAGAGTTTCTACAGATATTTAAATAATGAAGGAGTTAACAAAGTGAGCATTGATCCTATAAAGAAAGTGAATCTTGGGAATTAATAATGGAAAAATAAGGAGATGGCAGATGAATTGAACAAGTTTTTTGTAACAGTCTTCACGATAGATGAAACAAGTAACATCTTAGAAACAGCTGTAAATCAGGAAATGGAAGCGAGGGAGGAACTCATGAAAGTTACAATCGCCAGGGAAATGGTTCTTAACAAATTGTTAGGGCTGCCGTCTGACAAATCCCCAGCTCCAGATGGACTTCTTCTGGGGATCTTAAAAGTGGCCCTTTTCACCCACTCTAACCTACCTCCTTCTGAACTTGCCACATTCCGTTCTCTCAGGTCCAACCCTGACTTTGTTATCAAACCCGCTGACAAGGGTGGTGCTGTTGTTGTCTGGCGCACTGACCTCTACCTTGCAGAGGCTGAGCGTCAACTCTCAGGCACTTCCTCCTACCTCTCCCTGGACCCTGACCCCAGCACTGAACATCAAGCCATTGTTTCCAGGACTGTCACTGACCTCATTTCCTCTGGGGATCTCCCTCCACAACTTCTAACCTCATAGTCTCCCAAACCCAGACAGCCCGCTTCTATCTCCTCCCCAAAATCCACAAACAGAACTGTCCCGGTAGACCGATCATGTCAGCCTTTTCTTAACCCACGGAACTCATTTTTTCCTATCCTGACTCCATTCTCTCTCCCCTTGTCCAGTCTCTTCCCACCTACATCTGCGATTCCTCTGATGCCCTATATCACATCAACAATTTCCAGTTCCCTGGCCTTAACCGTCTCCTCTTCACCATGGACGTCCAATCCCTCTACACCTCCATCCCCCACCAGGATGATTCGGTGCTGCTTCATGCTCTTGTCTGGACCTGGAAAAATTTATCAATTTTGCTTCCAATCTCCACCCCTCCATCACCTTCGCATGGTCCATCTCCAACATTTCCCTTCCCTTCCTTGACCTCTCTGACTCAATTTCTGGTGATAGACTGTCCACAAATTTTCATTCCAAGCCCACCGACTCCCACAGCTACCTTGACCACAGCTCCTCACACCCTGCTTCCTGTAAGGACTCCATCCCATTCTCTCAGGTCCTTCACCTCCGTCGCCTCCTGTTCCGATGATGCCACTTTCCAAAATGGCACTTCTGACATGTCTTCCTTCTTTCTTAACCAAGGTTTCCCACCCAGTGTAGTTGGCAGGGCCCTCAACTGTGTCCGACCCATCTCCTGCGCCTCTGCCCTCACACCTTCCTATCCCTCCCAGAACCATGATTGGGTCCCTCTTGTCCTCACTTTTCTCCCCACCAGCCTCCGCATTCAAAGGATCATCCTCTGGCATTTCCGCCAACTCCAGCATTATGCCACTACCAAACACATCTTCCCTTCATCATCCCCTCCCCCGTCCCATGGGCATTCCGTAGGGACCATTCCCTCCCGGACATCACCCCCTACACCTCAACCCTCTCCCACGGCACCTTCCCATGCAACCGCAGAAGGTGCAACACCTGCCCCTTTACTTCCACCCTCCTCACCGTCCAAGGGCCCAAACACTCCTTTCAAGTGAAGCAGCATTTCACTTGCATTTCCCCCAACTTAGTCTACTGTATTTGTTGCTCCCAATGTGGTCTCCTCTACATTGGAGAGACCAAACACAGACTGAGTGACCACTTTGTGGAACACCTTCGGTCTGTCCGCAAGCATGACTCAGACCACCTTGTCTCTTGCCATTTTAACACTCCACCCTGCTCTCATGCCCACATGTCTGTCCTTGGCTTGCTGCATTGTTCCAGTGAAGCCCAACGCAAACTGGAGGAACAACACCTCATCTTCCGACTAGGCACTTTACAGCCTTCCGGACTGAATATTGAATTCAACAACTTCAGATCATGAACTCCCTCTCTCCTCCATACTTACCCCCCCCCACCCCGCCCCGTTTTACCCCCTTTTTGCAATATTCATTTTTTTTATTTTTTATTTTTACCCGTTTATTTATCTTTATTTACTTTCATTTTTATTCATCGTTTTATTCCCACCTTTTATCTTATTTCCAGTCTTTGAGCCACGCATTCATCTCTCTAATCCTATTTACCCCATGACAATTGGCACGTGGCCCAGGTAATAACCCAATGATTATTATCTTTGAGGTTCTGCTTCTTAACTTGGTACCTGGCCCCTCATACTGACTTTGAAGAACTTCTTTCTTAAGTTCTACCTATGTCGTTGGTACCTACATGGACCACGACAACTGGATCCTCCCCTTCCCACTGCAAGTTCCTCTCCAGCCCTGAGGCAGATGTCCTGAACCCTGGCACCGGGCAGGCAACACAGCTATCTGGACTCTCCCTCTTTGCTGTAGAGAACGGTATCAATCCCCCTCACTATACTATCCCCTACTCCCATTACATTACTTTTTGCTCCCCCTCGCTTAAAAGGCTTCCTGTATCACCATATTGAATGCTAGTACCACTGACAACCAACGGTTATATACTTCTTAACTACATGTGCCATGGCCACCCAGCTCATCCACCTTACAGACTTCGCTTTCATCCACACAGGTCATGAGTTCCTGCTGCTCTCTGCGCCCTTTTTAAACTGAAGTCTCTCCCTCTCTCGCTGCCCTCTTCAAACTCAAATTGTTCAGAAGAGTAAAAGGCGATTTGATTGAAACATATAAGATCCTGAAAGGGGTTGACAGGTTGGATGTGGAGGAGATGTCTGCTCTTGTGGGAGAATTTAGAACTAGGGGTCACTGTTGAAAAATAAGGGGTCGCCCATTTAAGTCAGAGATGAGGAGAAATATTTTCCCTTACAGGGTTATGAGTCTTTGGAATTCTCTTCCTCAAAAGGCATTGAAAGCAGAATCTTTAAATATTTTTATGGCAGAGCTAGATGGATTCTTGATTAACGAGGGGGTGAAAGTCGATCAGGGGTAGGTAGGAATGTGGGGTTGAAGTTACAGTCAGATGACCCATGATCTTATTGAATAGCGGAGCAGGCTCAAGGGGCTGACTGGCCTCCTGCTGCATCCAATTCGTGTTCTTTATTAGCCGCTGTCTCAACCCGTCCTGCCACCTTCAATGGTTTGTGCACAGAACATAGAATTGCTACTGTGCAGAAGGAGACCATTCAGCCCGTCGAGTCTAACTCTGCCGTCTGGTGGAGCAATTCAACTAGTCCCATTCCCTCACCTTCTTCCTGTAACCCTGCACATTCTTCCTTTCCAGATAATAATCCAATTCCCTTCTGAATGCCTCAATTGACCCTGCCTCCATCATACCTTCAGGCAGTACATTCCAGATCCTAACCTTTTGCTGTGCTAAACAGTTTTTCCTCCTGTTGCCATTGCATCCTTTGCCAATCACCTTAAATCTGTGTCCTGGTTCTCAATCCTTCTGCCAGTGGGAAGTTTCTCCCTATCTACTCTGTCCAGACCCCTCATTATTTTGAAAACTTCTATCTTATTGTGCGGGGTCCTTTAGGGAAGAGTGATCCTAATTTGATAGAATTCTTTGCTAGGATGGAAAGTGAAGTAGTCCAACCTGAAACTAGGGTCCTAAATCTAAACAAATCAAACGGTGAATGTATGAGGGGTGCATTGGCCACAATACATTGGGGAACTTCATTAAAAGGCATGACAATAGATAGACAATAGCTAATATTTAGGAACGAATGTGTGCATTGCAATATTTATACATTCCATTCTGGCAGAAAAACACAACAGGAAAAGCGGCCCAACTATGGCTAACAAAAGAAACTAAGGATAGTATTAGATCCAAAGAGGTGTCATATAAAGTTGCTAGAAAAAGTAACAAGCCTGAGGATTGGGAGCAGTTTAGAATTCAGCAAAGGAGGACCAAGAGATTGATTAAGAGGGAAAAAATAGATTATGAGAGTATAATCTAATGAGAGTATATCTAATGAGAGAACATAAAAACGGACTATAAAAGCTTTGATAAGTATGTAAAAAGAAAAAGATAAGTGAAGACAAATGTAGGTCTCTTACAGTCTGAAACAGGAGAATTTATAATAGAAAACAAGGAAATGGCAGAGTAATTGAACAACTACTTTAGTTCTGTCTTCACAGAGGAAGAGACAAACAACTTCCCATAAATACTGTGGAACCAAGGGTCTAGTGAGGAGGAGGAATTGAAGGAAGTTAGTATTACTAAAACAATAGTGCTGGAGAAATTAATGGGACTGAAAGCCAATAAATTCCCAGGGCCTGATAATGTATATTCCAGGGAACGAAAGGAGGTGGCCATGGAAATAGTGGATGCGCTAGTCATCATCTTCCAAAATTCTGTAGATTCTGGAACAGTCCCAGCAGATTGGAGAGTGGCAAATATAATCCCTCTATTTATAAAAGGAGAGAGGGAGAAGACAGGGAATTACAGACCGGTTAGCCTAACCTCTGTAGTAGGGAAAATGCTAGAGTCTATTATAAAGGATGTGATAACAGGACACATAGAAAATATCAAAAGGATTAGATAAAGCCAACATGGGTTTATGAAAGGGAAATTCATGTTTGACAAACCTACTCATGTTCTTTGAGGACATAACCAGCAGAATAGATAAGGGAGAACCAGTGGATGTGGTGTATTTGGATTTTCAAAAACCTTTTTGATAAAGTTCCACATAAGAAGTTAGTGTGTAAAATTAAAGCACATGGGATTGGGGGTAATATACTGGCATGGATTGAGAATTGGTTAGCAAGAGAAACAGAGAGTAGGAATAAATGGGTCTTTTTCGGAGTGGCAGGTGGTGACTAGTGGGGTACCGCAGGGATCAGTACTTGGGCCCCAGCTATTCACAATATATATCAATGATTTGGATGAGAAAACCAAATGTAATATTTCCAAGTTTGGTGGGAATGTGAGTGAAGAGGAGGGTGTTAAGTGGCTTCAAGGTGATTTAGACAGATCAAGTGATACATGTAATACATGGCAGATGCAGTATAACGTGGATAATTATGGAGTTATTCATTTTGATAGGAAAAACAGAAAGGCAGAGTATTATTTAAATGGTGATAGATTGGGAAATGTTGATGTACAAAGGGACCTGGGCGTTCACTGAAAGCCAGCATGCAGGTGCAGCAAGCAGTTAAGAAAGCAAATGGTATGTTGGCCTTCATTGTGAGAGGACTTGAGTACAGGAGCAAGGATGTCTTACGGCAGCTGTACAGGGCCTTGGCGAGATCACACCTGGAGTATTGTGTGCAGTTTTGGTCTCCTTACCTAAGAAAGGATATATTACCATAGAGGGAGTGCAGCAAAAGTTCACCAGACTGATTCCTGGGATGGCAGGATTGTTGTTTAGATTGGGAGAGATTGGGCCGACTAGGCCTGTATTCACTGGAGTTTAGAAGAATGAGAGAGGATCTCTTTGAAACATATAAAATTCTGAGAGGGATGGACAGACTGGATGCAGGGATAATGTTTTCTGTGGCTGGGGGGGTGGCGGGGGGTGGGGGGTTGTCTAGAACAAAGGGTCACAGTCTCAGGATGCAGGGCAGACCATTTAGGACTGAGATGAGGAGAACTTTCTTCACTCAGAGGGTGGTGAACCTGTGGAATTCTCTACCGCAGAGGCTGTGGAGGCCAAGTCACTGAATATATTTAAGAAGGAAATAGATAGATTTCTGGACACTAAAGATGTCAAGAGAGTGGGGGTATGGTGTTGACATAGAGATTATATTGAATGGCGGAGCAGGCTTGAAGGGACAAATGACCTACGGCTTCTATTTTCTATCTTTCTATGTTTCTACCAAATTTCCTCTCAACCTTCCCATCTCCAAGGTGAACAGTCCCATTGTTATCAAAAACAGGATTACCTGGAAAAACTCAGCAGGTCTGGCAGCACCGGCGGAGAAGAAAAGAGTTGACGTTTCGAGTCCTCATAACCCTTCGACAGAACTAGGTGAATAAGGAAGGGGTGAAATATAAGCTGGTTTAAGGTGGGTGGGGGGGGGGCGGGGTGTGCGGGGGGGGGGTTGAGTTGGGATAGAGGGAGAGAAGTGGAGGGGGTTGGTGTGGTTGTAGGGACAAACAAGCAGTGATAGAAGCAGATCATCAAAAGATGTCACAAACAACAGAACAAAAGAACACATAGGTGTTAAAGTTGGTGATATTATCTAAACGAATGTGCTAATTAAGAATGGATGGTAGGGAACTCAAGGTATAGATCTAGTGGGGGTGGGGGGAGCATAAAATATTTAAAAATATTTAAAAATAATGGAAATAGGTGGGAAAAAGAAAATTCTATATAATTTATTGGAAAAAAACAAAAGGAAGGGGGAAGAAACAGAAAGGGGGTGGGGATGGAGGAGGGAGTTCAGGACCTAAAGTTGTTGAATTCAATATTCAGTCCGGAAGGCTGTAAGGTGCCTAGTCGGAAGATGAGGTGCTGTTCCTCCAGTTTGCGTTGGGCTTCACTGGAACAATGCAGCAAGCCAAGGACAGACATGTGGGCAAGCGAGCAGGGTGGAGTGTTAAAATGGCAAGCGACAGGGAGGTTTGGGTCATTCTTGCGGACAGTTCGCAGGTATTCTGCAAAGCGGTCGCCCAGTTTACGTTTGGTCTCTCCAATGTAGAGGAGACCACATTGGGAGCAACGAATGCAGTAGACTAAGTTGGGGGAAATGCAAGTGAAATGTTGCTTCATTTGAAAGGAGTGTTTGGGCCCTTGGACGGTGAGGAGAGAGGAAGTGAAGGGGCAGGTGTTACATCTTTTGTGTGGGCATGGGGTGGTGCCATAGGAGGGGGTTGAGGAGTAGGGGGTGATGGAGGAGTGGACCAGGGTGTCCTGGAGGGAACGATCCCTACAGAATGCCGACAGTGGGTGTGAAGGGAATATGTGTTTGGTAGTGGCATCATGCTGGAGTTGGCGGAAATGGGGGAGGATGATCCTTTGAATGCGGAGGCTGGTGGGGTGATAAGTGAGGACAAGGGGGACCCTATCATGTTTCTGGGAGGGAGGAGAAGGCGTGAGGGCGGATACGCGGGAGATGGGCCGGACACGGTTGAGGGCCCTGTCAACAACCGTGGGGGGAAAACCTCGGTTAAGGAAGAAGGAGGACATGTCAGAGGAACCGTTTTTGAAGGTAGCATCATCGGAACAGACAGGAAGCGGGGTGTGAGGAGCTGTAGTCGAGGTAGCTGTGGGAGTCGGTAGGCTTGTAATGGATATTGGTGGACAGTCTATCACCAGAGATTGAGACAGAGAGGTCAAGGAAGGGAAGGGAAGTGTCAGAGATGGACCATGTGAAAATGATGGAGAGGTGGAGATTGGAAGCAAAGTTAATAAATTTTTCCAAGTCCCGATGAGAGCATGAAGCAGCACCGAAGTAATCATCGATGTAACAGAGAAAGAGTTGTGGAAGGGGGCCAGAGTAGGACTGGAACAAGGAATGTTCCACATACCCCATAAAGAGACAGACATAGCTGGGGCCCATGTGGGTACTCGTCGGGACTTGGAAACATTTATTAATTTTGCTTCCAATCTCCACCCCTCCATCATTTTCACGTGGTCCATCTCTGACACTTCCCTTCCCTTCCTTGACCTCTCTGTCTCAACCTCTGGTGATACACTGTCCACCAATATCCATTAAAAACCTACTGACTCCCACAGCTACCTTGACTGCAGCTCCTCACACCCCGCTTCCTGTAAGGACTCCATCCCATTCTCTCAGTTCCTTTGCCTCCGTCGCATCTGTTCCGATGATGCTACCTTCAAAAACGGTTCCTCTGACATGTCCTCCTTCTTCCTTAACCGAGGTTTTCCACCCACGGGTCGTTGACAGGGCCCTCAACCGTGTCCGGCCCATCTCCCGCGCATCGTCCCTCCCAGAAACATGATAGGGTCCCCCTTGTCCTCACTTATCACCCCACCAGCCTCCGCATTCAAAGGATCATCCTCCGCCATTTCCACCAACTCCAGCATGATGCCACTACCAAACACCACCTTCCCTTCACCCCCACTGTCGGCATTCCGTAGGGATTGTTCCCTCCGGGACACCCTGGTCCACTCCTCCATCACCCCCTACTCCTCAACCCTCACCTATGGCACCATCCCATGCCCACACAAAAGATGTAACACCTGCCCCTTCACTTCCTCTCTCCTCACCGTCCAAGGGCCCAAACACTCCTTTCAAGTGAAGCAACATTTCACTTGCATTTCCCCCAAC
This sequence comes from Isurus oxyrinchus, assembly GCA_026770705.1. Classification (NCBI taxonomy): domain Eukaryota; kingdom Metazoa; phylum Chordata; class Chondrichthyes; order Lamniformes; family Lamnidae; genus Isurus; species Isurus oxyrinchus. The sequence continues at coordinate 197,202,215 of JANJGN010000004.1, read as the reverse complement.
TTAGTCTACTGCATTCATAGTTCCCAATGTGGTCTCCTCTACATTGGAGAGACCAAACGTAAACTGGGCGACTGCTTTGCAGAACACCTGCGGTCTGTCCGCAAGAATGACCCAAACCTCCCTGTCGCTTGCCATTTTAACACTCCACCCTACTCTCTTGCCCACATGTCTGTCCTTGGCTTGCTGCATTGTTCCTGTGAAGTCCAACGCAAACTGGAGGAACAACACCTCATCTTCCGACTAGGCACTTTACAGCCTTCCGGACTGAATATTGAATTCAACAACTTTAGGTCTGGAGCTCCCTCCTCCATCCCCACCCCTTTCTGTTTCTTCTCCCTTCCTTTTGTTTTTTCCAATAATTTATATAGATTTTTCTTTTCCCACCTATTTCCAATATTTTTAAACGTTTTAAAATCTTTTATGCTCTCCCCATCCCCACTAGAGCTATACCTTGAGTGCCCTACCATCCATTCTTAATTAACACATTTGTTTAGATAATATCACCAACTTCGACACCTATGTGTTCTTTTGTTCTGTTGTCTGTGACATCTTTTGATGATCTGCTTCTATCACTGCTTGTTTGTCCCTACAACCAAACCCACCCCTTTCGTCTTCCCACTCCCCAACCATCCCACCACCCCCCACACCACACCACCCCCGCCCCCCCCCCCTCCCACCCCCCCCCCATCTCTCCCCCCCCACCCCCCCCCCCCCCCCCCCACCCCCCCCACCTTAAACCAGCTTATATTTCACCCCCTTCCTTATTCACCCAATTCTGTCGAAGGGTCATGAGGACTCGAAACGTCAACTCTTTTCTTCTCCGCCGATGCTGCCAGACCTGCTGAGTTTTTCCAGGTAATTCTGTTTTTGTTTTGGATTTCCAGCATCCGCAGCTTTTTGTTTTTATACAGATGTTATGACCGATGCCGTTGGTGAAGCGGAGTTATTTAAAAATCCCAGAGGGAAATTTTACACAACTGTCATAACCTATAATTTTAAGTGTTATGTTTGAGATTTGACTCTAAATTCAGGAATCAAACAATCAGTTTTCAAGGTTTTACATTAAACTAAATGAACCATTTTATTAATTTACAGAGGTTAAATATACATACACATGGTTTCCAATTACAACTATCATAACTTGTAACAAATTCCCAAACTAATCTTCATTAAGGCAACAGCAACCCATAGACTGAACCAAACACCAGGCAAAGCACCTCACCTTACAAACTCAAAATGAGGTTCTTTTCACTGCAGAGTCAGTTGGAGGCTTACAGCTGCCTTTTGATTTCACATTACCTCTGCCCTGCACACCCAAAAACTACTGAAGTTATACCTACCATTGAATGTAAATATTCTCATTGTATCACCAAACTCAGAACTAAACCTCTCCAACAATAAAACCCCTTTCATTGTATCAATTTTATTAGCAATATAAACATATTGCTTGGTATCAGTTAGATAGGTGTCAGTTTTCACCCCACATCTTGAATGCTCTATACAAAAAATGCAAATACACTCTATCTCTCCCACAAATCAGAACTAGTACATATCAAAGCACCCAGACTAGCTGACTTTAATCCAATTATGACACACGCACAGACTAAACCTCTAGTTTAAACAAAAAGTATTTTCTAAAATGTTCTATACATTAACAGCTTCATGATATCCCCCTCCTTATCAGAAAATGAGCCGTCATAGTTCTAAAAGATGGCTTCATTTTAATAACCCACCTTACACTATCTCCTATACTTATTGCGCTATTACATTACCAGATGCATACATTAACAGAACTATTTTTATACACAAGTCCTTGGTATTAACAGAAATCACTCCAGTTCGGTATCCAGGTTTTTTTTTTAAAAAATGTCCCATTTTCTTTTAAGCTTCAAACTCTTGAATATGCATCTGCAAAGAGATTTTCTCTTCCAGCAATATATATAATACTTAAATGGTTGTAATGATAGACTTCATCTGAAAAGTCTTGCACTTAGTCTTGAAATTTGTCCAAAAATTTCAAAGAATTATGGTCTGTATAAACAATTGTTTCTGATGAATTGTTTGCAACATAAATTTCAAAATGCTGCAATGCTAACACCAAACTCAAAGCCTCTTTTCCGATCATTGAATATCTTCTCTGTTGTACATTTGGCTTCCATGAAAAATACCCGATCAGTTTTTCAATTCCAGTGTCATCTTTTGTAACAATACGACCCCAATGCCTATATCACTTGCGTCAACGTCCAACTTGAATTGCTTGGCATAATTGGGTACTGCCAAAACTGGTGTTGTAGTTAATACAGTTTTCAAACTATCGAATCATTTCTGACACTCCAGTGTCCATTGAAACTTCCTGTTATTGTAATAATTCAGTCGGGGGAGTAAAACTTGGCTAAAATTTGCTGCAAATTTCCGGTAAAACCCACTCATGCCCAGAAATCTCAAAACCTTTCATTTTGTTGTAGATACTGGGAAATCCACGATAGCTTCAACTTTCACATCTCTCTGAGCCACCTCACCATGTCCAATGGTATGGCCTAAAAACATGACTTGGGCTTTTACAAATTTACTTTTAGCCAAGTTCATCAACAAATTAGTTTCTTGAAATTGAGTAACTAATTCTTCCAGATGCTGTAAATGCTCCTCCCATGTCTGACTGAAAACAATGAAATCATCAATATAAAGAGCACAATTGCTTAGACCTGCAATTACTTTGTTTGTCAGTCTTTGAAATGTCGTGGTGCATTCTTCATACCAAATTACAAAAGCTGATATCTCCTTTGGTCTCTCCAACAATGGTACCTGCCAATATCCTTTTAGCAAGTCGATCTTTGTGATAAATTTTGATTGCTCTACTTTCTCAATGCAATGCTCCAGCCGTGGTATGGGATATGAATCCGCTTTTGTCACCGCATTCACCTTTCGATAGTCCACACACACCCTTTGTATTCCATCCAGTTTCGGTACCAGTACAATAGGCGAACTCCAGTTACTGCAACTAGACTCAATGATATCATTTTGAAGCATGAAATCAATTTCTTTTTGTACTTGTGATAACTTTGCCAGATTTAATCTTTAATATTGTTGCCTTATTGAAGATGATATTCCTATACACATATCATGTAAAGCTAAACATGTCTTTCCCAACTTATTTCCACAAATAGGTTTGTGTGACTGCAATAGTTTTTCCAAATCACTTTGACACTTGCTTGGAAGGTAACTCAATTTTTCATTTAAATTTTCAAGCACCCCCCTCATTATCCAATTTGTTTAGAGGAAAATTAATGTCAGAGTCCGGCACTTCTACCTCTTTCTCATCATCCACCATCACTAATATCTCTTCTTGTTCCACTGTCATGTCAAAGTACTTTTTAAGCATATTTACATGACACATCCTCTGCTTCTTTCTTCAATCTGGAGTATTTATTAAATAATTTACTTCATTCAATTTCTTTTCAACCCTGTAAGGCCCACTAAATCTTGCATTTAGGGAATGACCTAGTACTGGTAACAAAACTAGCACTTTCTCTCCAGAAACAAAACTGCAAATTTTAGCCTTCTTATCTGCTTTCACTTTCATCACTTGCTGTGAGTTCTTTAAATGTTCCCTAGCCAACTCACATGCTCTGTTCAATCTTTCCCTGAAATTTGATTCATATTCCAGGAGAGTAGTTTCTGAATTTTGACCCACCAATTTCTCATGAATCATTTTCAGTAGTCCCCTTAACTCATGACCTTAAACTAGTTCAAAAGGTCTAAAACCATTAGGACCATCTCGAATAGCAATATTTTTTAAAAATTCATTCATGGGCATTGCTGGCTAGACCAGCATTTATTGCCCATCGCTAATTGCGCTTGTTCAGAAGCCATTTAAGAGTCAACCACATTGCTGTGGGTCTGGAGTCATATGTAGGCCAGACCAGGTAAGGACAGCAGATTTCCTTTCCTCAAGGCCATTAGTGAACCAGATGGGGTTTTTACAACAATCAACAGTGGTTTCATGGTCGTCATTAAACTTTTAATTCCAGATTTTTATTGAATTCAAATTCCACCACCTGCCGTTGGATTCAAACCCAGGTCTCCAGAGAATTACTCTGGGTCTCTGGATTATTAGTCCAGTGACAATCCCACGATGCCACCAGCTCCCCTAAATAACAAAAATAGAATTCCTGCATCCCAATCCTGTGCATAATCCTGACAGTATGCTCTTAACATCATTTTCAAAATTTGATGCCATCTTTCCAAAGCTCATTGTGACTCCAAATGACAACCTGTTGACTTAAACTGTTTTACCCCCAAACTGTTCGTTACTCCCTTAAACAGCTGTGACATGAAATTTGACCCCTGATCTGATTGTATTTCTTTAGGGAAACCATATCGTGTGAAAATTTAATTAACTCCTCCACAATCTTCTTAGTTGTAATATTTCTTAAAGGTATCGCTTCAGGAAACCTGGTAGACACATCCATTATTGTCAATAAATACTGATTTCCACTTTTAGTCTCAGAGAGGGGTCCTACATAACCAATCATGATAAAAACAAAAAACTGCGAATGCTGGAAATCCAAAACAAAAACAGAATTACCTGGAAAAACTCAGCAGGTCTGGCAGCATCGGCGGAGAAGAAAAGAGTTGACATTTCGAGTCCTCATGACCCTTCGACAGAACTTGAGTGAATCCAAGAAAGGGGTGAAATATAAGCTGGTTTAAGGTGTGTGGGGGGGAGGCGGTTTGGGTGGGGGGAGAGAAGTGGAGCGGCTTGGTGTGGTTGTGGGGACAAACAAGCAGTGATAGAAGCAGATCATCAAAAGATGTCACAGACAACAGAACAAAAGAACACATAGGTGTTGAAGTTGGTGATATTATCTAAACGAATGTGCTAATTAAGAATGGATGGTAGGGCACTCAAGGTATAGCTAGTGGGGGTGGGGGGAGCATAAAAGATTTAAAAATATTTAAAAATAATGGAAATAGGTGGGAAAAGAAAAATCTATATAAATTATTAGAAAAAACAAAAGGAAGGGGGAAACAGAAAGGGGGTGGGGATGGGGGAGGGAGCTCACGACCTAAAGTTGTTGAATTCAATATTCAGTCTGGAAGGCTGTAAAGTGCCTAGTGGGAAGATGAGGTGTTGTTCCTCCAGTTTGCGTTGGGCTTCACTGGAACAATGCAGTAAGCCAAGGACAGATATGTGGGCATGAGAGCAGGGGGGAGTGTTAAAATGGCAAGCTCCAGGGAGGTTTGGGTCATTCTAGCGGACAGACCGCAGGTGTTCTGCAAAGCGGTCGCCCAGTTTACGTTTGGTCTCTCCAATGTCGAGGAGACCGCATTGGGAGCAACGAATGCAGTAGACTAAGTTGGGGGAAATGCAAGTGAAATGCTGCTTCACTTGAAAGGAGTGTTTGGGCCCTTGGACGGTGAGGAGAGAGGAAGTGAAGGGGCAGGTGTTGCATCTTTTGCGTGGGCATGGGGTGATGCCATAGGAGGGAGTTGAGGAGTAAGGGGTGATGGAGGAGTGGACCAGGGTGTCCCGGAGGGAACAATCCCTACAGAATGCCGACAGTAGGGGTGAAGGGAAGATGTGTTTGGTGGTGGCATCATGCTGGAGTTGGCGGAAATGGGGGAGGATGATCCTTTGAATGCGGAGGCTGGTGGGGTGATAATTGAGGACAAGGGGGACCCTATCATGTTTCTGGGAGGGAGGAGAAGGCGTGAGGGCGGATGCGCGGGAGATGGGCCGGACACGGTTGAGGGCCTTGTCAACGAGCGTGGGTGGAAACCTCGGTTAAGGAAGAAGGAGGACGTGTCAGAGGAACTGTTTTTGAAGGTAGCATCATCGGAACAGATGCGACGGAGGCGAAGGAACTGAGAGAATAGGATGGAGTCCTTACAGGAAGAGGGGTGTGAGGAGCTGTAGTCGAGGTAGCTGTGGGAGTCGGTAGGTTTGTAATGGATATTGGTGGACAGTGTATCACCAGAGATTGAGACAGAGAGGTCAAGGAAGGGAAGGGAAGTGTCAGAGATGGACCACGTGAAAATGATGGAGGGGTGGAGATTGGAAGCAAAATTAATAAATTTTTCCAAGTCCCGACGAGAGCACGAAGCAGCACTGAAGTAATCATCGATGTAGCGGAGAAAGAGTTGTGGAAAGGGGTCGGAGTAGGACTGGAACAAGGAATGTTCCACATACCCCATAAAGAGACAGGCATAGCTGGGGCCCATGCAGGTACCCATAGCCACACCTTTTATTTGGAGGAAGTGAGAGGAGTTGAAGGAGAAATTGTTCAACGTGAGAACAAGTTCAGCCAGACGGAGGAGAGTAGTGGTGGATGGGGATTGTTCGGGCCTCTGTTCGAGGAAGAAGCTAAGGGCCCTCAGACCATCCTGGTGGGGGATGGAGGTGAATCAATCATGACCCTAGTCAAAGGTTCTTCAAATGCTGGTATTGGAATTAAAGGCACTGGCTTAATCACCTATTGTGCTTTTCCTGTTACTTAACACATATAACAGGTTCTACATCCCTATGCAATCGTGGCCAAAAAAAATCTCTGTATCTTTTCCTGTGTATTCCTAATTCCTAAATGTCCCCCCATTGGAATTTCATCAGCAATCCTCAGAATCTCATCTCTGTACCCTAATGGGATAACAATCTGATACACCTCCCTCCAGCTTTCACTTGCTGAGACCTGATCCAATCTCCACTTTCTCATTAAAATACCTTCCTGAAGATAATAACATGCTGGATTACGTTTTGCTTCGGTTTCTGAATAAACTTTCTGATATCACTGTTTAATTGTAAATCATTTTTCTGTAACTCCACCAACCTGTTTGAGTTAAACACTTCAGCTGAACTGTCCTGCATTCCTCCCTCCTGAACAATGTTATCAAACACAGTGCCAGCTAACTGGACTTCGACACCTTCTTCCTGCCTTTGAGCTGCCTGCTTATCTTGTCTGTCTTGTTCTTCCCTATGAGCCATTGATCTCGTCACAACACAATCAGGGAACAATCCAGGATAAAAACAAAAATACCTGGAAAAACTCAGCAGATCTGGCAGCATCGGCGGAGAAGAAAAGAGTTGACGTTTCGAGTCCTCATGACCCTTCAACAGAACTGAGGACTCGAAACGTCAACTTTGTTCTTCTCCGCCGATGCTGCCAGACCTGCTGAGTTTTTCCAGGTAATTCTGTTTTTGTTTTGCATTTCCAGCATCCGTAGGTTTTTGTTTTTACCTCTGTTCCTCCACATGAGTTCTCACTACTGAAGGGATTGAATCTTAAAATTCTTCCAAAAGAATGACTTCCCTAAGAGCTGCATAGTTGCCTCTATTTTTAACACCCGTATTCACCCGTCAAAATTACTTTGTTCTACTCTCTCAAACCCAATATAAGTGTGCCCAGGCTGTTTTCTCATATTCCTAAATGTCTGCCTGTATGCTTCAGGAACCAACTCATATGCACCCAAAATAGCCTTTTTCACCACATCGTAATTCACCGACATTTCTTCTGATAGTGAAGCATTTATCTCAAGTGCCCTACCTAACAACTTAGACTGTAATAATAACATCCAGCTTTCCTGTGGCCATTTCACCTGTTTAGCTAGCTTCTCAAACGAAATAAAGAGTTCCTCAAAATCTTTTTCCTCAAACTTGGAGGAGCTTGTACAAATTTAAACATCTCCCCACTGGGTTCTACTCAAGAGATAAATCCTTGCTCACATACTGACATCTCCTTTCTAACTGCCAACATTTTCAGTTGAAATTCTCTCTCTCTCTCTCTCTTTTCTCCTCCATCTTTGCAATTTCTTTCCCTTGTAAAAGCCATTTCTCTGTCCTTTGCTTCTAATTAAAGCTTTTTCATTTGTAACTGAAGTCTCACAACCTCCAGTTGTGACTCACCAGTGTCAGGTTTCACTTCCAACTTTAGATGCTGTGCTTATACTTTTAACTATATCTGGTTTCCTAGCCCCCTTGGGTAACCCCAATTTTAGCTTATCTGCCAACCCTGTTACCTTACTTTTGGTTATTTTCTCCAACCCAATCAGAGTTATCTCTTATACTCCCAGACAAGTATGAGCAATTGCCAAAGCCATCTTGCAGTCTCACCACTTCTAAAATACCTCACCAACTCCTGAATTCAAAGTGCCTCTTGCACTCATAACCTTTAAGATTCACCAATACCAAACCAATCAAAGGAATTGGAAATATAATTTATCCCACCAAGAGCCCCCAATTATCATGAAAGATGCAGTTGGTACAGTTTAAATATCCCAGATGGAAACTTTGAACAACTGTCATAACCTATAATTTTAAGTGTTCTGTTAGAGATGCAACTCTAAATTCAGGAATCAGACCACCAATTCTTGAGGTTTTCCATTAAACTCAATGAACCATTTCATTAATTTACACAGGATAAAATACATAGCTTCAAATTACGACTATCATAATTTGTAACAAATTCCCAAACTAATCTTCATTAAGGCAACAGCAACCCATAGACTGAACCAAACACCAGGCAAAGCATTTTCACCTTACAAACTCAAAATGAGGCTCTTTTCACTTTGGTTCCTGTGGAGCCTGTTGGAGCCTTTTGATCTCACATTTCTTCTGCCCTACACACACAATACCGTTGAAACTATACCTACCGCCCATTGAATGTAAATTCTCACTGTATCACCAACTTCTGAACTAAACCTCTCTTACAATAAAACCCCATTCATTGTACCAGTTTTATTAGTGATATAAACATATTGCTTGGTATCTGCTAGAAAGGTGTCAGTTTCCACCCCACTTCTTCAATGCTCTATTCAAAAAATGCAAATGCACTCTATCTCTCCCACATATCAAAACTAGTACACATCAAAACACCCAGACTAGCTGGCTTTAATCCAATTAAGACACACCCACAGACTAAACCTGTATCTTAAAAGAAAACGATTTTCCAAAATATTATATACATTAATAGCTCCATGAAATCCATCTTCTCCAATCTGTCTTCATAACTGAAGTTCTTCATCCCTGGAACCATTGTGAATATACCCCCAGCTCCCTCTGCTCCTGCCGCCCCTTTAGAATTGTCCCCTTTATTTTATACTATCTCTCTACGTTCTTCCTACCAAATCACTCACCTCACATTTCTCTGCATTAAATTTCCTCTGGCACCTGTCAGCCCACTCCACCAACCTATGTCCTTTTGAAATTCCACACTATCCTCCTCACAGTTCACAATGCTTCAAAGTTTTGAAATTGTTCCCTGTACAGCAAGGTCTTCATCATTGATATATATATATATCAGGGAGAGCAGATGTCCCAACACTGAACCCTGGGGAACTTCACTACAAACCTTCCTCCAGCCCGAAAAACATCCATTAACCACTACTCTCTGTTTCCTGTCACTCAGCCTCCTCCGGAAGTCCCCAGCATCACAGATGCCAGTCTTCAGCCAATTTGAATTACTCCACGTGATATTAAGAAACAGCTGAAGGCCACTGGATACTACAAAGGCTATGGGCCCTGACAATATTCCAGCAACATTCCAGAACGTGCCGTGCCCCTAGCCAAGCTGTTCCAGTACAGCTACAACACTGGCATCTACCCGGCTATGTGGAAAATTGCCCAGGTATGTCCTGTACACAAAAAGCAGGACAAATCCAAACCGGCCAATTACTGCCCCATCAGTCTACTCTCCATCATCAGTAAAATAATGGAAGAGGCTGTCAACATTAACCTGATCTTCCTCCCTATTCTACTCAGATTCTGCTCAAATCCTCAATCTTTCTTGCTTTTCCTTTTTTGATTTCAGATTTCCAGTGGCTGCAGTATTTTGCTTTTGACCAGCTCAGGAACAGCTAGACACAGTGGTGTTGAGAGTTTGGGGTTGGAAGGGCAGTGTCTGACAGTAACTGTTCAGAGCTCTGTTTTTGCCTGCCATTTCAGTGCTTCAGGATCTAGCCAACCTGACAGACAGCTAGAACTGAAAATCAGCAGCCCAGTGACTGGATCCAAAGAGGAGCTGAAAGATGAAGAGGAGGAAGAACAAGACACAAAAGAGTTCAGGTAGGTGCTGAGTATTTGTTCAGCAGGTGCTGTAGATTCGCTCATGCAGAACCATTTGAATTGCATCCAATGGCAGTGTTATAGAGGGACAGAGGGGTCATAAGCAGGCAGAGCGGTAACCTTTCACTCAGTCAACAACAGCAATGAGAGAGGGAGATGGTGCCCTGGTGGTAATGTCACTGGACTAGTAATCCAGGGAACCTGGAAAAACTCAGCAGGTCTGGCAGCATCGGCGGAGAAGAAAAGAGTTGACGTTTCGAGTCCTCATGACCCTTCGACAGAACTTGAGTTCGAGTCCAAGTAAGAGTTGAAATATAAGCTGGTTTAAGGTGTTTGTGTGGGGGGCGGAGAGATAGAGAGAGAGGGAGGTGGGGGGGGGGATGTGGTTGTGTAGACAAACAAGCAGTGATAGAAGCAGATCATCAAAAGATGTCAACAACAATAGTACAATAGAACACATAGGTGTTAAAGTTAAAGTTGGTGATATTATCTAAACGAATGTGCTAATTAAGAATGGATGGTAGGGCACTCAAGGTACAGCTCTAGTGGGGGTGTTTTTTATATAATGGAAATAGGTGGGAAAAGGAAAATCTTTACAATTTATTGGTAAAAAAGGGAAGGGGGAAACAGAAAGGGGGTGGGGATGGTGGAGGGAGCTCACGACCTAAAGTTGTTGAATTCAATATTCAGTCCGGAAGGCTGTAAGGTACCTAGTCAGAAGATGAGGTGTTGTTCCTCCAGTTTGCGTTGGGCTTCACTGGAACAATGCAGCAAGCCAAGGACAGACATGTGGGCAAGAGAGCAGGGTGGAGTGTTAAAATGGCAAGCTCCAGGGAGGTTTGGGTCATTCTTGCGGACAGACCGCAGGTGTTCTGCAAAGCGGTCGCCCAGTTTACGTTTGGTCTCTCCAATGTAGAGGAGACCACATTGGGAGCAACGAATGCAGTAGACTAAGTTGGGGGAAATGCAAGTGAAATGCTGCTTCACTTGAAAGGAGTGTTTGGGCCCTTGGACGGTGAGGAGAGAGGAAGTGAAGGGGCAGGTGTTACATCTTTTGCGTGGGCATGGGGTGGTGCCATAGGAGGGGGTTGAGGAGTAGGGGGTGATGGAGGAGTGAACCAGGGTGTCCCGGAGGGAGCGATCCCTACGGAATGCCGATAAGGGGGGTGAAGGGAAGATGTGTTTGGTGGTGGCATCATGCTGGAGTTGGCGGAAATGGCGGAGGATGATCCTTTGAATGCGGAGGCTGGTGGGGTGATAAGTGAGGACAAGGGGGACCCTATCATGTTTCTGGGAGGGAGGAGAAGGCGTGAGGGCGGATGCGCGGGAGATGGGCTGGACACGGTTGAGGGCCCTGTCAACGACTGTGGGTGGAAAACCTCGGTTAAGGAAGAAGGAGGACATGTCAGAGGAACTGTTTTTGAAGGTAGCATCATCGGAACAGATGCGACGGAGGCGAAGGAACTGAGAGAATGGGATGGAGTCCTTACAGGAAGCGGGGTGTGAGGAGCTGTAGTCGAGGTAGCTGTGGGAGTCAGTGGGTTTGTAATGGATATTGGTGGACAGTCTTTCACCAAAGGATCATCCTCTGCCATTTCCCTCAGCTCCAGCATGATGCCACCACCAAACACATCTTCCCTTCACCCCCAATGTCGGCATTCTGTAGGGATCGTTCCCTCCGGGACACCCTGGTCCACTCCTCCATCACCCCCTACTCCTCAACCCCCTCCTATGGCACCACCCCATGCCCACGCAAAAGATGTAACACCTGCCCCTTCACTTCCTCTCTCCTCACCGTCCAAGGGCCCAAACACTCCTTTCAAGTGAAGCAGCATTTCACTTGCATTTCCCCCAACTTAGTCTACTGCATTCGTTGCTCCCAATGTGGTCTCCTCTACATTGGAGAGACCAAACGTAAACTGGGCGACCGCTTTGCAGAACACCTGCGGTCTGTCCACAAGAATGACCCAAACCTCCCTGGAGCTTGCCATTTTAACACTCCACCCTGCTCTCTTGCCCACATGTCTGTCCTTGGCTTGCTGCATTGTTCCAGTGAAGCCCAACGCAAACTGGAGGAACAACACCTCATCTTCCGACTAGGCACCTTACAGCCTTCCGGACTGAATATTGAATTCAACAACTTTAGGTCTTGAGCTCCCTCCCCCATCCCCACCCCCTTTCTGTTTCCCCCTTCCTTTTTTTCCAATAAATTATAAAGATTTTCCTTTTCCCACCTATTTCCATTATATAAAAAACACCCCCACTAGAGGTATACCTTGAGTGCCCTACCATCCATTCTTAATTAGCACATTCGTTTAGATAATATCACCAACTTTAACTTTAACACCTATGTGTTCTATTGTACTATTGTTGTTGACATCTTTTGATGATCTGCTTCTATCACTGCTTGTTTGTCCACACAACCACATCCCCCCCCACCTCTCTCTCTCTCTCTCTCTCTCTCCGCCCCCCACACACACACCTTAAACCAGCTTATATTTCAACTCTTACTTGGACTCGAACTCAAGTTCTGTCGAAGGGTCATGAGGACTCGAAACGTCAACTCTTTTCTTCTCCGCTGATGCTGCCAGACCTGCTGAGTTTTTCCAGGTAATTCTGATTTTGTTTTGGATTTCCAGCATCCGCAGTTTTTTTGTTTTTATATATAGTAATCCAGGGACCCAGGCTAACACTCTGGGGACGCGGGTTCAAATCCCACCACAGCAGCTGCTGGAATTTAAATTCAGTTAATAAATCTGTAATTGGTGACTGTGAAACTATCATTGATTTTTGTAAAAACCCATCTGGGTCACTAATGTCCTTTAGGGAAGGAAATCTGCTGTCCTTACCTGGTCTGGCCTACATGTGACTCCAAACCCACAGCAATGTGGATGACTCTTAACTGCCCTCTGAACAAGGGCAGTTAGGGGTGGGCAACAAATGCTGACCTTGCCAGCAATGCCCACATCCCATGGAAAGACAGAAGAAAGGTCTTAAGGAGGACAGAGATGTGGGCGGTTTACAGAGTGACTTCCAGAGCATTGGGCCCTAGTTTCTGAAGGAATTCTTTACAGTAGAGGCTGGAATAGACAGATTTTTAATCAGTAAGAGAATCAAGGGTTATGGGGTAAAGGTAGGAAAGTGGAGTTGGGGATTATCAGATCAGCATGATCTCATTGAATGGTGGAGCAGACTCGATGGGCCGAGTGGCCTACTTCTGCTCCTATGTCTCATGGTTTTGCGGTCTATGGCACGGCTGCCAATGGTGAAGTGATTAAAATTAGGGATACGCAAAGCCAGAATGAGCGGAGCACAGCTTTCTTGAAGGATTGTGGGTTTGAAGGAGATTACAGAGATAGAGAGGGGTAAGGCCATGGAGAGATTTGAAAATAATGATGGGTACTTAAGATCAAAAAGTTGCTTAATCGGGAGTCAATGTAATTCAGTGAGCACAGGGGTGATGGTGGGGGGCGTGACCCCTTCACATACATTCATGTGGACAATAATGGTTAGTCACAAAGTGCTTTGCTCAATACCTGACCCAGCTGAGAAGCAGTATCAGACTGTGCAAAGGCTTTTGACAGGCTACATGATTGTAATGGCTGTGTAATCTTCCTCCACTGCAGGGTTCCTCTTGTTCCATATCAAATCCCCTCCTCCAGTCTAGCAGTAAAGGAGAAACCAAAAAGCCTAGCAAAGGTGTCGGGGAAGGTGAAAGAAGAATCACTCATCATGGAGATGCCATCCATGACTGATGTCAATGAGTATCTGATCTTCGAGGCCTATCAGACAGCAACTTCATCTCTCTCAAACATTGTAAGTGTTCGCTCTGGGTACAATGGTGAAATGTTCTAAGCATTTCTTTGACTTCCAACCAGGTGATGCACAATATACCGTGAACGGCTCCTCTGTTGTCTGCCACACAGCAAAGAACATTTTGTTTCAATTAGCCCTTTAAAAGATCACCTTTTATTTCTCTCACACGTCTAACAACTCACACCTCCATTCTCTGGCATTATCTATAGACCACCGCCATCTATGGATACCATTGGCCTCACAATCTCAGTTAGAACTTCCTCAAATCCCCCACACTCCTAAACCTAGGTTCAAGAAACTCAGGTTTTTACTCAACTGTCCTTCATTCTATAAAACCCAAAATCATCTAAGAGATGAAGATCTAGGAAGCTCTTCTAACAACTCTGTCAAACAGCAGCTGGATAAGCTCACCATTTAATTTTCAGCCTTAAACCTCTCTCCTCTCTGTGTAACACACACTCTTTCTCTGTCTCTCTGTCTCTATGTGTCTCTCTTTTGCTTTCTCTTCTCTCTCTGTGTGTGTGTCTCTCTCTCTTTCTGTCCCTCTCTCTCTCTCTGTCCCTCTCTCTCTCTCTTTCTCTCCCTCTCTTGCTCTCTGTCTCTCTCTGTCTCTGTTGCTCTCTCTTCTCTCTCTATGTCTGTGTGTATGTGTGTGTGTGTGTGTGTGTCTCTCTCTCTCTCTCTCTCTGTCTCTCTCTTTCTCTATGTGACTCTCTCTTGCTCTCTCTTTCTCTCTCTGTCTGTCTCTCTCTCTCTCTCCGGACAGGATTTTCTGGTCCTGCCGGTAGCTGGGATCGTGCTGGGTGGAGTAAAGGCAAAAGCCTGTTTTCCAACGGTGGGAGAACGAGTCGGAAGTTTCCGCTCCAGACTTTCAGTGTGGGTCAGGTTTCCTGCTGTGTCCAGGTCAAGAAGCAGGTTTGCATCTCCGGAATGCTCATTAAAAAGCCAGCTCGCCGGAGTCACGTGTGTACATAGCAATTCGGAGCAGGAGTCTGCCACTCAGCCCCAAAACCCTGCTCCGCCATTCAATAAGATCATGGCTGATCGGATATTCTACCCCCAATAACCTTTCAACCCCATTACTTATCAAGAACCTAGCTACCTCTGCCTTAACGATATTCACAGAGTCTGCTTCAAGCACATTTGAGGGAGAGAATTCCAAAACCTCACAGCCTTCTGAGAGAAAAATAATCCACTCATTTCGCCCTAAATGGGCGACCCTGTATTTTGAGGCAGTGACCCCCCCCATCATGTTCACAATGCCTTGCGAGTGGATAATTCGACCAGCCTGATTCACCACCGGATGTAAGTGGTGAGCACCAGGCGACCTGCACTTCACTCGCAGCTTGGAGGTTTCTACGTGCAGCGTTTGCCTGCCTTTCACTGCACTGCTCTCGTGGCTGCTCCCACACCATGCCAATGCGGCTGAGGCAAGACCAGCAGGAAGGGAAGGGACATGCTTCGCTGGGGTGGGGGGGGACCAGGGAGAGGTAAGGGAAGGAGCGCTCAGAGACACATGACTGGGAGGAGGTTTAAAGGAACATGGCGAATAAGCGGATAGCAATCTGCAGTTGTGTGAACCGTGTAGCCGGGGCGACAGTGCAGAGGCAGTCCTGGGGCAGAGTGCGTTATGCTACATGGCTATCTCTTGATCGCAGCCTAAGGAGGGGGAGGTCCTATCCATCCTGTGTTGTTCGTGCACAGCATGGTGTGCACCGTGTGGTCAGTCCCTCACACGTCTGGGTCCTGGGGGTTGGTGTCCTGGTACTGGGCAGCCAGCGGCACAGTCACAGTCAGGGCAAGCATCTCCAAGCTATGAATATGGAACTGGAAGGTAATCATTGATCATTGGAGCAAGCTGGAGTAGTTGAATGACCTGGCCTACTCATCTCCCTGTCTTCTTCCTGGAAACAAAAGGCTTGAGGAAAGAGAACGACTCCTACTGGGAGCCCAAGCTTGCCGACTGATCATGTGGTAGTGAATGTGGAGAGGGGTGATGTGAGCAGCCTCTAGTGGCAGCAACAGCCTACTGCACCTGGTATTCCCAAGCAGTCTCCCCTCTCAGAAAAAAAAATTGTCCTCACCTCTGTTTCAAATGGGAGCCCCTTAATTTTTAAACAGTGTCCTCTAGTTCTATTCTCTCAGCATCCACACTGTGAAGTCCCTTCAGGATCCTGCATGTTTCAATAAGATCACCTCTCATTCTTCAAAACTCCAATGGGAACAGGCCCAACCTGCTCAAGCTTCCCTCATAATCCACCATCCACCATCCCAGGATTGACTCGAGTGAATCTTCTCTGAACTGCTTCTGATACAATCATATCCTTTCTAACTAAGGAGTCCAGCAGATGAGGTCTAACTAAGGCCCTGTAAAACTGTAGCAACTCTTCCCTACTTTTATATTCCATTCTCCTTGCAATAAACAACATCATTCCATTTGTCTTCCTATCACTTGCTGTACCTGCATTCTGCATTTTGGGATTCATGTACCAGGACACCCAGATCCCTCTGTACCTCAGAGTTCTGAAATCTTTCTCTATGTAAATAATTTGCTGCTTTTCTATTCTTCCTGCCAAAGTGGACATGTTCACATTTTCCTTCATTATACTCATTGTGCCCACCCACTTAACCCATCGAAATCCCTTTGTAGACTCTTTTTGTCCTCTTGACAACTTATCTTCCTGCCTGCCTTTGTGTCATCAGCAAACTGAGCTACAATACACTGAGTCCCTTCATCACAGTCATTGATGGAAATTGTAAATAGTTGAAGTCCCAGCACTGATCCCTGTGGCTCTCCACTCATCACATTTTGCCAACCCGAAAAAGACCCATTTACCTATACTCTCTGCTTCTTGTTACCTAACCAATGCTCTATCCATGCTACTATGTTTTTTTATTCATTCATGGGATGTGGGCAGCGCTGGCTTGGTCAGCATTTATTGCCCATCCCTAATTGCCCTTGCCCTTGAGAAGGTGGTGGTGAGCTGCCTCCCTGAACTGCTGCAGTCCATGAGCTCGTACTTTGTGGAGTAACCTTTGATTTTCACCTTATCAAACGGCTTTTGAAAATCCAAGTACAGAGCATCCACAGGTTTCCCTTTATCCATCCTTCTTATTACTTTCTTAAAGAACTCAAATAAATTTGTCAAGCACAATTTCCCTATCACAAAACCATGTTGACTCTGCCTGATTGTATTATGATTTTCTAAATGTCCTTCTACTGCCTCCTTATTAATGGATTCAAGCAATCTCCCTGGTGGTATTTAAATTCAATTAGTACATCAGGAATTTCAATAAAAAGCTAGCCTCATTCATGTTAACCATGAAACTAAAATCAATTGTTGTAAAAACCCATCTGGGTCACTAACGTCCTTTAGGGAAGGAAATCTGCCATGCTTACCTGGTCTGGCCTACATGTGACTGCAGACCCACAGCAATGTGGTTGAATCTTAAACACCCTCTGAAATGGCCAAGCAAGCCACTCAGTTCTATCAACTTGCTACAAAGTCCAAAAGGAGGGGGAGATGGTTGGCCACTTGGTTCATAATGAGGAGGATAGCTATCGACTGCAGGAAGGTAACAATGTTCTGCTCAGGGGGGCAGAAAAGTGGCAAATGGAATTCAACCCAGAGAAATGTGAGGTGATGTATTTGGAGAGGTCAAACCAGGCAAAGGATTACACAATAAATGGGAGGATACTGAGATGGAATAAGGGAGTGAATGTCCTCAGGTCCCTGAATGTAGCAGGACAGGTTGGTAAGGTGGTTAAGAAGACATATGGATTCCTTTCATTTATTAGTTGAGATATAGAATATAAGAGCAGGGAGGTTATGCAGGAACTGTATAAAACATTAGTTAGGTCACAACTAGAGTACTGTGTGCAGTCCTAGTCACCACATTACAGAAAGGATGTGATTGCATTCGAGAGGATACAGAGGAGATTTACGAGGATGTTACCAGGACTGGAAAATTGCAGCTATGAGGAAAGATTGGAAAGGCTGGGGTTGTTCTCCTTGGAACAGAGGAGGCTGAGGGGAGATCTGATTGAGATGTACAAAATTGTGAGGGACCTGGATAGAGTGAATGGGAAGGGCCGATTTACTTCCACAGAGATTTAAAGTGATTGGTAAAAGATTAGGGGTGGAATTTTCTGTGCCCGCTGGCGTCAGGGGTGTTTGGCAGTGTGAGCGGGCAATATGGCAAGAAAATCAGTTTCTCAATGTCGTGAAAGTAGTTTGCAATTGTCTGCTCTGCCCGTCAATGCTGCATTTCCCCTGTTGGATGTTGGGACCTTCACTGTAATATGTCTGCATAAGGTCACCTGACTGGAATCATCCCCCCCCCAACACACGCTGGATCATCCCAGCACGTCGGACACCGACTCGCTCAAGCCTGAAATCACACGTGATATTTCAGTCAGCGGGCGCGTGCCGGAGCTGGCAGCGCACCTGCTGACAAATAATAAGGCCATGGACAAGGCCATTGCAACAAATTTTTCACTGATTGTCCAACCTTACAGTTGGCGGGCGAAAGGGCTGAGCGTTCTTTGAAACCACATCCACGGGCGGGATGAGGTTTCCAAGATCAAACAAAAATAAAATAAAATGTTTTAAATTTCATTTATAACATGCCCCTTCTCGTGCGACACAGTCACATGAGGGGACATGTTTTATAACATTTTTAAAATTTTATTTCTAATTTTTAAATCCGCTAATCTCCCTGAGGCGGCTCTGTGCCACAGGGAGTTTTTCCAGCACTCAGGCGTGAAGTTTGCACTCGCCCTCCCCTCCCCCACATAGGCAGTGCTGAGCGCTGCTGCTGGACGGGCTTTAATTAGCCCACCAGTCCGGCCCCGATTGCGGGCAGCGGTCAGCTTCTTGACCACTCTCCACCGAGCCCGCCCGACAAGGGCAAAATCCTGCCCCCCACTCTTTTAACTCAGCAAAGAATGATTCATCTCAGTCCACCGCCCAATCATCCTTTTCATTAGCTGCAGGTGTAATTCCATTTTCAAACTCATTTTCCAAACTCAAATGTGGTAAATTCTCATTTCAATTTAACAAGGTCAAAATAGCATTTTTGTGCATTAACATTTCATTTCTTCTCTGGTCAAAATCTCTTTTTGTCATTTCAAGGATGTTATTGAGATGCTTTTTATGTTCACACAAAAGCATTTCATACTCCTGCTTGGTTTGATCTTTAAACTTTTGATGATATTGTTGTTTCTCCCAATCCGAACAGGTCTTTTCCACTTCCCCTTGAGCAATGTCAATTATATTCTCCCTGTCAAGTTTCATAGTTTGTTCCAACCCTTCAATTCTTCTGTGTAATCCACCAACTATATCATTCCACTCCTTTCCAGGTTTTGGATCTGTCCACTTGCCTGGATTCCAACTGCTGTATTTTGTGTGTTAGCATTTGTACATCAGAGTCTCTGGTCATTGATTTTTCCAGGCCATTTTGCACTTTCAATCCTTTTTGTTGGCAATTCATAATTTCCAATTCTGCAGGCACTTTCGCTGTTTTCACATTGTCCATTACTGAGGTTAGCACTCAGTAATTTTACTTGGATCAGTTCTTTGCTCAACTGGACCACAATTCAGCAAAGACTTTTTATTCACAGTAGCAACTTTGGAACTGTGACCCTCCACATCACACACCATATCTCCCATTTCTCCAGTTTGCATTGAAGTTCGAGAATCTCACTGCTCTTTCCACAACAAAGTTCTAACAGTTTGTTAGTTTTGGTTTTTAATTCTGCATTCAACCAATTGTTCTGATTTACCAACAATTCCTTTTCCTGATCAAGGCATTTTCCACGATTTTTCATAGCAACTACTGCTGCTTGAAGTTCACCAAGTTTTAACTGAAATTTGGCCTTTGTTAAGTTGCTTCTACACATTTATCATTTAAACATTTCAAGCCCTCAGTCAAGTTCTGTCGAAGGGTCAAGAGGACTCGAAACGTCAACTCTTTTCTTCTCCGCCGATGCTGCCAGACCTGCTGAGTTTTTCCAGGTAATTCTGTTTTTGTTTTGGATTTCCAGCATCCGCAGTATTCTTTGTTTTTATTTTGACACTTTCTGTGACTGATTCTCAATTGTTCTCACCAATTCTCTTCTTTCATTAGCAAACTCCTCTTTTATACATAAAAAATTATTTTCTACGTTAATTAGGTTTTCCCTCCATTTCTTGTTATGGACAATAAGCCTTTCATTTTGGCCACAGGAGTTTTCTGAAGTTGGTTAAGATCAGCCTGATTAACTGCCTGCTGCCACATTACTGTGTCCACTGGCCAAATCATTACCCAGAATAAAATCCATCCTTCCAACAGGTCATTTCAGAATAATTCCCACCGTAACAATTCCATTAATACCTCATCAATATTTTTTCTTTCATAAAACAAATTGTATCGTCAGCCACCACTAATGATTGACCTGCCCCTGTATCTCTCAAAAGTTTAATCTCTACTTATTTTGTTGGAGGAGTAAGGGAACACTACTCCCTTTGACACAAAACATCCAGACCCTCTATTAGCCTGACTTCCTTCACCAGTAAGGAAAGAAGAATTCTCCGGACCATCCTGAACCATATCCCCCTTTCCTGTGTGTTCTGAGGGAACACGTTTCACCTGTACCACTGCTACAGTTTTAACAACCATTTCCTTTTCTGATGTAACCTTTCCTGAGGATCCCTTTGGCATTCCTACTACTGCAATAGGGCCACCATTTAATCTCCAGCAAACTATCTGAGCACGTCCCACCTTTTTACAAAGGAAACACTTCAGCTTTTGAATGTCACTGCCACCCTCAACACCTTCCCTTCTGGTCTGAGGAGAAATTTCCCTAGAATTCCCAACTGTCCCTTCTCCTCCCTGGCTACTTGTCTTCCTTTCACCCTCACATCTTCTCAGGCTTATGGGGATGACAATAAAAGGACCAGCTCATAATTGTCTACCATCTCCGCTGCCTGTCTAGCTGTTTTAATCTTCTGGTCTTCAACATGGGTTTTAACTACAAGAGGAAGTGAATCTTTAACTTCTTCCAAGCAAATTACTTCCCTAATTCAGTATATGTCTGCCCAGCATATTTCTTTGCATGCTGAAATTTCTGCCTGTAGGTCTCAAGGACTAACTCATATGTACTGAGAATAGACTTTTTTTTTAACTACATCATAAGCCACTCTTCTGAAAGTGAAGCATAAACCTCACTAACTCATTCCTACCAACCTAGACTGTCAAAGTAATAACGGGAGGTGATGATGTAGTGGTATTGTTGTGGGAATAATAATCCAGAGGTCCAGGATAATGCTCTGTGGATCCAGGTTCAAATCCTGCCATGGCAGATGGTGGAATTTGACATAAATAAACATCTGGAATTAAAGTCTAATGAAAATCAAGAAGTTGTTGTAAAAGCACACCTGGTTCACTAATGACCTTTCCTTTAGGATAGGAAATCTGCTGTCCTTACCACAGCAATGGTTGACTCTGAAATAGCCTAAAAAACCACCCAGTTGTATCTAAAGGCAACTCACAACCACCTTCTCAAGGGCAATTGGGGCTGGCCTAGGCAGCGATTCCCACATTACTTTTCATTCATTCATGGGATGTGGTCTTCGCTGGCTGGGCCAGCATTTATTACCCATCTCTATCTGCCCTTGAGAAGGTGGTGGTGAGCTGCCTTCTTGAACCGCTGGAGTCCATGTGGTGTAGGTACACCCACAGTGCTGTTAGGAAAGGAGTACCAGGATTTTGACCCAGCGACAGTGAAGGAGTTAGGATGGTGAGTGGCTTGGAGGGGAACTTGCAGGTGGTGGTGTTCCCATGTGTCTGCTGCATTTGTCCTTCTAGATAGAGGTGGCTGTCGGTTTGGAAGGTGCTGTTGAAGGAGCCTTGGTGAATTCCTGCAGTGCATCTTGTAGCTGGTATACACTGCTGTTACTGTGCATTGGTGGTGGAGGGAGTGAATGTTTGTGGATGTGTTGCCAATCAAGCGGCTGTTTTGTCCTGGATGGTGTCAAACTTCTTGAGTGTTGTGGGAGCTGCACTCATCCAGGCAAGTGGGGAGGATTCCATCACACTCCTGACCTGTGCCTTGTAGATGGTGGACAGGCTTCGGGGAGTCAGGAGGTGAGTTACTCATTGCAGGGTTCCTAGCCTCTGACCTGCTCTTGTAGCTGCAGTATTTATACGGCTAGTCCAGTTCAGTTTCTGGTCAATGGTAACCCTTGGGATGTTGATAGTGGGGGATTCAGTGATGGTAATGCTATTGAATATCACGGGGCAATGGTTGCATTCTCTCTTGTTGGAGATAGTCATTGCCTGACACTTGTCTGTTGTGAATGTTACTTACCACTTGTCAGTCCAAGCCTGGATATTGTCCAGGTCTTGCTGCATTTGGACATAGACAGCTTCAGTATCTGAGGAGTCGTGAATGGTGCTGAACATTGTGCAATCATCAGTGAACATCCCCACTTCTGACCTTATGAACGAAGGAAAGTCATTGATGAAGCAGCTGAAGATGGTTGGGCCGAGGACACGACCCTGAGGAACTCCTGCAGTGATGTCCTGGAGCTGAGATCACAGACCTCCAACAACCACAGCCATCTTCCTTTGTGCCAGCGGAGAGTTTTCCCCCGATTCCCATTGACTCCAGTTTTGCTAGGGCTTCTTGATGATTCCGTGAGGATGACTGTGTCAGGCTGTTGCTTGACTAGTCTGTGAGACAGCTCTCCCAGTTTTGGCACTAGCCCCCAGATGTTAGTAAGGGGACTTTGCAGGGTTGATAGGGCTGAGATGCCGTTGTTGTTTTCGGTGCCTAGGGCGATGCGGGGTGGTCCGTGGTCTGTCCATTTTCATTCCTTTTTTGAGTCTTTGTAGCGGTCATTTAAGAGTCAATCATATTGACAACAGATTTCCTTCTGGGTTTTTACAACAACTGACAATGGTATCATGGTCATCATTTGACTTTTAATTGCAGATTTTTGTTGAATTCAGATTCCACCATTTCTCGTGGTGGGATTTAAACCTGGGCCCCCAGAGCATTGTGCCGGCATTACTAGTCCATTAGCAATACCATTATGCCATCGCCTCCCGTGAATGAGTAATAATAAAAATAAAAGAAAATAATGCGCAGATAGCACGTTCAGAGAGGTGGTCACGCTGCAGCTTAAGGGTCTGGAGACAGGGAGGGAACGGGTGACCACCAGGCTGTCCAAGAGAAGTAGGCAGGTAGTGCAGGAGTCCCCTGGGGTCTGTTTTGGAAGCTGGTGAGGGTGCTGGTTCCTCGGAGGAGTGCAGTCAGAGCCATGTTGGTGGCACCACGAGCAGCTCAGCTGTACAGGATGGGAGGAAGCAGAAGGGAAGGGCTATAGTGATAGGGGATTCATTGGTTAGGGGAACAGACAGGTGTTTCTGTGGCTGTAGACGTGACTCCAGGATGGTATGTTGCCTCCCCTGGTGCCAAGGTCAAGGATGTCACAGAGCAGCTGCAGGACATTCTTCTGGAGGAGGGTGATCAGCCAGAGGTCGTGGTTCACATTGGTACCAGTGACTTAGGTAGGAAGGGGGATGTGGTCCTGAAATCAGAATTTAGGGAGCTGGGTAGAAACTTTGTAAGCAGCACCTCAAATGTACTAATCTCCGGATTACTCCCAGAGCCACGTTCCAGTGAGTACAGAAATAGGAGGATAAGGCAGATGAATGTGTGTCTGGAAAGATGGTGCAGGAGGGAGGGCTTTAGATTCCTGGGACACTGGGACTGGCTCTGGGGGAGATGACACCTGTACAAGCCGGATGGGTTGCACCTGAACAGAGCTGGGACTGAGTTCCTTGCGGGGTGTTTTACTAGTGCTGCTGGGAGGGTTTAAACTAACTTGGCAGGGGTGGGGAACCAGGAGAGAATATTAGAGAGGAATACCAGGGTGCACAAAATACTGGGAGGGACAGATAGCGCTTGTGTAGAGAATAGAAAGTTAATAGGTAAAGTCGGGGTATTAGCGAAAGTAACAAAATCGAAATCAGGATTACTATGCATGTATGTGAATGCATGGGGTACAGTAAATAAGATTGGGGAGTTACAGGCGCAGATTACCACGTGGAAATATGATGCTGTGGCGATAACAGAGACCTGGCTCAAGGAAGGGCAGAACTGGGTGTTAAATATTCCCGTGTACAAGGTGTTCAGAAGAGATAGGAAAGGAAGGAAAGGAGGAAGGGTGGCAGTATTGGTTAAGGAGAGCATTGCAGTGCTGGAGAAAGAGGATGTCCCAGAGGGTTCAAGGACAGAATCAACTTGGCTCGAACTAAAGAACAAAAAGGATGTGATTACATTGCTCGGTATAGTCTATAGACCACCAAATAGTGAGAAGGATGTAGGAGAACAAAACAGCAGGGGAATTACAGAGAGATGCAGTGTTATAGAGTAGTTATAATGGGGGACTTTAATTACCCGAATGTAGACTGGGACAGTGATGGTGTAAAGGGTGGAGAGGGGCAAAAGATCCTAGATTGTGTTGAGGAGAATTTTCTACAGCAGTATGTGTCCAATCCAACAAGAAAAGATGCGCTAAGATAAAGCAAAATACTGTGGATGCTGGAAATCTGAAACAAAAACAGAAAATGCTGGAAAAACTCAGCAGGTCTAAGAGCATCTGTGGAGGGATGCTGTTGCTGTTGCTGCAGGTGCTGTTAGACCTGCTGAGTTTTTCCAGCATTTTCTGTTTTTGTTTAAAAGACGCACTGTTGGACCTGGTTCTTGGAAATGAGGCTGACCAGATAGATCTAGTGTCAGTGGGGGAACATTTAGCAGACAGTGATCGCTGTATTGTATATTTTAGATGATGATAGAAAAGGACGAGAGGCAATCCAGAATAAAAATAATTAACTGGACAAGAGCCGACTTCCATGGGGCAAGAACGGAGCTGGGCCAGATAGACTGGAATGAAAGATTGGAGGGAAAAACTGTAGCTGAACAAAAGAATTGGTTTGGGCACAGTCAAGGTTCCATCGATAGGGAAAGGTAGGGAAACAAATCCAGAGCTCCCTGGATGAAAAATGAGATAGAAATTAAGATGAAGGAGAAAAAGTGTACTTATGACAGGTGTCAGGTAGAAAATACAATTGAGAACAAAGAGGAATACAGAAGGTTCAGAGGGGAGGTGAAAAAGTATATTAGAGACGTGAAGAGGGATTATGAGAAAAGACTGGCAGTCTTCTATAGGCATATAAATAGCATTAGGGTGGTAAAAGGAGGAGTAGGGCCGATTACGGACCTAAAAGGGAATTTACACATGGACGAAGGGGCCAGGGCTGAGGTATTAAATGTTAACTTTGCATCCACCTTTACCAAGGAGGGAGATGCTACCCAGGCCATGGTGACAGACAAGGAAACTCTGTCACTAGAAGAGTTCAAAATTGAGAAGGAGGAAGTGTTGAATAGACTGTCGGTACTTAAAGTTGACAAGGCACTGGGACCGGATGAAATGCATCCATGGATATTGAAGGAAGTGAGAGTAGAAATTGCAGGGGCTCTGGCCATAATCTTTCAGTCTTCCCTAGACTCAGGGGAGGTGCCAGAGGACTGGAGAATTGCAATCATTACACCCTTGTTCAAAAAAGGTTGTAAGGTTAAGCCCAGCAATTACAAACCAGTTCAGGGGTGGGCAAGATTCTAGAAACAATTATTCAGGATAGAGTTTGTGGTCACATGTAAAAATATGGGTTGAAAAGGAAGAGCCAGCATGGATTATTTCTAAAGGGAAAATCATGCTTAACTAACTTGCTGGAGTTTTTTGAAGAGGTAACAGAAAAAGTCGATGAGGGTAATGCTGTTGATGTGGTGCATATGGACTTTCAAGAGGCAAATTTGATACAGTGCCACACAACAGACTTGTGAGAAAAGTTACTGCTCAGAATAAAAGGGACAGTAGCAATGTGGATACAAAATTGGTGACAAAATAGGAAGCAGAGAGTAATGGTCAATGGATGTTTTTCGGGCTGGAGGAAGGTTTGTAGTGGAGTTCCCCAGGGGTCGGTATTGGGACCCTTGCTTTTCCTGATATATATTAATGATCTAGAACTTGGTGCGTAGGAGACAATTTCAGAGTTTGCAGATGATACAAAACTTGGGAGTGTTGTGAACTACAAGGAAGACAGTGTGGAACTTCAAAAGGACATAGACAAGTTGGTGGAGTGGGCAGATAGGTGGCAGATGAAGTTCAATGTGGAGAAGTGTGAGGTGATGCATTGTGGTAGGAAGAACATGGACAGACAATATAAAATAAAGGGTGACATTTTGCAGGGGGTGCAGGAGCAGAAAGACCTGGGTGTATGTGTGCATTGATCATTGAAGGTAGCAGTTAATAACACATATAGTATCCTGGGCTTTATTTTTAGGAGCATAGAGTACAAGAGCAAGGAGGTTGAGCTGAATTTATATAAAACATGCATTAGACCTCAGCTGAAATATTGTGTACAATTCTGGGTACCATATTATAGGAAGGATGTGAACACATTGGAGAGAGCGCAGAAGAGGTTTACAAGAATGGTTCCAGGGATGAGAAACTTAAGCTATGAGGATAGATTGGAGAGGTTGGGACTGTTCTCCTTGGAGAGGAGAAGGCTGAGAGGAGACTTGATAGAGATGTTGAAAATCGTGAGGGGGCTGGACAGAGTCGATAGGGAGAAGCTGTTCCCGCTCGTAAAAGAATCAAGAACCAGGGGGCACAGATTTAAAGTGATTTACAAAAGAAACAAATGTGAGGTGAGTGGTTCGAGTCTGGAATGCACGGCCTGGAAGTGTGGTGGGGTAGGTTCAATCGAGGCATTCAAGAGGGTATTAGATGATTATTTGAACAAAAACAA
This sequence comes from Isurus oxyrinchus, assembly GCA_026770705.1. Taxonomy (NCBI): domain Eukaryota; kingdom Metazoa; phylum Chordata; class Chondrichthyes; order Lamniformes; family Lamnidae; genus Isurus; species Isurus oxyrinchus. The sequence goes on along the minus strand of JANJGN010000004.1, from coordinate 197,175,484 downwards.
TATACAGGGGTATGGGGAAAAGGCAGGGCAATGGCACTAGGTCATAATGCTCAATTGGAGAGCTGGTACAGACACGATGGGCCGAATGGCCTCCTTCTGTGCCATTAAAATTCTGTGATTCTATGATTTCGCTTGGATACTTCTTTGGCTTAGCTACCTTTTCAAACGAAATGAAGAATGCCTCCACATCCCTTTCCTCAAACTTTGGAAAAGCTGGCCCAAGCTTAAACATCTCACCACTAGGTTTTGGGTTGAAGGATTTTTCATCATCAAAACTTTACTCAATGTTTGAGATCTCTTTTTTAACTTCCAGCCTTCTAAGCCAGTATTCCCTTTCTCGTTCCTTCTCTCCATTGCTAACTTCTCCCTATGGAGATCGAGTTTTCACATCTCCATTTCTCTTTGAAATATTCTCCTTTTCCTTTTCTGCCCTTTTTTTGCCTTTTGCCTCTAATTCAAGTTTTTTCAGTTGCTTTGCTTGTTCAAGTTGCTTTATTTGCAACTGGGCCTTAGCTAACTCAATTGACTTAACCCCTGGAGAACATGGTCTCTCTATTATCCCTCCCAGTTTTAAATGCTGTGCTTTTATCCTAACTCTGTCCAATTTCTTCACTTCTTCGGTAAATTCTAACTCCAATTTAGCCGCCAATCCCATTAGTTTACTCTTGGTTAATTTCTGCAAAGCAGTCAGGGTTACGTTTTCCATCTGTATAAAAGTCTTTGCAACCTCCAAAACCACTTGGATTCCAACCCGTATAATATACCTCACAGCAACTCCAATTCCTACAGCCAGTACCCCTGTACCTCCACGTGCTCTTTAAAAAGGATTGACAGATCTCACCAATGTTCGAGGATTTCCAATCCCACCTTATAATGGCAATCTCGAACCAATTATTGTTCCACATTCAATCACCCACTGTCCGCATTTCAAATCCCGCAAGAGCCCCCACTTTGTTATGATCCCAGCTGAAGTTACCCCTGAACAAGCCTGAACACAGGGTGGAGCCCAGCTAGATAGATCCTAAAATTAATTTGTTTGTTTAGATACGTGGAGAGGGGCTACTGAACAGAGTCACAGGAGTCTGCTCATGAGCTTCTACCAAAAGAATAAAATATTTATTAAACAAGAAAGGATGAATTATATTACAATACTCCTTCACCCACAACTATGCCTTTACAGGTATATACAGATTTGTAAGGATAACACAAGTTATAAAAGCAATCTTACACTTTAATGTTCACGGAAAGTGCACAGTCCATGTAAACCTATGGCGACCTGTGGTCAGAAAATCACACTCTGAAACCGAGTGACTGATGCCACCTCAACCAGATGCTATGGATATCTCATCAACTCCCCTCAGATGCTTGTCATACCGTGTGCAAACTGAACTCCATCTTCCACGTGAGGGGTTCCAATCTCCACTTACCTAGAACTCGCTTTAGAATATTTTCCCAAACCAATGCTTTTTCACGGACACCTTCTGCAGGGGTTCACCTCCAGGGTTTCGAACTCTCATTCTGATGTTCCTCTCCACTGGGTCATTCAAGCTTTCTTCCACGCACTCTCTCTCACTAACTCAGCCATCAACATTACCGCTCCTCCTGCTTGTTTACCTTAGCTGCAACAGTCATAAAAACATCATTAGAAATGCAAGTGACACCAAAACTCAATTTCACCTTTTCTTAACACATAAATATGGAAATACAAATCAAAGTAACTGTAAGTCTAAAACTCATCCCTCACACTCAAAAATACAAATATAACTTACTTAAACTATCTCTATTTCCTAACAGTACTAAAGGAGGTGGCCATGGAAATAATGGATGTGTTGGTTGTCACCTTCCAAAATTCTGTATGTTCTGGAACAGTCCCGGCAGATTGGAGGGTGACAAATGTAACCCCACTATTTACAAAAGGAGGAAGGGAGAATACAGTGGATTACAGCCGGATTAGCCTGATATCAGTGGTAGGGAAAATGCTAGAGTCTATTATAAAGGACATGATAACAGGGCAGTTAGAAAATATCAACGAGATTAGACAAAGTCAGCATGGGTTTATGAAAGGGAAATCATGTTTGACAAACCTCCTCGAGTTCTTTGAGGATGTAACTAGTCTAATAGATAAGGGAGAACCAGTGCATGTGGTGTATTTGGATTTTCAGAAAGCTTTTGATAAAGTCCCACATTAAGAGGTTAGTGTGTAAAATTAAAGCACATGGGATTGGGGATAATATATTGGCATGGAGTGAGAATTGGTTAGCAGACAGGAAACAGAGAGTAGGAATAAAAGGATCTTTTTTGGAGTGAGAGGTGGTGACCAGTGGGGTACCGCACGGATCAGTGTTTGGGACCCAGCTATTCATAATATATATCCATGATTTGGATGAGGGAATCAAATGTAATATTTCCAAGTTTGCTGATGACACGAAACTTGGCGGGAATGTGAGTGATGAGGAGGGTGTTATGAGGCTTCAAGGTGATTCGGACAGGTTGAGTGAGTGGGCAAATACATGGCAGATGTAGTATAACGTGGCTAAGTGTGAAGTTATCCATTTTAGTAGGAAAAACAGAATAGCAGAATGTTATTTAAATGGTGATAGATTGGGAAATGTTGATGTACAAAGGGATCTGCAGCAAGCAGTTAAGAAGGCAAATGGTATGTTGGCCTTCATTGTGAGAGGACTTGAGTACAGGAGCAAGGATGTCTTACTGCAGCTGTACAGGGCCTTGGTGAGATCACACCTGGGGCATTGTGTACAGTTTTGGTCTCCTTACCTAAGAAAGGATATACTTGCCATAGAGAGAGTGCAGCGAAGATTCATCAGACTCATTCCTGGGATGGCAGGATTGTTGTATGAGGAGAGATTGGGCCAACTAGGTCTGTATTCACTGAAGTTTGGAAGAATGAGAGGGGATCTCATAAAATTCTGACAGAGATGGACAGACTAGATGCAGGGATGATGTTTCCTCTGGCTGGGGGGGTCTAGAACAAGGGGTCACAGTCTCAGGATACGAGTTAAACCATTTAGAACTGAGATGAGGAGAAACTTCTTCACTCAGAGAGTGGTGAACCTATGGAATTCTCTACCACAGAAGCTGTGGATATATTTAAGAAGGAAATAGATAGATTTCTAGACTCTAAATGCATCAAGGGTTATGGGGAGAGAGCGGGAGTATGGTGTTGGGACAGAGGATCAGCATGCTCACATTGAATGTTGAAGCAGGCTTGAAGGGCCAAATGACCTACTCCTGCTCCTATATTCTAAGCTCCTAAACTTCCCTGTGCCTGTTATCCCTGCTCCCATCCCCCCACGCCCAGTCAGAATGCTGGTCTCTGAATGTTCAGTCGCTGCACAATTGTGTCCTTTGGGACAACTAGCACCCACGTGGAAGAGGATAAAATAATTATGGACCCAAGACTCAGTGCGGCCTTTTCGAGCGTTCTAATACCAAATGGAGGAGGAGAAGGGAGAGGCACGCCGAGCACTGTCTCAGGAGAAGGCCCTGCCTGAGGTCCAGAGTGCGGGGGAGCCACAGCAAGAACAGGTTCAGGAGAATAGACTCAGATCACAGGGATGACTAGGTAGAGCCAGAGGATACTGAAGAGGACTCTCCTATTTGCAGATGACTTAGAGACAATTCCTCGCACATCTGCCCTTGTCCTGAGCTTTGATAGATCACATTGTCACATTGTTTGTGAAGAGCTAATGACCGTGGAGCCGGAGACTATCCCCTGCCAGTGGCCTTGAAGGTCACTGCTGTGCTCAATTTCTCTGCCTGCAGATCGTTTCAGGGATCCACAGGGGAACTGTGTGGCATCTCTCAGTCCGCCACATGTAGATGCATTAAGGAGGCCACACATGCCCCCTATAGCAAGGCGCTTCACCATGTGAGGTTTCCACTTGATGAAGATAGCCAGGCTGTGAGATTCACTGGGTTTGCAGCTATCTCAAGCTTCCCCAGAGTGCAGGAAACAATCGACTGCACCCATGTGGCTTTAAGGTCTCCATGGCAGCAGTGCCTAATATTTATCAACTGTGAAGTCTTTCATTCCATCAATGTGCAACTGGTCTGCAATCCTCGGCAGCACATAATGCACGTTTGTGCCAGGTACCCTGGGAGTTGCCATGACTCATACATCCTGAGTCAATCCCAGATTCTTCAGATATACGAGGGGCCTGAGGGTCTGCAGGGATGGCTGCTTGGTCCATGTGTCCACTTCATTCTTCCACTGGTTCAAACACTGAGAACATCAGGAAGTAGTCATACTCTGACAATTTACACTTGGCTTCCTCCCATTGTTCACAATAGCTACTAGGTTTATAGATTTCCAGTTGATTTTTTTCTTGGTTTCCAATCTTCTCCTTTAGGCAACTATTCTCTGCTACCATGTTATACTCCAGAAAGCCAGCTGGCAAAGGATAGAACTAGAACCAGTCTTTACACCCCTTTTTCAGTATTTATTTACTGAGTTACACGTTACATGGATGCACTCTCTAACCTAACAGCCACAGTTTTAATCCCTGACCATTTATAGGGGCTCGAGTGAATCCCCAGTTAAAGCCCACAATCTGCGTGCAATTAAATCCAGTTACTATGGAATTAACTTTCTCTCTCTCTCTATTTCCCATTCTTTCCCTTTCGGTTTCAGATCCAAACAGTGGTGAAAGTCAAGGAGGAAGAGGAGAGGAAAGAACAGAAGCTGAAAGAGGAAAAGGAAAAAGACCTCCCGAAACCAGTTGAGAAAAAGCCAAAGAAGGGAAGAAAGTCAGCAGATAAGAAGAAGGGTACTTGTTTCAGTCACCGGACTTGGGCTTCATTGGGAATATGGCACAGGGCTGGGTTTGAGAATGGGGTAAGGATTGGATTGGGAATATGGCATCGGGATAGATTGGGAATATGGGGAAGGGCTCTCTATGAGAATGGGTTGAGGGCTGGATTGGGAATATGGCTTGGGCCTTAACTGACACATCGCCCTCACTCTCAGCCCCCAACTCCCAACATTCCTAATCACCTGGGCGATTGTCCCCTCCTGCCCTGCCAGGGAATTACCATGCTGGCAGTCTGTACAGTCCCCATATCAGGAGCTCTCCAGTCACCGGGCACCAGTCTGGTGCCACATCCTGCCTGCAGGTACTAGGGACTAGCCAGGGCACACTGAGAGTCAACCACCTAAATCTCTGGATGTCTGCGTGCTGTCCCTTCACACCTGTTCCACTGCAGTCTATCCAAGAGAAGGCCTGACAAACATACCACAAGCTGGGACTTGACTGTGACCCAGTGGTTGGTTTACTTTACATGAAATATATAAAGTTAGTTTTCACATCGAGCTTTGTAAAACCATTCCATATCATATAAATATTAATCCGTTACAGGAAAGTCAAATTACAATAAAACCAGACAGATAATCCACCATCGCCCTCGGCACCGGAAACAGCAATGACAATCTCAGTCCTTTTGACCCTGCAAAGTCCTCCTTACTAACACCTGGGGGCTAGAGCCAAAATTGGGAGAGCTGTCTCACAGACTAGTCAAGCAACAGCCTGACATAGTCATCCTCACGGAATTATCCCTTACAGATAATGCCCCAGACTCCACCATCACAATCCCTGGGTATGTCCCTGGGTATATCCCTTACTGATAATGTCCCAGACACCACCATCACCATCTCTGGGTATGTCCCTGGGTATATCCCTTACAGATAGTGTCCCAGACACCACCATCACCATCCCTGGGTATGTCCCTGGGTATATCCCTTACAGATAATGTCCCAGACACCACCATCACCATCCCTGGGTATGTCCTGTCCCACCAGCAGGACAGGCCCAGCAGAGGTGACAGCACAGTGCTGTACAGTCGGGAGGGAGTTACCCTGGGAGTCCTCAACATCAACTCCAGACCCCATGAAGTCTCATAGCATCAGGTCAAACATGGACAAGGAAACCTCCTGCTGATGACCACGTCCCGCCCTCCCTCAGCTGATGAATCAGTGCTTCCTCCATGTTAAACACCACTTGGAGGAAGCACTGAGGGTGGCGAGGGTGCAGAATATACTCTGGGTGGGGGACTTCAATGTCCATCACCAAGAGTGACTCGGTAAGACCACCAATGACTGAGCTGGCCGAGTCCTAAAGGACATAGCTGCTAGACTGGGTCTGCGGCAGGTGGTGAGGGAACCAACAAGAGGAAAAAACTACAGACAGAAACTAAGACCCTACTTGCCCTCTCAGGTGGACCTTTTTTTATTCTTTCATGGGTGTTGGTGTCACTGGCAAGGCCGGCATTTGTTCCCATCCCTAATTGCCCTTGAACTGAGTGGCTTGCCATACCATTTCAGAGGGCAGTTAAAGAGTCAACCACTATTATGACGCAGTCGATGGTAAAGGCTGAGTTTTTCAAATCCCAGAGGGAAACTTGAAACAAATGTCATAACCTATTTTTGCAATTTGTATGTTTCGAGATGCAGGCTTTGCATTCAGTAGTAATAAGACCACCGAGTAGCAAGTGGTATTTTTCTAAAACTAAATTAAGCATTTATTAATATAAGAAAAATTGTAAACACATACATATGTCTGCAAAATTACTGCTATAATAACTACAAAAATCCCCTAATCAATCTGACTCTCAGTTACACCCCGGTAAGGCAACAGTAAAACTCATAGATTTAAACAGACACCTGACAAAGCACACCCTGGACAGTCACATTCAAAATGAGTTTCTTTCAGCTCTGGGTCCTTGCAGACAGACTTGAGGCTGACAGGCTGGAGGCTTTAGATCTTAGAATCCATAAGACCATAAGACATAGGAGCAGAAATTAGGCCATTCGGCCCATCGAGTCTGCTTCACCATTCAATCATGGCTGATAAGTTTCTCAACCCCATTCTCCTGCCTTCTCCCTCCTCCTTTTACCAACAACCTTTTCTTCCTTTATACATATTTTCCTCTTTGAATGCAAATTCTCAATGTCACTAGGTTTTTTTTAACTTTAAATCTTCTAACAATAAAACCCTTTCATAATACCCACTTTTTTTTTTAATTCATTCACATGATGTGGGTGTCACTGGCTGGGCCAGCATTTATTACTCATTCCTAATTGTCCTTGAGAAGGTGGTGGTGAGCTGCCTTCTTGAACCACTGCAGTCCATGTGGTGTAGGTACACCCACAGTGCTGTTAGGGAGGGAGTTCCAGGATTTTGACCCAGTGACAGCGAAGGAACAGTGATATATTTCCAAGTCAGGATAGTGTGTGACTTGGAGGGGAACTTCCAGGTGGTGGTGTTCCCATTTATCTGCTACCCTTGTCCTTCTAGGTGGTAGTGTTCGTGAGTTTGGAAGGCGCTGTCTAAGGCGCCTTGTGTGAATTCCTGCAGTGCATCTTGCAGATGGTACACACTGCTGCTACAGTGCGTTGGTGGTGGAGGGAGTGAATGTTTGTGGATGTGGTGCCAATCAAGTGGGCTGCTTTGTCCTGGACAGTGTCAAGCTTCTTGAGTGTTGTGGGAGCTGCACTCATCCAGGCAGGTGGAGAGTATTCCATCACACTCCTGACTTGTGCCTTATAGATGGTGGACAGGCTTTGGGGAATCAGGAGGTGAGTTATTTGTTACACCATTCCTGGCCTCTGACCTGCTCTTGTAGCCTTAGTATTTATATGGCTAGTCCATATAAGTAGGCTCTCTAGTGAAAAAGCTTACGAGTAAGCTTTGAAAAAAAAAACACATTGTTTCTGAGCTTCACCTGGTTAGGTGTAATTTTTCACCCGCTCTTTTAAATGGTCTATTTAAAAATGCAAATTGCCCCCTTTATACCTCACCTTCTATTTCCCTATATACATTTACCTAATTAACATCTCAAAACTACTATACATCAAATCACCCAGACTAACTGGCTTTAATCCAATTAAGACACACACACATACACACAAAGATACAGACCCTACTAGGACTCTATTTTAAAATAATTTCCAATGACATTATTATATCTTCTTGACAACCACATTGCTGTGGGTCTGGAGTCACATGTAGGCCAGACCAGGTAAGGATGCCAGATTTCCTTCCCTAAAGGGCACTAGTGAACCAGATGGGTTTTTACAACAATCAGCAATGGTTTTGTGGTCACCATTACTGAGACTAGTTTTCATTTCCAGATTTATTAATCAAATTTAAATTCCACCAGCTGCTGTGGTGAGATTTAAAGATCCCACCTTAAAAATTCTACAGCTCTATCTGAAAGGAGAAAATGGAAGTCTCCCAGGTGACCTGGCCAAATATTTATACCTCTGAAAATATCACTCATGTAGATTTTCTGGTCATTATGACATTCCTCTTTCTAGGAGCTTCCTGTGTACAAACTGACTGCCTCGTTTTCCATATGGCAACGGTAGCATAGCAATAATATTACTGGACTAATAATCCAGTTACCGGGCTAAATTGTGTCAATGCCAGTGATGTCCTGGCATCAGTCCAGCCAGTGGGACTTCCTGCTAATTTTTTATGGGCAGCAGCTTGCTAATAACCTGCCACTGCACTCACCCCTGTGAAGGGTGACCACCTGCACCAAAAAGCTGCCACCTAATCAGAGGGCCAGCAGTTCAAGAGCCTCAGTAATGCCAGCAGGAACAGTGGACACTGCCCAGGCAGGGGCCCTGGAATCTACACCAGGAACAGTGGGCACTGCTCACTCAGGGGCCCAGGAATCTACACCAGGAACAGTGGGCACTGCTCACTCAGGAGCCCTGGAATCTACACCAGGAACAGTGGGCACTGCCCACTCAGGGGCCCAGGAATCTACACCAGGAACAGTGGGCACTGCCCACTCAGGGGCCCAGGAATCTACACCAGGAACAGTGGGCACTGCCCACTCAGGGGCTCTGGAATCTACACCAGGAACAGGGGGCACTGCTCACTCAGGGGCCCAGGAATCTACACCAGGAACAGTGGGCACTGCCCACTCAGGGGCCCTGGAATCTACACCAAGAACAGTGGGCACTGCCCACTCAGGGGCCCTGGAATCTACACCAGGAACAGTGGGCACTGCCCACTCAGGGGCCCTGGAATCTACACCAAGAACAGTGGGCACTGCCCACTCAGGGGCCCAGGAATCTACACCAGGAACAGTGGGCACTGCCCACTCAGGGGCCCTGGAATCTGCACCAGGGCCAGAATTGGAAGGCTGGCATGTGGGGGCTGGGCTAAGATGCTGAGCGCGCTTTGAGTTCCAAGGCCTGCCCGCTATTAATTAACGGGCCAGTTAAGGCCCTTGAGGCAGCAATTGAGAATGATTTTTTGCAGCCCATGAGATTTTCAGGGTGCCGCATGGATGCAACGGGCAGACAGGTAGGCCACATTTTTAAAAACCTGATCCACGGACGGGATAAGAGGGGTGAGTGAGCTCGCTAATGCTTGTAGTTATACCTTTGGTTTTTAAACTTACTGCTACTTGCCGGTGAACAGGACAACTTCAATTCTCTTCTGAGCTGCTTTGACAGAAAGAACAGGCTTCTGTTCAGGACTCTGGAGGGCCTTGCAGGCATCAGACAACCCTGGGAATGGGGATTGTGCTCTCCACTGGAGGAGGAAGAGAGGGCTAGAAGGGGGAGGAGGCCAGCAGTCCATATTCAGCCTCCAGGGGAGCCACCTGTGGGAGGACAGGCGCAGGCACAAGCGGTGCAGGGCCAAGAGGTAGTGCAAGGTGGAAGGGGCTGCAGAAGATGCCACTATCCTCCTGCCAGGGTTTACAGGCGGCGATGCAGCTACCTCAATATGACTGAGGTGCAGTGCTGAAGGAGGCTCTGACTGTCAAGGGAGACAGTGACCTCCATCTGTCAGATGATTGGGCCTGAAATCAGCTCCGACTGTGTGGGTGGACACCCCATGCCAGTGGCTCTAAAGGTCATAGTTGCCCTCAACGTCTATGCCTCTGGCCCCTTCCAGGGCTCGGTGCGTGATCTTTGTGGAGTCTCTCAATCAGCTGTCCACACTTGTGTCAAACTGGTGACAGATGCTCTGTTCAGGCGTGTATTGACTTTCATCCACTTCTACTGGAATCAGGCAAGCCAGACGCTGAGCCAGAGGCTTCACGGCCATTGCTGTCTTCCCCCGTGTCCAGGGTGCTATAGACTGTACACACGTGGCCATCAAGGTGCCAGCAGGTGAGCCCGGGGCCTTCATCAACAGGAAGGGCTTCCACTCCATGAACGTACAGATAGTGTGTGATCACAGGATGCTGATTCTACAAGTCTGTGCAAGGTACCCAGGCAGCTCCCACGACACCTACATCCTCAGACACTCCCAGGTGCCGGGGCTCTTCAGTGCTCCAGCCCGGCTGGATGGATGGCTGCTGGGTAACAAGGGCTATCCCCTCAGAAGGTGGCTCATGACACCTCTCCGCCATCCAAGAACAGAGGCTGAGCAGCGGTACAATAGGAGCCTCAGCACCACAAGGGCTGTGGTGGAGAGCCATCGGTCTTCTCAAGATGCACTTCCAATGCCTTGACCGTTCAGGGGGCGCACTCCAGTACCCCCCAGATCGTGTCTCGGTGATAGTGCTGCACTCTCCACAATCTGGCACTGGATAGGTGGGGAGCGCAGTGAGCGATGAAGATGTAGACGGAGATGCTCTGGCTGCACACGATGAGTCCAGTGGTGAATCTGAGGATGAGCACGCACAGGGAAACGCTGAGGGGGTAGACGCTGACCCAGGAAACCTCCAGGGAGGCAGCGACACCCGGGAGGCTTTGATCCAACACTCCTTCAGCTAGCCCACCAAATAAGAACCACCATCACATGCCAGGGCTGCAGGCTCCAAACTCGATACCTGACCAGGAACACTAACTATGTGCCTTTTTAATAAAGCTCAATGAGAAACAAATCACTCCTAACATCCATGGGTTCTCCTCCACCCGCAGAACTAATGAAGCACCCAGAGGCTTGTTGAGAATAAAACATTTAATGATTGCCAACTTGCCTACAGAAATCAAAGTCCATTAAAAGATGTTGAACAGCACACCAACTTAAAAACAACTAAAATGTGGGGCAAAAGAAACCCACTAGTGATAAGCCCGAGTTGTGCCTAAGGTGATTTACGCTTACGCTTGCTGCTGGGGTGGGGGATGGGTGGGGGAGGTGTGGGGGGTGGGTGAGGGATGGGGGAGGGGTGGGGGAGGGGTGGGGTGGGGGGGTGTGGTGGGGGTGGGGTGGGGGTTGGGGGAGTGGGGTGGGGGTGGGGGGGTGGGGGGTGTGGTGGGGGTGGGGTGGGGGTTGGGGGGTGGGGTGGGGGTGGGTGGGGGTGGGGTGGGGGTTGGGGGGGGTGGGGTGGGGTTGGGGGGGGGTGGGTGGGTGGGGGTGGGGTGGGTATTGGGGGGGTAGGGTGGAGGTGGGTGGGGGTGGGTGGGGGAGGTGTGGGGGCTCGGGGAGGGGTGGGGGTGGGGGGTGGTGGGGTGGAGGTGGGTGGGGGGGTGCCAGGGGGGCTGCCAACCTACCTGTTGTGCTAAGTGACTCGTGCCAACACAGTGCTCACCCTTACCAATCGCAAGAGGTGATTAAACTGCTTACGGCACTCACCCAGGTGCATCTCACCACACTGTGGGAGCTGACCTGTGATGCCACCTCCTCCCAGACACGTATTGTTATGTGGGGGGGGCCTCCTCCTCCCGAGGAGGGGAGCGAGGCACTCAGCCAAAAAACTCGGGACCGACAGCCCCACTGAGCAGCCCTCCTGCCTGGCCTGCTCTCCAAGAATGTTATCCGACATCCTCCTGTCCAACATCAGTGGCAGCCTATGGACAGCTGCCTGTGATGTTTTTGAATAGGCCTCCAGGTCACCATTGGACCCAGCGAATTGGCCTGCCCATGTAAAATGGTGGCATGGAGCCAATCATGGGTGGCGATTGGCTCCACAGCAACACACTCCTGCCCAGCCCACCTGCCATAGGTAAAATCCTGACCTAAGAACAGTGGGCACAGCCCACTCAGGGGCCCTGGAATCTACACCAGGAACAGTGGGCACAGCCCACTCAGGGGCCCTGGAATCTACACCAGGAACAGTGGGCACTGCCCACTCAGGGGCCCTGGAATCTATACCAGGAACAGTGGGCACTGCCCAGGCAGGGGCCCTGGAATCTACACCAGGAACAGTGGGCACTGCCCACTCAGGCGCCCTGGAATCTATACCAGGAACAGTGGGCACTGCCCAGGCAGGGGCCCTGGAATCTATACCAGGAACAGTGGGCACTGCCCAGGCAGGGGCCCTGGAATCTACACCAGGAACAGTGGGCACTGCCCAGGCAGGGGCCCTGGAATCTACTGCCGATAGGCTGAAGATCATCGTAAAAATGGAATGAAATAGCTCCTGAAGGATGGGTTGGCCCCCTGAGTTAAGCACTGGGCTGGTGGAGGGCTGTCTTCCCTGCCTACGGCCCCTTGTTTAATTCTAAAACCACAACCCCTGCCTCCTGGCTGTCTACAATCAGCTGTGGGGGGGTCAATCCTCCATCGGTCCTCACTGGGCCTTTTACACTATCAGATTGTTTCCCTGCTTCCTTGTGATGGGAAGCCTGTCCATTCCCTTTCCCTCCGTTGGTAAAATACCCTGAAACTGTGAAATGACCAGTAGGCCATGCACCTCGGCCCCCTATGGTTTTCCCGGCCTCCTGTCACCCTGATTCCATCTCGTGTGACCTGGAAAGATTCTCCCCATTGAGTCATTATGGTACAGAAGGTGGCCTTTCAGTCCATCGGGTTCAGTCCCACCCTCCATTCAGTAATCCAATCAGTCCCATTCCCCCCCTTGCCACATAGCCCTGTAAGTTTATTTCCATCAAGTGCCCATCTGATTTCCTTTTGAAATCATTGATCATCTCCATTTCCATCAGCCTTGTAGGCAGCAAGTTCCATCGTTTTACCATTCATTTTGTAGAAATATTCTTCCCCATACCCTCTCCCAGCCCTGCATCTCTTGCACAAAACTTTAAATCACTGAACTTTGTTTTGGATTTCCAACATACGCAGTTTTGTTTTGTCAATTTCTCCTTAAACTTGTCTCACTTCCTCCAAATGAAAGGTGTGGCTATGGGTACCTGCAAGAGCCCCAGTTATATCTTTATCGGGTATGTGGAACATTTCTTGTTCCAGTCCTACTGAGGCCCCCTCCCACAACTCTTTCTCTGGTACATTGATGACTATTTCGGTGCTGCTTCATGCTCTCATCTGGACCTGGAAAAATCTCCACCCCCCATCATTTTCACATGGTCCATCTCTGACACTTCCCTTCCCTTCCTTGACCTCTTTTCGTCTCACTTTCTAGTGATAAACTGTCCACCAATATTCATTACAAGCTCACTGACTCCCATAGCTACCTCGACTACAGCTCCTCACACCCTGCTTCCTGTAAGGACTCCATCTCATTCTCTCAGTTCCTTTGCCTCCTTCACATCTGTTCCGGTGATGCCACTTTCCAAAACAGCACTTCTGACGTCTTCCTTCTTTCTTCACCATGGTTTCCCACCCACTGTGGTTGACAGGGCCCTGTCAACCACATCTCCCATGCCCCTGCCCTCACACCTTCCTCTCCCTCCCAGAGCCATGATAGAGTCCCCCTTGTCCTCACTTATCACCTCACCAGCCTCCACATTCAAAGGATCATCCTCCGCCATTTCCGCCAACTCCAGCATGATGCCACCACCAAATGCATCTTTCCTTCACCCACCCCTTGTTGGCATTCCATAGGGATCGCTCCCTCCAGGACAGCCTGGTCCGCTCCTCCATCACCCACAACACCTCATCCCTCTCACACAGCACCTTCCAATACAATTGCAGAAGGAGCAACACCTGCCCCTTTACTTCCCCCCACCTCACCATCCAAAGGCCCAAACACTCCTTTCAGGTGAAACATAGCAGATAGAAACTAGGAGCTGGAGGAGGCCATTCGGCCCTTCAAGCCTGCTCCACCATTCATTATGATCATGGCTGATCATCCAACTCAATAGCCTGCTCCTGCTTTCTCCCCATACCCTTTGATCCCTTTCGCCCCAAGAGCTTTATCTAACTCCTTCTTGAAAACATATAATGTTTTGGTCTCAACTACTTCCTGTGGTAACGAATCCACAGGCTCACCACTCTCTGGGTGAAGAAATTTCTCCTCATCTCAGTCCTAAATGGTCTACCCTGTGTCCTCAGACTGTGACCCCTGGTTCTGGACTCCCCCACCATCGGGAACATCCTTCCTGCATCTACCCTGTCTAATCCTGTTAGAATTTTATAGGTTTCTGTGAGATCCCCCCTCATTCTTCTGAACTCCAGCGAATATAATCCTAATCGACTCAATCTCTCCTCATATGTCAGTCCCACCATCCCAGGAATCAGTCTGGTAAACTCTCGCTGCACTCCCTCTACAACAAGTACATCCTTCCTCAGATAAGGCGACTGAAACTGCACACAATATTTCAGGACAAAAACAAAAATACCTGGAAAAACTCAGCAGGTCTGACAGCATCTGCGGAAAGGGATGCAGTTGACGTTTTGAGTCCATATGACCCTTCATCAGAAGTGTCTGATGAAGGGTCATTCAGACTCAAAACGTCAACTGTATCCCTCTCCGCAGATGCTGTCAGACCTGCTGAGTTTTTCCAGGTATTTTTGTTTTTGTTCAAGATTTCCAGCATCTGCAGTATTTTGCTTTTATCACAATATTCCAGGTGTGGTCTCACCAAGGCCCTGTACATTTGTAGCAAGACATCCCTGCTCCTGTACTCGAATCCTCTGGCTATGAAGGCCAACATACCATTTGCCTTCTTTACCGCTTGCTGCACCTGCATGCTTACCTTCAGCGACTGATGTACAAGGACACCCAGGTCTCATTGCACATTCCCCTTGCTCAATTTATCACCATTCAGATAATAATCTGCCTTCCTGGTTTTGCTACCAAAGTGGATAACCTCACATTTATCCACATTATACTGCATCTGCCATGCATTTGCCCACTCACTCAGCTTGTCCAAATCACACTGAAGCATCTCTGCATCCTCCTCACAGCTCACCCTCCCACCCAGCTTTGTGTCATCTGCAAATATGGAGATATTACATTTAGTTCCCTTATCTAAATCATTAATATATATTGTGAATAACTGGGGTCCCAGCACCGATCCCTGCGGTACCCCACTAGTCACTGCCTGCCATTCGGAAAAAGGCCTGTTTATTCCTACTCTTTGTTTCCTGTCTGCCAACCAGTTTTCTATCCATCCCAATACACTAGCCCCAATCCCATTCGCTTTAATTGTACACACTAATCTCTTATGTGGGACTTTGTCGAAAGCCTTCTGAAAGTCCAAATAAACCTCATCCACTGGCTCTCCCTCATCAACTCTACTCGTTACATCCTCAGAAAATTCCAGTAGATTTGTCAAACATGATTTCCCTTTCAGAAATCCATGCTGACTCTGTCCGATTCTGCCACTGTTTTCTAGGTGCTCAGCTATTAAATCTTTTGTAATGGACTCCAGAATTTTCCCCACTACCCACATCAGGCTGACTGGTCTATAATTCCCTGTTTTCTCTCTACCTCTCTTTTTAAATAGTGGGGTTACATTAGCTACCCTCCAATCTGTAGGAACTGTGCCAGAGTCTATAGAATCTCGGAAGATTACCACCAATACATCCACTATTTCTAGGGCCACTTCCTTAAGTACTCTGGGATGTAGATTATCAGGCCCCGGGGATTTATCAGCCTTCAATCCCATCAATTTCCCCAACACCATTTCCCTACTAATACTGATTTCTTTCAGTTCCTCCCTCTCACTAAACCCTGTGTTCCTCAACATTTCTGTTACGTTATTAGTGTCCTCCTTTGTGATGACAGAACCAAAGTATGTATTTAGTTGGTCAGCCATTTCTTTGCCCATTATAAATTCCCCTGTTTCTGACTGTAAGGGACCTACATTTGTCTTCACCAATCTTTTTCTCTTCACATACCTATAGAAACTTTTACAGTCAGTTTTTATGTTCCCCGTAAGCTTACTCTCGTACTCTATTTTCCTGTTCTTAATTAATCCCTTGGTCCTCCTTTGCTGAATTCTAAATTGCTCCCAATCCTCAGGTCTGTTGTTTTTTCTGGCCAATTTGTATGCCTCTTCCTTGGATCTAATGCTATCTCTAATTTCCCTTGTAAGCCATGGTTTGGCCATCTTTCCTGTTTTACTTTTGCACCAGGCAGGAATAAACAATTGTTGCAGTTCACCCATGCGCTCTTTGAATGTTTGCCATTGCCTATCCACCGTCATCCCTTTAAGTAACATTTCCTAATCCATCAGCCAACTCGCGCCTCATACAGCTCTTTACTTGCGCTTCCCTCAACTTAGTCTACTGCATTCGCTGCTCCCAATGTGGTCTCCTCTACACTGCAGAGACCAAACACAGACTGGGTGACCGCTTTGCAGAACACCTTCGGTCTGTCCACAAGCATGACCCAGACCTCCCTGTCGCTTGCATTTTAACACTCCACCCTGCTCTCTTGCCCACATGTCTGTCCTTGGCTTGCTGCATTGTTCCAGTGAAGCCCAACGCAAACTGGAGGAACAACACCTCATCTTCCGACTAGGCACTTTACAGCCTTCCGGACTTAACATTGAGTTCAACAACTTTAGATAATGAACCCTCTCCTCCATCCCCACCCACTTTCCGATCCCCCTTTTTTCAATATTCATTTTCATTATTTAATTTTAATTTTTATCCACTTATTTTTATTTTTATTTATTTTCATTTTTATTCAGTTTTATCTCCACCTTTTATCCTATTTTCGATCTTCTTTCCCACTGCCGTCCCCTCCCCCACCCCACCCCCACTAGAGGGTCCGTCACTGGTTCATGTTGTTCTTTCCACAGTGCTTACCCTTGTCCTGCTATTATTACATTCTGCTTTCTGATCTTAATGCCACCATCAGCACCCCCTTTAGGCAGTACCACAATCATTTACACCCTTTTGACCATGACATCTCTGGCAATCTCTCCTTTACCTCCACCTATCACTGGCCTTCTGTCTAGCTTCACCTGCTCCACCCTCCTTAAGCAGTATCAATTTCATCACATTTTTACTCCTCTTTAGCTCTGAAGAAGAGTCATACGGACTCGAAATGTTACCTCTGCCTTTCCACAGATTCTGTCAGACCTGCTGAGCTTTTCCAGCATTTTCTGTTTCTGTCTTAAGTCAGTGTTTTCTAGCCCTTACGACCATCATCATATCTATCCATCTTATCTAAAGCTGTCATAATCCTATACACTAATTGAACAGCATACTGCAGATTCTGGAAATCTAAAATAAAAACAGAAAATGCTGGAAATACTCAGCAGGTCAGGCAGTAGCAGTTCTGATAAAAGACCCTTGACCTGAAACTTTAACTCTGGTTCTCCCTCCACAGGTGCTAGCTGACCTGCTGAGTGCTTCCAGCATTTTCTTTTTTAAAATCTTGTACACCTCTATCAAATCTCCTCTCAATCTCTTTTGCTTCAAGGAGAACAACCCCAGCGTCTTCAATCTAACCATGTAACCAAAATCCCCCATCCCTGGAACCATTCTGGTAAATCTCCCCGGTAAGGTCAAGGAATCCCATATCCTTTCTCACTTGTTCTTCCACAGGATGTGGGCATCACTGCCAAGGTCAGCAGTTGTTGCCTGTTCTTACTTGTCCTTGAACTGAGTGTTGTGCTAGGCCATTTCAGAGGGCAGTTAAGGGTCAACCACATTGCTGTGGGACTGCAGTCACATATAGGCCAGGCCAGATAAGGATGGCAGATTTCCTTTCTTAAAGAGCGTTAGAGAACCAGATTGGCCTTTATGTTAATCACCAATAGTTTCATGGTCACCAATACTGACAGTAGCTTTATATTCCAGATTTATTAATTAAATTTAAATTCCACCAGCTTCCAATTGAACCCAAAATTCCAGCCTGGGCCTGTGGATTACTAAATCACTGACAATACCACTATTCTACCTTCTCTCTGTTTTACTCCAGTGGTTGATCATAGGGCCCTATCCTGCAAAGGTAAGGTGACCATTACATTGGTCAGCATTGTCTAAGTGTTGAGATGAATTAGAGTACTTTTCCCAATTGAAAAAGTGCTATTATGCATTAAAAACAGAAGATACCAGTGTCTGGGAACTCTTCTGTCATGACCCAAACAGTGATTTAAATGTTCAGAGTACATTAACTGAGAAAACAGTTGGCCTGCTGCTTAAACTTAGACATAAAACCATCTGGTCTTTCAGTTTCAATGGCACCATTTTCTGGAGCTGCAATGGTTTGTTTTGACAGCTGAGCCCATTATGGATGCTTGGCTGAGTTTCAAAAGCTAATGAAGCACTTAGCTCAGCAGGAGTTTGTTTACACAGTTGTCCAGGGGACTGAGAGCATGGTTTGATTGGCAGTTTTAAAAGATTACAGCAGGATTAGCTGTCTTTGATGTGGTTTCTGAATAGATGTTTGTTTTCACAACTTAATGAACTCTTAAAGGGATTTAACGTTTAGGCCAGCACAGACACAACAAGCTGACTGACCTCCTATTGTGCTATGATTCGATGATAGGTGGATAGGTGAGGTTACTCTGTAACGAAAGAATAGATTTATTTGATTTTTTTTCTGTTTACCTCCAAAAATCTGTCAAACCTTTCAGAAGCTCCCTGTGTTTTCCAGGCCGCCAGTCTGTAACCCCATCTGTGCCAACCCCTGTGATTGAGAATCCAGAGGAGGTAAAGAAGAGAGAACTGAGGGAGCGAATATACACAGAGTACATAGGAGCACTGGAAGATGAAGGTGATTGAGAGCTCCTGTGTCACACAGCCCAGTCTGTTCACTCAGGGAGGGGGGTCTGTCTCACACAGCCCAGTCTGTTCATTCGGGGAGGGGCTCTGCCTCACACAGCCCAGTCTGTTCACTCGGGGAGGGGGGTCTGTCTCACACAGCCCAGTCTGTTCACTCGGGGAGGGGGGTCTGTCTCACACAGCCCAGTCTGTTCACTCGGGAAGGGGGGTCTGTCTCACACAGCCCAGTCTGTTCACTCGGGGAGGGGGCTCTGTCTCACACAGCCCAGTCTGTTCACTCGGGGAGGGGGGTCTGTCTCACACAGTCCAGTCTGTTCACTCGGGGAGGGGGCTTTGTCTCACACAGCCCAGTCTGTTCACTCCGGGAGGGGGGTCTGTCTCACACAGCCCAGTCTGTTCCCTCGGGGAGGGGGTCTGTATCACACAGCCCAGTCTGTTCACTCGGGGAGGGGGCTCTGTCTCACACAGCCCAGTCTGTTCACTCGGGGAGGGGGGTCTGTCTCACACAGCCCAGTCTGTTCACTCGGGGAGGGGGGTCTGTCTCACACAGCCCAGTCTGTTCACTCGGGGAGGGGGCTCTGTCTCACACAGCCCAGTCTATTCACTCGGGGAGGGGGCTCCTGTCTCACACAGCCCAATCTGTTCACACGGAGGAGGGGCTCTGTCTCACACAGCCCAGTCTGTTCACTCGGGGAGGGGGTCTGTCTCACACTGCCTAGTCTGTTCACTCGGGGAGGGGGGTCTGTCTTACACAGCCCAGTCTGTTCACTCGGGGAGGGGGTCTCTCTTACACAGCCCAGTCTGTTCACTCGGGGAGGGGGTCTGTCTCACACAGCCCAGTCTGTTCACTCGGGGAGGGGGCTCTGTCTCACACAGCCCAGTCTGTTCACTCGGGGAGGGGGGTCTGTCTCACACAGCCCAATCTGTTCACTCGGGGAGGGGGGTCTGTCTCACACAGCCCAGTCTGTTCACTCGGGGAGGGGGTCTGTCTCGCACAGCCCAGTCTGTTCACTCGGGGAGGGGGCTCTGTCTCACACAGCCCAGTCTGTTCACTCGGGGAGGGGGTTCTGTCTCACACAGCCCAGTCTGTTCACTCGGGGAGGGGGGTCTGTCTCACACAGCCCAGTCTGTTCACTCGGGGAGGGGGCTCTGTCTCACACAGCCCAGTCTATTCACTCGGGGAGGGGGCTCCTGTCTCACACAGCCCAATCTGTTCACACGGAGGAGGGGCTCTGTCTCACACAGCCCAGTCTGTTCACTCGGGGAGGGGGTCTGTCTCACACAGCCCAGTCTGTTCACTCGGGGAGGGGGGTCTGTCTTACACAGCCCAGTCTGTTCACTCGGGGAGGGGGTCTCTCTTACACAGCCCAGTCTGTTCACTCGGGGAGGGGGTCTGTCTCACACAGCCCAGTCTGTTCACTCGGGGAGGGGGCTGTGTCTCACACAGCCCAGTCTGTTCACTCGGGGAGGGGGGTCTGTCTCACACAGCCCAGTCTGTTCACTCGGGGAGGGGGGTCTGTCTCACACAGCCCAGTCTGTTCACTCGGGGAGGGGGTCTCTCTTACACAGCCCAGTCTGTTCACTCGGGGAGGGGGTCTGTCTCACACAGCCCAGTCTGTTCACTCGGGGAGGGGGCTGTGTCTCACACAGCCCAGTCTGTTCACTCGGGGAGGGGGGTCTGTCTCACACAGCCCAGTCTGTTCACTCGGGGAGGGGGGTCTGTCTCACACAGCCCAGTCTGTTCACTCGGGGAGGGGGGTCTGTCTCACACAGCCCAGTCTGTTCACTCGGGGAGGGGGCTCTGTCTCACACAGCCCAGTCTGTTCACTCGGGGAGGGGCTTTGTCTCACACAGCCCAGTCTGTTCACTCAGGGAGGGGGGTCTGTCTCACACAGCCCAGTCTGTTCACTCCGGGAGGGGGTTCTGTCTTACACAGCCCAGTCTGTTCACTCGGGGAGGGGCTCTGTCTCACACAGCCCAGTCTGTTCACTCGGGGAGGGGGTCTGTCTCACACAGTCCAGTCTGTTCACTCGGGGAGGGGGGTCTGTCTCACACAGCCCGGTCTGTTCACTCGGGGAGGAGCTCTGTCTCACACAGCCCAGTCTGTTCACTCGGGGAGGGGCTCTGTCTCACACAGCCCAGTCTGTTCACTCGCGGAGGGGGCTCTGTCTCACACAGCCCAGTCTGTTCACTCGGGGAGGGGGCTCTGTCTCACACAGCCCAGTCTGTTCACTCGGGGAGGGGGGTCTGTCTCACACAGCCCAGTCTGTTCACTCGGGGAGGGGGTCTATCTCACACAGCCCAGTCTGTTCACTCGGGGAGGGGGTCTGTCTCACACAGCCCAGTCTGTTCACTCGGGGAGGGGGGTCTGTCTCACACAGCCCAGTCTGTTCACTCGGGGAGGGGGTCTGTCTCACACAGCCCAGTCTGTTCACTCGTGGAGGGGGCTCCTGTCTCACACAGCCTAGTCTGTTCACTCGGGGAGGGGGCTCTGTCTCACACAGCCCAGTCTGTGCACACGGAGGAGGGGGTCTGTCTCACACAGCCCAGTCTGTTCACTCGGGGAGGGGGTTCTGTCTCACACAGCCCAGTCTGTTCACTCGGGGAGGGGGCTCTGTCTCACACAGCCCAGTCTGTTCACTCGGGGAGGGGGGTCTGTCTCACACAGCCCAGTCTGTTCACTCGGGGAGGGGGTCTGTCTCACACAGCCCAGTCTGTTCACTCGGGGAGGGGGCTCCTGTCTCACACAGCCCAGTCTGTTCACTCGGGGAGGGGGCTCTGTCTCACACAGCCCAGTCTGTTCACTCGGGGAGGGGGCTCTGTCTCACACAGCCCAGTCTGTTCACACGGAGGAGGGGGTCTGTCTCACACAGCCCAGTCTGTTCACTCGGGGAGGGGGGTCTGTCTCACACAGCCCAGTCTGTTCACTCGGGGAGGGGGGTCTGTCTCACACAGCCCAGTCTGTTCACTCAGGGAGGGGGTCTGTCTCACACAGCCCAGTCTGTTCACTCAGGGAGGGGGTCTGTCTCACATAGCCCAGTCTGGGTTCACTCATACATGGACACAGAGATACGCAGACAGACTTACCTACATAGATACATGTACACAGGCACATATTCACATATATAGGAACACATATACAATTATAGTGATACATATAGACAATCAGACTTACACACACATCCACAGGTATATACAAATATACATACATGTACCCAGAGATACACAGACACACACTCACATAGACATATGGATGGACGTTCTCACATGGACACACAGATATACACACATGTACACAGAAATGTATGTACACAGGTATACACACATGTACACAGAAATACAAACACTGACAGAGAATTACACACGCAATATTATAGACATACACACATAGAAAATAAGAGCAGGAATAGGCCATTCGGCCCTTTGAGCCTGCTCCCACCATTTCTTTATTCATGGGATGTGGGCATCACTGGCTAGGCCAGTATTCAATGCTCATCCCTAATTGCCCTTATTCAGAGGGCATTTTTAAGTGTCAACCACATTGCTGTGGGTCTGAAGTCACACAAAGGCCACACCAGTTAAGTACATTACTGAATCAAATGGGTTTTTATGACAATTGACAGTAGTTTCATAGTTAACATTAGAATTTTAATTCCAGATTTTTATTCAATTCTAATTTCACCATCTGCTATGGTGGGATTTGAACCTGGAACCCCAGAGAATTACCCTGGGTCTTGGGATTAGTAGGTCAGTGACAATACCACAATGCTACAGCCACTGCCATCCCTTCAATATGAGTATGGCTGATCCTTGACCTCAATGTCATACTCCTGCCTCAAGCCTACATACCTCCCCACAGATCTTTGTGTCATCTGCAAATTTAGCTACCATTCCTTCGCTCCCTTCATCTAAGTCATTGATATCGATTGCGAAAAGTTGCTGCCCCAGCACAGACCCCTGCGGAACTCCCACTCGTCACTCCCTGCCAATCAGGAGAAGGCCCATTTATGCATACTCTCTGTTTTCTGCCAGCCAATCTTTTTATTATTATTCATTCACAGAACGTGGCTTGGGCCAGCATTTATCGCCCATCCCTAATTGCCCTTGAGAAGGTGGTAGTGAACTGTTTTCTTGAACACTGCAGTCCATGTGGTGTAGGTACAGAGTTCCAGGATTTTGACCCAATGACAGTGAAGGAACGGTGATATATTTCCAAGTCAGGATGGTGAGTGACTTGGAGGGGAACTTCCAGGTGGTGGTGTTCCCATCTATCTGCTGCCCTTGTCCTTCTAGATGGTATTGGTCCTGGGTTTGGAAGGTGCTGTCAAAGGAGCCTTGGTGAATGTTACCTTACAGATAATGTCCCAGACTCCACCATCACCATCCCTGGGTATGTCCTGTCCCACTAGCAGGACAGCCCCAGCAGAGGTGGGGACACAGTGGTATACAGTCGGGAGGGAGTTACCCTGGGAGTCCTCAACATCAACTCCAGACCCCATGAAGTCTCATAGCATCAGGTCAAACATGGACAAGGAAACCTCCTGCTGATGACCACATCCCGCCCTCCCTCAGCTGATGAATCAGTGCTTCCTCCATGTTAAACACCACTTGGAGGAAGCACTGAGGGTGGCGAGGGTGCAGAATGTACTCTGGGTGGGGGACTTCAATGTCCATCACCAAGAGTGGCTCGGTAGCATCACTACTGACTGAGCTGGCTGAGTCCTAAAGGACATAGCTGCTAGACTGGGTCTGCAGCAGATGGTGAGGGAACCAACAAGAGGGAGAAACATACTTGACCTCATCCTCACCAACCTGCCTGCTGCAGATGCATCTGTCCATGACAGTATCAGTAGGAGTGACCATCGCACAGTCATTGTGGAGATGAAGTCCCACCTTCACATTGAGGATACCCTCCATCATGTTGTGTGGCACTACCACTGTGCTAAATGGAATAGATTTCACACAGATCTAGCAATTCAAGACTGGGCATCCATGAGGTGCTGTGGGCCATCAGCAGCAGCAGAATTGTACTTGAACACAATTGGTAACCTCATGGCCCAGCATATCCCCCACTCTACCATTACCATCAAGCCAGGGGATCAACCCTGGTTCAATGAAGAGTGCAGGAGTGCATTCTAGGAGCAACACCAAACATAAAAACGAGGTGTCAACCTGGTGAAGCTATAACACAGGACTACTTGTCAAACAGCATAATCAGCAAGTGATAGACAGAGCTGAGCGATCCCACAACCAACGGATCAGATCTAAGCTCTGCAGTCCTGCCACATCCAGTCGTGAATGTTGGTGGACAATTAAACAACTCACTGGAGGAGGAGGCTCCTCAAATATCCCCATCCTCAATGATGAAGGAGCCCAGCACATCAGTGCAAAAGATAAGGCTGAAGCATTTGCTACAATCTTCAGCCAGAAGTGCCGAGTGGATGATCCATCTCAGCCTCCTCTGGAGGTCCCCAGCATCACAGATGTCAGTCTTCAGCCAATTCGATTCACTCCATGTGATATCAAGAAACAGCTGAAGGCATTGGATACAGCAAAGGCTATGGGCCCTGACAATATTCCAGCAATCGTACTGAAGACTTGTGCTCCAGAACTTGCCGTGCCCCTAGCCAAGCTGTTCCATTACAGCTACAACACTGGCATCTACCCGGCTATGTGGAAAATTGCCCAGGTTTGTCCTGTACACAAAAAGCAGGACAAATCCAACCCGGCCAATTACCGCCCCATCAGTCTACTCATGGTCATCAGTAAAGTAATAGAAGGGGTCATCAACAGTGCTATCAAGCAGCACTTGCTTAGCAATAACCTGCTCACTGACATTCAGTTGGGTTCCGCCAGGGCCACTCAGCTCCTGACCTCATTACAGCCTTGGTTCAAACATGGACAAAAGAGCTGAACTCCCGAGGTGAGGTGAGAGTGACTGCCCTTGACATCAAGGTAGCATTTGACATCAAGGAGCCCTAGCAAAACTGGAGTCAATGGGAATCGGGGGAAAGCTCTCCGCTGGTTGGAGTCATACCTAGCACAAAGGAAGATGGTTGTGGTTGTTGGAGGTCGGTCATCTCAGCTCCAGGACATCACTGCAGGAGTTCCTCAGGGTAGTTCCCTAGGCCCAACCATCTTCAGCTGCTTCATCAATGACCTTCCTTCCATCATAAGGACAGAAGTGGGGATGTTCGCTGATGATTACACAATGTTCAGCACCATTCGTGACTCCTCAGATACTGAAGCTGTCTATGTCCAAATGCAGCAAGACCTGGACAATATCCAGGCTTGGGCTGACAAGTGGCAAGTAACATTTACACCACACAAGTGTCAGGCAGTGACCATCTCCAGCAAGAAAGAACCTAATCATCGCCTCTTGATGTTCAATGGCATTACCATCACTTTCAACATCCTGGGGGTTACCATTGACCAGAAACTGAACTGGACTAGCCATATAAATACTGTGGCTACAAGAGAAGGTCAGAAACTAGGAATTGCGTGCCGAGTAACCCACCCCCTACTCCCCAAAGCCTGTCCACCATCTACAAGTCAGGAGTGTGATGGAATACTCCCCATTTGCCTTGTTGAGTGCAGCTCTCATAACACTTGAGAAACTTGACACCATCTAGGGCAAAGCAGCCCTTGATTGATACCACATCCACCACTGACACACAGTAGCAGCCCTGTGTACCATCTACAAGATGTACTGCAGGAATTCACCAAGGCTTCTTATACAGGCTTCTTAAAACTCCATGACCACTACCACCTAGAAGGACAAGGGCAGCAGATAGATGGGAACATCACCACCTGGAAGTTCCCCTCAAAGTCACTCACCATCCTGACTTGGAAATATATCACCGTTCCTTCACTGTCGCTGGATCAAAATCCTGGAACTCCCTCCCTAACAGCACTGTGGATGTACCTACACCACATGGACTCCAGCGGTTCAACAAGGCAGCTCACCACCACCTTCGCAAGGGCAATTAGGGATGGGCAATAAATGCTGGCCCAGCCAGCGAAGCTCACATCCCATGAATGAATAAAAAATATACCTGGCCAGGACTTCATAAGGACGTAGTGCAATTTTGTAAAACGTGTCATACATGTCAGGTAGTAGGTAAACCTCAACATGTAATAAAACCAGCATGTTTAATACCCATGCCAGTTTTGTATGAACCATTCAGTCGGGTATTAATAGGTTGTGTAGGACCATTACCCAAAATGAAAGCAGGAAGCAGTATATCCTTACAATGTTGGATATGACAACCTGATTTTCGGAAGCTATTCCTTTAAGGACAATTACAGCTAAGGTGGTAGTTGGAAAGCTAACTCAGATTTTCACTCGTTATGGTCTACCAATTGAAATACAATCTGACTAAGGTTCTACCTTCATGTCTAAAATTTTCCAGGACATAATCAGCAATTTGGGTATCAAACAACTAAAGTCTACCGCCTATCACCCACAGACACAGGGAGCTTTAGAGAGATACCATCAGACTCTCAAAACCATGATTAAGACCTTGGTGCGTTGACATGCCGACACTATTACCTCAGCCTAAAGGCGGACGGACTTCTCCGTTGTGCCTTGCGATCTGCAATCCAAGAAATGGGGCAGACATCCCTTCCTGACGATCCCGTGTTTGCCTTTGCAGCTCCAGCAACGGATTGAGGACGGAGCCCAGAGGCTCACCGTCTGACTTGGACTCAGCAGATTCCTTGCCTCCAGCAGCCCTCCGAGTGTCAGCGATCTCGGATGTCCCTGTCTCCGCCTGCTATGGAACAGATTGTGTGCTGTGTTCCCCAGATTCTGATCCCAAGGCTATGCTAGCTGGGTCCCACCGAGGCCTGTGTGGCTGCGCTGGTGGAGGGTGTGGGTGAGAGCCTTGACTTAAAAGTGCTGCCCTCAGGGTCCTCATCCGAGGCGCTCTCGGTGCAGGAGTTAGGGTCAAGGTTGCCTGAGGGCAGGCATACATGTGTGCTGGGTGGAGCCATGGATGGTCACTTTCCCGGCTGCAGTCACTTCCCCGGCTGTGGTCACTTCCCCGGCTGCGGTCACTTTCCCCCGGCTGCGGTCACTTTCCCCCGGCTGCGGTCACTTTCCCCCGGCTGCGGTCACTTTCCCGGCTGTGGTCACTTCCCCGGCTGCGGTCACTTTCCCCCGGCTGCGGTCACTTCCCCAGCTGTGGTCACTTTCCCCCGGCTGCGGTCACTTTCCCCCGGCTGCGGTCACTTCCCCGGCTGCGGTCACTTTCCCCCGGCTGCGGTCACTTTCCCCCAGCTGTGGTCACTTCCCCGGCTGTGGTCACTTCCCCGGCTGTGGTCACTTTCCCCCGGCTGCGGTCACTTCCCCGGCTGCGGTCACTTCCCCGGCTGCGGTCACTTTCCCCAGGCTGCGGTTACTTTCCCCCGGCTGCGGTCACTTTCCCGGCTGCGGTCACTTTCCCCCGGCTGCGGTCACTTTCCCCCGACTGCGGTCACTTTCCCCCGGCTGTGGTCACTTTCCCCCGGCTGTGGTCACTTTCCCGGCTGTGGTCTCTTCCCCGGCTGTGGTCACTTTCCCCCGGCTGTGGTCACTTCCCCGGCTGCGGTCACTTCCCCAGCTGCGGTCACTTTCCCCCAGCTGCGGTCACTTTCCCCTGACTGCGGTCACTTTCCCGGCTGCGGTCACTTCCCCGGCTGTGGTCACTTCCCCGGCTGTGGTCACTTTCCCCCGGCTGCGGTCACTTTCCCCCGGCTGCGGTCACTTTCCCGGCTGCGGTCACTTCCCCGGCTGCGGTCACTTTCCCCTGGCTGTGGTCACTTCCCCGGCTGCGGTCACTTTCCCCCGGCTGTGGTCACTTCCCCGGCTGCGGTCACTTTCCCCCGGCTGTGGTCACTTTCCCCCGGCTGCGGTCACTTTCCCCCAACTGCGGTCACTTTCCCGGCTGCGGTCACTTCCCCGGCTGTGGTCACTTCCCCGGCAGTGGTCACTTTCCCCCGGCTGCGGTCACTTTCCCCCGGCTGCGGTCACTTTCCCGGCTGTGGTCACTTCTCCGGCTGCGGTCACTTTCCCCCAGCTGTGGTCACTTCCCCGGCTGCGGTCACTTTCCCCCGGCTGTGTTCACTTCCCCGGCTGCAGTCACTTTCCCCCAGCTGCGGTCACTTCACCGGCTGCGGTCACTTTCCCCCAGCTGCGGTCACTTCCCCGGCTGCGGTCACTTTCCCCCGGCTGTGGTCACTTTCCCGGCTGCGGTCACTTCCCCGGCTGCGGTCACTTCCCCGGCTGCGGTCACTTTCCCCCAGCTGTGGTCACTTTCCCCCGGCTGCGGTCACTTTCCCGGCTGCGGTCACTTTCCCGGCTGTGGTCACTTTCCCCCGGCTGCGGTCACTTTCCCCCGGCTGTGGTCACTTTCCCCTGGCTGTGGTCACTTTCCCGGCTGTGGTCACTTTCCCCCGGCTGTGGTCACTTCCCCGGCTGTGGTCACTTTCCCCCTGCTGCAGTCACTTTCCCCCGGCTGTGGTCACTTTCCCGGCTGCGGTCACTTTCCCCCAGCTGTGGTCACTTACCCCCGGCTGCGGACACTTCCCCAGCTGCAGACACTTGCCCGGCTGCAGACACTTGCCCGGCTGCAGACACTTCCCTGGCTGTGGTCACTTTTCTCCAGCTGTGTTCTATAAAGGGAATATTTTTTTCCCTACTATTACTGTGGAATACTTTAAAGTAGATTGTGTTGTGTGTGTGTTTGTACGTGTGTGTTTGTACGTGTGTGTGTTTGTACGTGTGTGTGTTCGTGTGTGTGTTTGTACGTGTGTGTGTTTGTACGTGTGTGTGTTTGTTCGTGTGTGTGTTTGTACGTGTGTGTGTTTGTACGTGTGTTTGTACGTGTGTGTGTTTGTACGTGTGTGTGTTTGTACGTGTGTGTGTTTGTATGTGTTTGTTCGTGTGTGTGTTTGTACGTGTGTGTTTGTACGTGTGTGTGTTTGTACGTGTGTTTGTGCGTGTATGTGTTTGTACGTGTGTGTGTTTGTATATGTGTTTGTGCGTGTGTTTGTACGTGTGTGTGTTTGTACGTGTGTGTGTTTGTACGTGTGTTTGTGCGTGTATGTGTTTGTACGTGTGTGTGTTTGTACGTGTTTGTGCGTGTGTTTGTGCGTGTGTGTGTTTGTACGTGTGTGTTTGTACGTGTGTTTGTGCGTGTGTGTGTTTGTACGTGTGTTTGTGCGTGTGTGTGTTTGTACGTATGTCTGTTTGTACGTGTGTTTGTACGTGTGTGTTTGTACGTGTGTGTGTTTGTACATGTGCGTGTTTGTGTGTATGTGTGCGTGTTTGTTTGCGTGCGCGTGTGTGCGTGCGTATGTGCGTGTGTGTGTTTGTGCATGCATGCATGCATATGTGCATGCGTGCATGTCTGCATTCATGCGTGTGTGTGGGTGTTGTGTGCGTGTGTGCGTATGTGTGCGTGTTTGTTTGCGTGCGTGTGTGTGCGTGTGTGCGTTAGTGCGTGCATGCATGCGTATGTGCATGCGTGCATGTCTGCATTCATGCATGTGTGTGGGTGTTGTGTGCGTGTGTGCGCAAAATCGTTGTGATAGCTTGGCCAAGTTTCCCTTTGTGCTTTGGTCAGCCTGACAATTACCACCTGCTATGTCATAACAGGTCACTTCCCCCGGCCACGGTTACTCCCTGGCTGCCGGTACTCTAGCCCGGCTGTGTTTCCCCAGTTCCCCTCCCCGAGCTCTCTCCCAGCTCTCGGTCCTCCGCACGATGGGCACCCGCGTTCGGACGCTGCTGGGTCTCAAGACTTGCTCCAGCTCTAGTTGCACCCACCCCCATCCCCAAGCTGGTTTCATGAGTGAGGGTGAGTGTGAGGGTGGGTGAGTGAGTCTGAGGGTGGGTGAGTGAGTGTAAAGCTGAGTGAATGAGTGTGAGGATATGTGAGTGAGTATGAGGATTGCTGAGTCAGTGAGGGTTAGTGAGAGTAAGGGTGAGTGACTGAGGGAGAGAGAGTGAATGAGTATGAGGGTGTGAGTGAGTGAGAGTAAGGGTGAGTGAGGGAGAGAGAGTGAGTGAGTATGAGGGTGTGAGTGAGGGTGGGTGGGTGAGTGAATGTGCGGGTGGATGATTGAGTGAGTGTGAAGGTGGGAGTTTGTGAGGGTGAATGAGTGCATGAGTGTAAAGGCGGGATGGAGTGAGGGTGGGTGAGTGAGTGAGTGTGAAGGTGGGAGTGAGTGAGGGTGGGTGAGTGTGAACGTGGGAGTGAGTAAGGGTGGGTGAGTGAGTGTGAAGGTTTGAGTGAGTGAGGGTAGGTGAGTGAGTGAGTGTGAAGGTGGGAGTGAGTGAGGGTGGGTGAGTGAGTGTGAAGTGGGAGTGAGTGAGGATGGGTGAGTGAGTGTGAAGGTGGGAGTGAGTGAGGATGAGTGAGTGAGTGTGAAGGTGGGAGTGAGTGAGGGTGGGTGAGTGTGAAGGTTTGAGTGAGTGAGGGTGGGTGAGTGAGTGAGTGTGAAGTGGGAGTGAGTGCGGGTGGGTGAGTGAGTGAGTGTGAAGTGGGAGTGAATGAGGGTGAGTGAGTGAGTGAGTGTGAAGTGGGAGAGTGAGGGTGAGTGAGTGAGTGTGAAGGTGGGAGTGAGTGAGGGTGAGTGAGTGAGGGTGGGTGAGTGAGTGTGAAGGTTTGAGTGAGTGAGGATGTGTGAGTGAGTGAGTGTGAAGTGGGAGTGAGTGAGGGTGGGTGAGTGAGTGAGTGTGAAGTGAGAGTGAGTGAGGGTGGGTGAGTGAGTGAAGGTTTGAGTGAGTGAGGGTGTGTGAGTGAGTGAGTGTGAAGTGGGAGTGAGTGAGGGTGAGTGAGTGAGTGTGAAGTGGGATTGCGTGAGGGTGAGTGAGTGTGAAGGTTTGAGTGAGTGAGGGTGAGTGAGTGAGTGTGAAGGTGTGAGTGAGCGTGAAGATTTGGGTGAGTGAGGGTGGGTGAGTGAGGGTGGGTTAGTGAGTGAGAGTGGGTGAGTGAGTGTGAAGGTGGGAGTGAGTGAGGTTGGATGAGTGAGAGTGGGTGAGTGAGTGTGAAGGTTTGAGTGAGTGAGGGTGGGTGAGTGTGAAGGTTTGAGTGAGTGAGGGTGTGAGGGTGGGTGAGTGAGTGTGAAGGTGGGAGGAGAGAGGGTGAGTGAGTGAGGGGTGAGTGAGTGTGAAGGTCGGAGTGAGTGAGTGAGGGTGGGGTGAGCGAGTGAGGGTGGATAGTGAGTGAGTGTGAAGTGGGAGTGAGTGAGGGTAGGTGAGTGAGTGTGAAGGTTTGAGTGAGTGAGTGTAGGTGGATGAGTGTGAAGGTTTGAGTGAGTGAGGGTGGGTGAGTGAGTGAGTGTGAAGGTGGGAGTGAGTGAGGGTGGGTGAGTGAGGGTGGGTGAGTGAGTGGATGGGTGAGTGAGTGTGAGTGAGCGAGTGAATGTGTGGGTGGAGAGTGAGTGAGGGTGGGTGAGTGAGGATGAGTGAGGGTGGGTGAGTGAGGGTGGGTGAGTGAGTGGATGGGTGAGTGAGTGTGAGTGAGCGAGTGAATGTGTGGGTGGAGAGTGAGTGAGGGTGGGTGAGTGAGGATGAGTGAGCGAGTGTGAGGGTGTGAGTGAGGGTATATGGGTGAGTGAATGTGAGGGTGGATGATTGAGTGAGTGTGAAGGTGGGAGTTTGTGAGAGTGAATGAGTGCATGAGTGTAAAGGCAGGAGTGAGTGAGGGTGGGTGAGTGAGTGTAGGTGGGAGTGAGTGTGGGTGGGTGAGTGAGTGTGAAGGTGGGAGTGGGTGAGGGTGGGTGGGTGAGTGAGTGTGAAGGTTTGAGTGAGTGAGGGTGGGTGAGTGAGTGTGAAGTTTTGCGTGAGTGAGGGTGGGTGAGTGAGGGTGAAGGTTTGAGTGAGTGAGGGTGAGTGAGTGAGTGTGAACGTTTGAGTGTGAGGGTGTGAGTGTGAAGGTTTGAGTGAGTGAGGGTGGGTGAGTGAGTGAGTGTGAAGGTGGGAGTGAGTGAGGGTGGGTGAGAGAGCGTGAAGGTTTGTGTGAGTGAGGGTGGGTGAGTGAATGAGTGTGAAGGTGGTTGTGAGTGATGGTGGGTGGGTGAGTGTGAAGGTTTGAATGAGTGACTGGGTGAGTGAGTGTGAAGGTGGGAGTGAGTGAGGGTAGGTGAGTGAGTGTGAAGGTGGGAGTGAGTGAGGGTAGGTAACTGAGTGAGTGTGAAGGTGGGAGTGAGTGAGGTTGAATGAGTGAGAGCGAAGGTTTGAGTGAGTGAGTGTGGGTGGATGAGTGTGAAGGTTTGAGTGAGTGAGGTGAGTGAGTGAGGGTGGGTGGGTGAGTGGGTTAGTATGAAGGTGGGAGTGAGTGAGGTTGAGTGAGTGAGTGCGAAGTTTTGAGTGAGTTTGGGTGGATGAGTGGGAAGGTTTGAGTGAGTGAGGGTGGGTGAGTGAGTGTGAAGGTGGGAGTGAGGGTGGGTGAGTGAGTGAGTATGAAGGTGGGTGTGAGTGAGGGTGGGTGAGTGAGTGAGTGTGAAGTGGGAGTGAGTGAGTGAGGGTGAGTGAGTGTGAAGGTTTGAGTGAGTGAGGGTGGTTGAGTGAGTGAGTGTAAAGGTTTGAGTGAGTGTGGGTGGGTGAGTGAGTGTGAAGTGGGAGTGAGTGAGGGGGTGTGAGTGAGTGTGAAGCTGTGAGTGAGTGAGTGGGTGTAAGTGAGTGAGTGTGAAGGTTTGAGTGAGTGTGGGTGGGTGAGTGAGTGTTAAGGTGGGAGTGAGTGCGGGTGGGTGGGTGGGTGAGTGTGAAGTTTTGCGTGAGTGAGGGTGGGTGAGTGAGGGTGAAGGTTTGAGTGAGTGAGGGTGAGTGAGTGAGTGTGAAGGTTTGAGTGAGTAAGGGTGGGAGTGTGAAGGTTTGAGTGAGTGAGGGTGGGTGAGTGAGTGAGTGTGAAGGTGGGAGTGAGTGAGGGTGGGTGAGTGAGCGTGAAGGTTTGTGTGAGTGAGGGTGGGTGAGTGAGTGAGTGTGAAGGTGGGAGTGAGTGAGGGTGGGTGGGTGAGTGAGTATGAAGGTGGGTGTGAGTGAGGGTGAGTGAGTGAGTGAGTGTGAAGTGGGAGTGAGTGAGGGTGGGTGAGTGAGTGTGAAGCTGTGAGTGAGTGAGGGGGTGTGAGTGAGTGAGTGTGAAGGTTTGAGTGAGTGAGGGTGGGTGAGTGAGTGAGTGTAAAGGTTTGAGTGAGTGTGGGTGGGTGAGTGAGTGTGAAGCGGGAGTGAGTGAGTGTAAAGGTTTGAGTGAGTGTGAGGGTGGGTGAGTGAGTGTGAAGCTGTGAGTGAGTGTGGGTGGGTGAGTGAGTGAGTGTGAAGGTGGGAGTGAGTGTGGGTGGGTGAGTGAGTGTGAAGTGTGAGTGAGTGTGAGGGAGGGTGAGTGAGTGAGGGTGGGTGAGTGAGTGTGAGGGTGGGTGAGTGAGTGTGGGTGGGTGAGTGAGTGTGAAGCGGGAGTGAGTGAGGGTGGGTGAGTGAGTGAGTGTGAAGCTGTGAGTGAGTGTGGGTGGGTGAGTGAGTGTGAAGTGGGAGTGAGTGAGGGTGGTTGAGTGAGTGAGTGTAAAGGTTTGAGTGAGTGTGGGTGGGTGAGTGAGTGTGAAGTGGGAGTGAGTGAGGGGGTGTGAGTGAGTGTGAAGCTGTGAGTGAGTGAGTGGGTGTAAGTGAGTGAGTGTGAAGGTTTGAGTGAGTGTGGGTGGGTGAGTGAGTGTGAAGGTTTGAGTGAGTAAGGGTGGGAGTGTGAAGGTTTGAGTGAGTGAGGGTGGGTGAGTGAGTGAGTGTGAAGGTGGGAGTGAGTGCGGGTGGGTGGGTGGGTGAGTGTGAAGTTTTGCGTGAGTGAGGGTGGGTGAGTGTGAAGTTTTGCGTGAGTGAGGGTGGGTGAGTGAGGGTGAAGGTTTGAGTGAGTGAGGGTGAGTGAGTGAGTGTGAAGGTTTGAGTGAGTAAGGGTGGGAGTGTGAAGGTTTGAGTGAGTGAGGGTGGGTGAGTGAGTGAGTGTGAAGGTGGGAGTGAGTGAGGGTGGGTGAGTGAGCGTGAAGGTTTGTGTGAGTGAGGGTGGGTGAGTGAGTGAGTGTGAAGGTGGGAGTGAGTGAGGGTGGGTGGGTGAGTGAGTATGAAGGTGGGTGTGAGTGAGGGTGAGTGAGTGAGTGAGTGTGAAGTGGGAGTGAGTGAGGGTGGGTGAGTGAGTGTGAAGCTGTGAGTGAGTGAGGGTGGGTGAGTGAGTGAGTGTGAGGGTGGGTGGGTGAGTGAGTGTGAAGGTTTGAGTGAGTGTGGGTGGGTGAGTGAGTGAGTGTAAGGGTTTGAGTGAGTGTGGGTGGGTGAGTGAGTGTGAAGCTGTGAGTGAGTGAGGGTGGGTGAGTGAGTGAGTGTGAAGCTGTGAGTGAGTGAGGGTGGGTGAGTGAGTGAGTGTAAAGGTTTGAGTGAGTGTGGGTAGGTGAGTGAGTGTGAAGTGGGAGTGAGTGTGAGGGTGGGTGAGTGAGTGAGTGTGAAGCTGTGAGTGAGTGAGTGTGAAGTGTGAGTGAGTGAGGGTGGGTGAGTGAGTGTGAAGTGGGAGTGAGTGAATGAGTGTGAAGCTGTGAGTGAGTGAGGGTGGGTGAGTGAGTGTGAGGGTGGGTGAGTGAGGGTGGGTGAGTGAGTGAGTGTGAAGCTGTGAGTGTGAGTGAGGGTGGGTGAGTGAGTGTGGGTGGGTGAGTGAGTGAGGGTGGGTGAGTGAGTGTGAGGGTGGGTGAGTGAGTGTGGGTGGGTGAGTGAGTGAGGGTGGGTGAGTGAGTGTGAGGGTGGGTGAGTGAGTGAGTGTGAGGGTGGGTGGGTGAGTGAGTGTGAAGCGGGAGTGAGTGAGTGTGAAGCTGTGAGTGAGTGAGGGTGGGTGAGTGAGTGTGAGGGTGGGTGAGTGAGTGTGAAGTGTGAGTGAGTGAGTGTGAAGCGGGAGTGAGTGAGGGTGGGTGAGTGAGTGAGTGTGAAGCTGTGAGTGAGTGAGTGTGGGTGAGTGTGCATGCATGCGTCTGTGTGTGAGAGAGTGGGGGGTGTGATAGGGAGGGGAGACTGTGTCTGGCTCCCTCCCAGAGTTTTCATTCACCCTCACCCCGCACACCAGCAGGCACTCTCACAGGGGGTGAGGGTGAGTGAGTGAGCACCCTGAGACTCGAGGTGAGCTGGACACTCACAACGCTGACCCTTTCACACTCAAATGGTCATTTATTTAATACTCATTTTTAAATTATCAATTTATTGTTCTGTTTTTGTTTTGCTCAGCATGTCGTTGCTAATCATACATCAGCTTTTTATTTTAAATTGATGTTTAGTGTTGCGCCAAACCTTACCTTTCTGAAATTTGCTCATTTTCCCCCAAGTGTCAGAAAAATTGAAATGTGGCTTCCCAGGAGAACAGGTTGGACGAGCCTGGGACAAAGAAGTCTTGCTACAGTTATACAAGGCTTTGTGAGAGCACACCTAGAATTCTCCGTACAGTTTTGGTCTCCATATCTAACGAAGGACATATATAGGCCACAGAGGGATTCACTGGATTAATTCCAGTGGTTTCCTGTAATGGGAGATTGAGCAAATTGGGCCCATGTTCTCTTTAGTTTAGAAGAACAAGCAGAAATGCCATTGAAACATACAAGGGTATGAAGGGGTTTGACAAGGTTAGACACTGAGAGGTACAGGAATTAAACCGCGAGGGCCAAAGTCTCAGGATAAGGGGCTGATCATTTTGGACTGAGGTGAGGAGAAATTCCTTCACTCAAATGGTTGCGAACCTTTGGAATTCTCTACCCCAGAGGGTTGTGAGTGCTCAGTTGCTGAGCACATTTAAGGCTACAATCAATAGTTTTTTTGTTTCTTAAGGGAGTCAAGGGATGTGGGGAGCAGGTGGGAAGGTGGAAAAATCCCAAGACATTTTATGAATATATTAAGGGTAAGAGGATAACCAGGGAAAGAGTAGGGCCCATTAGGAACCAAAGTGGCAATCTGTGTGTGGAGCCAGAGGACGTGGCTGAGGTTTTAAATTATTACTTTTCACCTGTGTTCACTACAGAGAACAATGTAGGGTGTGATACACTTGAACAAACTAGCATTGAAAGGGAGGAGATATTAACAGCTTTAGCAGGCTTTAAAGTGGATCAATCCCGAGGCCCAGATGAGATGTATACCAGGCTGCTGTGTGAGGCAAGGGAGGAGATAGCAGGGGCTCTGACACTAATTTTCAAATCCTCTCTGGCCACAGGAGAGGTGCCTGAGGACTGGAGGACAGTGAATGTGGCACCATTATTCAAGAAGTGTCATAGGGATAAATCAAGTAATTACAGGCCAGTGAGTCTAACATCATTGGTAGGGAAACTATTGGAAAACATTCTGAGGGACAGGATTAATCTCCACTTGGAGAGGCAGCAATTAACCAGGGATAGTCAGCATGGCTTTGTCAGGGGGAGGTCATGTCTAACAAATTTGATTGAATTTTTCAAGGAGGTGAGTAGTTGTGTAGATGAGGGTGCTGCAGTTGACGTAGTCTACATGGACTTCAGGAAAGCTTTTCACAAGGTTCCACATGGGAGATATGGTCATGAGGGTAAGAGCCCATCGGATCCAGGGCAATTTGGAAAATTGGATCCAAAATTGGCTGAGTGGCAGGAGGCAGAGGGTGATGATCGAAGGTTGTTTTTGTGATTGGAAGCCTGTGACAAGTGGTGTATCACAGGGATTGGTGCTGGAACCCTTGCTGTTTGTAGTATACATTAATGATTTAGACGTGAATATAGGAGGCATGATCAGCAAGTTCACTGATGACACAAAAATTGATGGTGTTGTAAATAGTGAGGAGGAGAGCCTTAGATTACAGGACGATATAGATGGGTTGGTAAGGTGGGCAGGGCAGTGGCAAATGGAATTTAATCCTGAGAAGTCTGAGGTGATACATTTTGGGAGGACTAACACAGCAAGGGAATACACAATGAATGGTAGGGCCCTAGGAAGTACAGAGGATCAGAGGGACCTTGATGTACATATCCATAGATCCCTGAAGGCAGCAGCACAGGTGGATAAGGTGGTTAAAAAGGCAAATGGGATACTTGCCTTTATTAGCCGAGGCCTAGAATATAAGAGCAGGGAGGTTATGTTGGAGCTGTATAAAACGCTGGTTAGGCCACAGCTGCACACGACAGGAAGGATGTGATGCACTGGAGAGGGTGCGGAGGAGATTCACCAGGATGTTGCCTGGGCTGGAGTGTTTCAGCTATGAAGAGAGACTGGATAGGCTGGGGTTGTTTTTCCTTAGAGCAGAGAAGGCTGAGGGGGGACCTGATAGAGATATACAGAATTATGAGGGGCTTTTTTAGGGTAGATAGGAAGAAACTTTTCCCCTTAGTGGAGGTGTCAATAACCAGGGGGCATAGATTTAAGGAAATGGGCGGGAGGTTTAAAGGGGATCTGAAGAGAAGTTTTTGTTTGGACTCTGGAACACACTGCCTGAGGATGTGTTACAGGCAGAAAGTCTCACAACATTTAAGAAATATTTCGATGAGCACGTGAAACACCATAGCATACAGGGCTCTAGGCCAAAAGCTGGGAAATGGGATGAGAATAGATAGTTGCTTGATGGCCGGCATGGACATGATGGGCTGAAGGGCCTGTTCCTGTGTTGTATAGCTCTATGACTTTATGGAGTTGAGGAAAAGATCAGCCATGATCATATTGAATGGCGGAGCAAGTTCGACAGGCCATACAGTCTACTCCTGCTCCTATTTCTTATGTTTCTCATGTTTGCCAGAGTGCTGAGCTGCATCGGCCCAACACAAGGCAGTCCAATATCACAGAAAACAGCTCAACATCGAGAGACTCACACTGGGCAGTGGCACACCATGCCAGGCAGTGCTTGTCACACATTTGACGAGGGTGGTCCTTTCCTATCAGAGCCTTGGTAAGCTATGATCTTCATTGTATTTCCAGCACAAGGTGTCAGAACACGGCTGGAGCTGATCAAACTGAAGGCCATGGCTATGATACAGGAGCTGAAATCAAAGGCACAAGAAGTCTTCACAATCATGGAGGATTGGCTCGGGACTAGGTTCCTGCAGGAAATGGAAAGGTATTGAGATTGCTCTTCATGGGGCTGTTGCAGGTGAAGAGTCCCAGAAGCTGGGAATCCTCCCTTCCCAACTCTCCTGCTCTTCCTCTTCTTTCCTGTACCTTTCATCTCCCCACCCTGTCCCTGTACCCCTTCCTCTAACCCTCACCTCCCCATAACCCCCACCCTATCCCTGCTATGTTCCTACCTTCCATCCCTCCCCTCTACTCCCGACCCCCTCCTTTCCACTCCTCTCTCATACCCATTACTCCTCCCGACCTCTCCTCCCTCCACCTCTCACCCCTCCAATCCTGCCATCTCGTCTTCTCCTTCCTAACCTTCACCCCTCTCCTCATCTCTCCCCTTTGCCTTGCTTCTACCCTCCTCTCCTCCCCACTCCTCCCCACTCCTCCCCTCTCCTTCCCTCTCCTTTCCTTTCCTTTCCTTCCCTCTCCAGCCCTCGCCCCCTCAGCTCTTTTCTCTGCCTCACTTCTACCCTTCACTCCTCCCCTCTCCTTTCCTCTCCTCCCCTTTCTTCCTCAGCCCTCCCCTCCACCTTACTTCTACCCTCCTCTCCTCCCCTCTCCAGCACTGCCCCCTTGCCCTTCCTCCTTTCCCCTCTCCCCTGGGAATTTGAGCTTTTCTGCACATTGAATATTAGTTGCTTTCCGTCCAGTCGAGGTGTTGAATTGACCCTACTGTGAAAAATGAGGTTGCTCCCCCAATGATTCTGGACTGAGCGCATTCATCAATCAGCTTCTCCATGTGGGAGGACATCTAACCATGGATTGCCAGCAGAATGCAGCCCTGTAGCTGTGGAAGGAGGGGCAGTTTGAAAAATTCCACCTGTTGATTAGAGGGTAACATGTCTGCAGCAAGTGCTGCAATGTTGCTTTTTTGCTCTTATTTGTGGTTTGCTTTCATGTGCACCAGCAATTGCAGAGAGATCTGCAACATCAGCGAGATTGATAGCACACATTGCTTCCAACACACTGACAGGCCATTCAGCCCCACCAGCCTGTGCTGGTGTTTACCCTCCACACCAGCCAATCATTCCATTCACATTCACCCACCCTGCTCCCAAAACCCTTCTT
Organism: Isurus oxyrinchus; assembly: GCA_026770705.1. Classification (NCBI taxonomy): domain Eukaryota; kingdom Metazoa; phylum Chordata; class Chondrichthyes; order Lamniformes; family Lamnidae; genus Isurus; species Isurus oxyrinchus. The sequence goes on along the minus strand of JANJGN010000004.1, from coordinate 197,136,547 downwards.
CACCTTTTCCCCCAATCACCTCTCCAGTTGAATCTTGAAGATTGACACAGTTTCTGCCAAAGTCATTAACCCAGGAAGTGAATTCCACAGCTTCACATCTCTCTGAAGCTGTTTCCCCTGCTCTCTGTTCCAAATCTCTTCCACTTAATCTTCTATCGAGATCCCCCAGCCACTGGAAACACTCTGCTTCTATGTGTGCTGTCCCATCCTTTCATCATTTTAAACATTTCGATGGTTCTGTAAAAAAGTATAATATTTTATACCTCTCTTCACATTGCTATTTACTCATAACAGTCAGTCTCAGAATGAGTCTGCGCTGTACCCTCTCTAAAGCCTCAATATCCTCCCAATAGTGTGGACCCATTACTGTTCCCAATCTCTAATTGAGTCTTATTAAAGTTTTATAAAGGTTCATCTCAGTTTGTGTTCTAACCTAAATTTCAGTCAGCTTTTTTTTTTAATCAACCTAAAGCACTGCCTTTAATGTCCTGTCAATCTGTCCCCTCCCCTTCAATCCCTTAATCCTATTCCTATTCCCACTTCACCATGATAATGATTCTGACCAAATTGAACCCTCTCACATTGACTCACTGAATTCCATCTGTCATGTTACAGCCCATTTCCATCTTAGCAAATCACTTTATATCTGTAAATCTGAAGCCTTCCCTCTCTGATTCAAATCACTTATCCTCCAGTAAGCAGGAGGAGATTAGAATTGAACCCCATGGAATACCACATCCTCCATGTCCCACATCCAACCAGTTTCTAAGGCTTTCCTATCGTCCATATACACCCCATCCACCACATTCCCCAGCTCCCATTTCCCTTATTTCCTCAGAAAATTCTAGAAAGTTGATGAACTACAACCTCCTTTTTTGAACTACTTTTTCTTATCCTGCAGAATTTATAATGGGGGATAAGGAAATGGCAGGGAAACTAAACAAATACTTTGTGACTGTGTTCATGGAGGAAGATTTAAGAAAAAAACCTCCCAGGAATATTAGAGAACCATGGGACTCATGAGATTGAGAACCTAAACGAAATTAGTATCAGTAAATAGTATTGACAGTAATTGCAAAGCATTGTTTGAAATTTAAACCAGGCAGCTTGACCCTGATTGGTTAAGGCATTGCCCTGAGGAATGAGTCAGTGAATGGCTGTCACATTTTATTTAGCTGAAACAGGCGCAATGTGTATACATGCTCTTTCTGTCTACTAAGAACAGAACCCTGGGATCGTGTCAAACAATATATCCCAGCCACTGCTCACAATGGGCAAGGTGCAGACTGTACCCAACCAGCCCGTGCTTGTACAACTCAAAACACAGTGTGCAACATTAGATGCGATTCCGCAGTTGGACAACATTTGCTAAATAATCCTCAGTGTGCTAAGAAGTACGCTGACAACTAGTTCAAGACTGTCATTCGGGCTCGCAGTGTGGCACATTTCTGTGCACTAGAAGCTACATATATTAATACACAGGGCCCTAATTCTTTGCAGACAGAAGGAACATGTACACATATTGTGCCAGTTTGTGCTAGGTATGACTCCAACCAGTGGAGAGTTTTCTCCCTGATTCCCATTGACTCCAGTTTTGCTAGGGCTCCTTGATGCCACGCTCGGTGAAATATGGCCTTGATGTCAAGGACAGTCACTCTCACCTCACCTCTTCAATTCAGTTTTAATCCATGCTTGAACCAAGGCTGTAATGAGGTCAGGAGCTGAGTGGCCCTGGCGGAACCCAACTGAATGTCAGTGAGCAGGTTATTGCTAAGCAAGTGCTGCTTGATAGCACTGGTAATGATCCCTTCCAATACTTTACTGATGATTGAGAGCAGACTGATGGGGTGGTAATTGGCCAGGTTGGATTTGTCCTGCTTTTTGTACACAGGACATACCTGGGCAATTTTCCACATGACCGGGTAGATGCCAGTGTTGTAGCTGTACTGGAACAGCTTGGCTAGGGGCACGGCAAGTTCTAGAGCATAAGTTGTCAGTACTATTGCTGGAATTTTGTCAGGGCCCATACCCTTTGCACTATCCAGTGCCTTCAACTGTTTCTTGATATCACGTGGAGTGAATCGAATTGTCTGAAGACTGACATCTGTGATGCTGGGGACCTCCGGAGGAGATCGAGATGGATCATCCACTCGTCACTTCTGGATAAAGATTGTTGTGACTACTTTACCCTTATCTTTTGCACTGATGTGCTGGGCTCCTCCATCATTGAGGATGGGGATATTTGTGGAGACTCCTCCTTCAGTGTGTTGTTTAATTGTCCACCACCATTCACAACTGGATGTGGCAGGACTGCAGAGCTTAGATCTGATCTGTTGGTTGTGGGATCGCTTAGCTCTGTCTATCACTTGCTGCTTATGATGTTTGACACACAAGTAGTCCTGTGTTATAGCTTCACCAGGTTGCCACCTCATTTTTAGGTATGTCTGGTGCTGCTCCTGCCATGCCCTCCTGCACTCTTCATTGAACCAGGGTTGATCCCCTGGCTTGATGGTAATGGTAGAGTGGGGGATATGCTGGGCCATGAGGTTACAGATTGTGTTCGAGTACAATTCTGCTGCTGCTGATGGCCCACAGCACCTCATGGATGCCCAGTCTTGAGTTGCTAGATCTGTGTGAAATCTACCCCATTTAGCACAGTGGTAGTGCCACACAACATGATGGAGGGTATCCTCAATGTGAAGGTGGGACTTCATCTCCACAATGACTGTGCAGTGGTCACTCTTACCGATACTGTCATGGACAGATGCATTTGCAACAGGCAGGTTGGTGAGGATGAGGTCAAGTATTTTTACCTTCTTGTTGATTCTTTCCCCACCTGCCGCAGACCCAGTCTAGCAGCTATGTCATTTAGGACTCGGCCAGCTCGGTTAGTAGTGGTGCTACCGAGCCACTCTTGGTGATGGACATTGAAGTCCCCCACCCAGAGCACATTCTGCACCCTCGCCACCCTCAGTGCTTCCTCCAAGTGATGTTCAATGTGCAGGAAGCACTGATTCATCAGCTGAGGGAGGGCGGGACGTGGTAATCAGCAGGAGGGATCCTTGCCCATGTTTGACCTGGTACCATGGGGTCTGCTGTCGATGTTGAGGACTCCCAGGACAATTCCCTCCCAACTGTATACCACTGTGCTGCCACCTCTGCTGGGTCAGTCCTGTCAGTGGAGTCTGGGACATTATCTGTAAGGGATATACCCAGGGACATACCCAGGGATGGTGATGGTGGTGACTGGGACACTATCTGTAAGGGATATACCCAGGGACATACCCAGGGATGGTGATGGTGGTGTCTGGGACACTATCTGTAAGGGATATACTCAGGGACATACCCAGGGATGGTGATGGTGGTGTCTGGGACATTATCTGTAAGGTATGATTCCGTGAGGATGACTATGCCAGGCTGTTACTTGACTAGTCTGTGAGACGCTCTCCCAGTTTTGGCACTATCCTCCAGATGTTAGTAAGGAGGACTTTGCAGGGTCGACAGGGCTGAGATTGTCATTGTCGTTTCCGATGCTTAGATTGATGCTGGGTGGTGGTCAGGTTTCATTCCTTATTGATTTTCCAGTGATTTGATCCAATTGAGTGTCTTGCTAGGCCATTTCAGATGGCATTTAAGAGTCAACCACATTGCTGTGTGTTTGGAGTCACATGTGGCCAGACCAGGTGAGGATGACAGATTTCTTTCCCCAAAGGACATTAGTGCACCAGATGGGTTTTTACGACAATCGACAATGGTTTCATGGCCATCATTAGACTTTTTAATTCTAGATTTGTATTGATCAAGTTCAAATTCCACCATCTGTTGTGGGAATCCTGGTCGCCAGAACATTACCCTGGGTCTCTGAATTACTTGTCCAGAGACTACCCTCTGTCTCCCATTTTATAAATGGTAACCACATTGATCTCTGTCAAGTCCTTTGATACACACACACAATCATTGGAACCTGAAATAACCTTTCTTGAGTCTCAATCGTCCCCTCCGTCATCTCTCTTAAGAATGAGGGGGGATCTCATAGAAACCTATAAAATCCTAACAGGACTAGACAGGGTAGATGCAGGAAGGATGTTCCTGATGGTGGGGGAGTCCAGAACCAGGGGTCACAGTCTGAGGATATGGGGTAGACCATTTAGGACTGAGATGAGGAGAAATTTCTTCACCCAGAGAGTGGTGAGCCTGTGGAATTCACTACCACAGAATGTAGTTGAGGCCAAAACATTGTATGTTTTCAAGAAGGAGTTAGATATAGCTCCTGGGGCGAAAGGCATCAAAGGGTATGGGGAGAAAGCGGGAGCAGGCTATTGAGTTGGATGATCAGCCATGATCATAATGAATGGCGGAGCAGGCTCGAAGGGCCGAATGGCCTACTCCTGCTCCTAGTTTCTATGTTTCTATGATGCACAGTTGATTTTCACCTGGGATGCAGGAGCAGAGGGAGCTGGGTGTATCTGTGCATAAATCATTGAAGGTGGCAGGACAGGTGGAGAGAGCAGTTAATAAAGCAAATAGTATCCTGGGCTTTAACAGGAGCGTAGAGTACAAGAGCAGAAGAGCAGGGAAGTTATGATGGTCCGGCTTCAACTAGAGTGTTGAGTCCAATTCTAGGTGACACAGATTTGAAGTTTTGCACAAGAGATGCAGGGGGAGTGAGCGGATGAACCTTTGACACAGTGAGTGGTAATGACCTAGAATTTGCTGCCTCTGAGGTGGAAGCAGACTTGCACTGTTCGAGAAATAAATTACCTCCATATTCTCAGTTCCAAGTTGTGCTATCTCATATTTACCTGTGTTCAATTTTATTTGCCAATTATTTTTCCATTCTGCAAGTTTTGTATTTGCCTCCTCTGATTCGTTGCAGTCCTCCTCAGTATTGAATAACCCACCCCCAACCTACCCCCTCCCAAATTTGGTGTCACCCGTGAATTTGAAAATAGTATTTTTTATTGCAAAGTCCAAGTTGTTAATGTAAATTGTGAACAGCAGTGATCCCAGCACTAAGCCTTGTGGAAGACCATTTCCCACCTTCTGACACTCTGATTAACAACCCTTTATTCCCACTCTCTGCTTTCTGGCTTGTATCCAGCGAGCAATCCATTCTGCCACTTGTCCCTTGTCTCCACATTCTCTGACCTTACTCATTACTGGGCCCCTTATCAAAGGTCTTCTGAATATCCAGTAAATGCCATCTACCACATTACTACTGTCTTCTCTCTCTGTTACATCCTCAAACATTTCAATAAGATTGGTCAATCAAGATTTTCCCTTTTGAAATCCATGCTGACTGTTCACTGTTTTATTTCTCTTTTCTAGATGTTCTTCTGTTTTCTCCTTTAGTAAGGATTCCATTATTTTTCCTAACACTGATATTAAGTTGACTGGTCTATAATTCCCTGGACTTGTTCTGTCCCCTTTCTTAAACACAGGAATTACGTTAGCTAACCACCAGCCCTCTGACACTGCGCCGTTCTCTAATTATTAAACATGTGTAGTAATGCCTCTGCTATCTCTTCCCAAGATTCTTTTAAAATACATTGCTGCAATCCACCAAGGCCATCCTCTTTGTTTAGTTTATTCAGTATATCACTTTTCATGTTTTAAGTGCAGTTATCTCATCATTCAGTGTCATGTTTACCTGCTCTATCTTAATACTTAAGCAAAATAATGATTTAATATTTCTGCCATCTCTCTACCATTACTTGTGGATTGTCCTGTCCATCCCTTAATGGTTCTATTCCTTTGTTATTGATGTGCGTGTACAGTTTTGTTTGATGTACCTTGATCATTTCATTTCACACTTCCTCTTTGCTTTCCTAATTTTTTTTTAAGCTCTCCACAATCCCTTTGTAATCTCTCCTATCCAGATCATCTTTGCTGTCCAACTCTCAATTGTTCCTTACGTCTTTATTCACCCATGGAGTCTCCCTGGTGTTTATTTTCTTTATTTATTTTAGTGGAATATATTTTGCTGCACTGTGTTGAACACCATTAAGATGTTTCTTATTCTTGCTCTACATCATTGTTTGCCAATATCGCGCACATTTTATTTTCACAGATTCTATTCTCAGCACCCTCAAAATCAGCTCTTCTTCAATCTATCAACTTGGTTGTCATCACACTTACTTCCTTCGCTATCACCATCTTAAAGCATATTATATTATGATTACCACTGCCTAGGTTGGAGAGGCTGGGGAGTTCTCTTAAGCGAAGAGAAGGTTGAGAGGAGATTTGATAAAGCTGTTCAAAATCAGCCCCGAGAGGGTGCAGAAAAGATTCACAAATATGGTTCTGGGAATGAGAGATTTCAGTTACGTGGATAGATTGGAGAGAGCCGGACTTTTCTCCTAAGAGAAGAGAAGGTTGAGAGGAGATTTGATAGAGGTGTTCAAAATCATGAGGGGTCTGGACAGAGTAGATAGAGAGAGACTCTTCTCATTGGTGGAAAGATCGAGAACCAGAGGCACAGATATAAGGTAATTGGCAAAACAAGCAATGGAGACATGAGAGAAACTTTTTCACATAGCGAGTGTTGAGGACCTGGAATGTACAGCCTGAGTGTAGGGTGGCAGGGGAGTGTAGCTAGATGAGTTGATCTTACAGAAACCGAGTAGGAGCATGATGGGCTGAATGGCTTCCTATACTGCTACCATTCTATGATTCTATGATATCTTTTCCTTACAATAACTCCAATGCAAAATGATTACTAAATCGCTCTGCTATTTTTTGGTTGCTATCCTCCCACAGGGTCCCAGCTTACTTTCTATCCATGTCATAAAAATAACAACGTACCCAGTTCCTTTTGATACCTTTGAGTTTTCTCCCGTGCTCCCTCTGAGATTCCTTCTCCTCTTAGCCTTTTTTCTTATTTTCCCAAATTCTCATTATCGTTATTCTTACAGACCCTCTTCAATTTTTAATAGACTCTAAGCCCTATTTATGCACTGCATTCGGAAGCTATTTTTAGCTTCCCTTTTTTAATGGAAAATTTCTTTCCGAACCTTTGCAGCCTCTGTTTTTTTTTTAAATCATCCCACTGGTGTTCAGCAGTCCTGTGTGCCAATTTATTCTTGCACCTCATGTCAGCTAGCTCTCCCCTCATCTTACTGATCTCTGCCCTTGTCCAATCTGTTCTAGATTTCCTGCTGAATTCTTCCCTTTCGAGTTGGATTTTAAACTTTGTCATATTGTGGTCATTACTTCCAAGGTGCTTCCTCACGTTCAGGGCACCCAGCTCAGTGTCGGATTTGGATGCTTAGCAAACTTGTGCTGATCACTATATTCACCACATGATGTAAAATATCAGAGGGTCATCAAGTCACTTACAACACAGAAGGAGGCCATTCAGCCCATTGTGTCCATGCCCCCAGAGCAACCCTGTCAGTCCCATTACCCCTGCTCTATCCCTGTAAGCCAGCAAGTTTCTGTCCTACAAGGGTTGGGGTGAATGTTGTAACGATCACCCAGAGATGACCTGGGATGCAGGGACTGGACTAAAGGTGAGTGAGTGAGAGTGCACTGCTTTGTGACAGCAGCTCTGTCAGTTCGTAGCAGCAACTTCTCACTATACAGCATCCAGTTATGGTGTTTTTCAACATGCTTTCATTTCCATGATTGGGAGCCTCATTGCCACACATGTTGGTAAACTCCAGTGGATTAGGCCACAGCTTTTTAACATTAAGAATTGTTTATCCCGCCGGATTTTCTCTTTACGAGTACATGGCCACAGATTGTGTCAGACAAAGTCTGGAACCGGGCCCTCAATCAAATAGGCTGCTGCAGGATCCTAATGTCCATCTCTCATGGGACGAGCGTCAGTATACCACAGGCCTGTGGCTGATTCACCACATGTGGCGAGTAGTGAGAGTTTTGGATAATACTGATATTATCACGACCAAATCTAGCAACACCACTACTCCACTGACATACTGCTAAAGAAGGAAATCCTGTACACATTACAGGGTTTCCATTCCCATCCCTCTATTTAACCCCTCTCTGCCCCTGTCAATCAGTGGAACCCTTCAGCTCTGCTGTATTTAGTGATGGCTGAGCGAACATTGTTGTATTCCAGCTGCCTTTACGTATGTTCTCTCTTACAGACAGTGCAGTCCTGTGGCTCTTGTTTTTGATGGCAATTCTCTCTACACCTTGTGATTTTCTAGCATCAGCACACTGCTTGATATCGGGTTGGGATATGTGAACTCTGGGACCAAGATTGAGCACCAGCTGATCCTCCATGATAAGGAGTTCTTCGTCAATGGGGATGTGAAGATGATTCCAGACCCACCACCACTCACACGTTTGCCTTCCAAAGAGATCGCAAGGGATGGTGAGCTAACAATTGAGCAGCTCTGTAACCTCCATCGACAGTTCATGTTCATAGCACCCACAGGTGAGTCCTCAGACAAAGAAAAGCTGTCATAGACTGTATCAGGGGAGCCAATAAGTCCCAGAAAGAACACTCCACCCTGAAAAAATGGCTGTCTCCACGCGGGGTAGTAAAATTCTACTATACTGCTCCTGGCAGACTGTCCTACACTCCTCATTGAACCAGGGTTGATCCCCTGGCTTGATGGTAATGGTAGAGTGGGAGATATGCCAGGCCAAGAGGTTACAGATTGTGTTCGAATACAATTTTGCTGCTGCTGTTGGCCCACAGCACCTCATGGATGCCCAGTCTTGAGTTGTTTGAAATCTATCCCATTTAGCACAGTGGTAGTGCCACACAACACAATGGAGGGTATCCTCAATGTGAAGGCGGGACTTCATCTCCACAAGGACTGTGCAGTGGTCACTCCTACCGATACTGTCATGGACAGATGCATCTGCAGCAGGCAGGTTGGTGAGGATGTGGTCAAGAACGTTTTTCCCTCTTGTTGGTTCCCTCACCACCTGCTGCAGACCCAGCCTAGCAGCTCTGTCATTTAGGACTTGGCCAGCTCGGTTGGAAGTGCTGGCTGTGCCTTTTGTTTTATCCTGATTCACTGCTGAGATTACAGCAGGGTGTCCTGTCTGCTTTTATTTTTTATTATTCTTTCTAATGTTTTAGTACAACTGAGCAGCCTGCTGGGCCAGTTCAGGGGTTAGTTAAGAGAAAACCCTGTAGGTATGGAACTGAAATAACATAAAAACCCAGAACAGGTAAGGAGGGCAAGTTTCCTTTAAAGGACACCAGTGAAACAGTTGGGGATTTCTGACCATCCCACAGCTTCATGGTCATTTTACTGAAGAATGCTTTTAAAACTAAATTCAAATTCTCAAACTGCCCTGGTTGGATCTAAATTCATGTTTCTTGGATTATTGATCCAAAATTGATGGATCACGCTTACCCACTCTACCTCTCTACTGTTTGGTTTAAGGAGTTTGGGATTAGGATAGAGTTTAAGGAATAAAAAGACAAAATGCTGGAAGTGTGTTTTTTCAGATTCCAGCATCTGCAGTTTTTGCTTTTACCTTGGGTTTCAGGAGTTTGAGATTGGGATTTTTGGATTTAAGGGGCTGGTGGGGTATTTCATGCTTGTCCAAGTGCTGTTAATTTTCTACTGGGTTATTGCTTCTGGAAGCTCTCTCACCACCATTGATTGGCCTGTAGTTGCTGGGTTTATCCTTCTTCCCGCTTTTTGAATGAAAGTGTAACATTTTCAATTCTCCAGTCCTTTGGCACCGCCCCTGTATCTGAGGAGAATTAGAATATGGTGATCAACAGTTCCACAATTTCCACCTTTACTTCCCTCAGCAGCCTCGGCTGTATCCAATCCTGAAGGTGACAAATCCACTTAAAATACTGCTACCTTATCCACTAACATCTCATCCAGTATCCAGAAAACCTTGTTTAGCTCATTCAGTCACCCTAAACCAGCCTCTGATTCTAGAAATGCAAGTTTCATTAATCCCAAAATACACATCAGAATAACTCCCTCATCTACAATCTCCTTGGAACTCTGAGCTACAGAGGGTTCTGGGCGTCCTGGTACACAAATCACATAAAGTTAGAATGCAGGTACAGCAAGTGGTTAGGAAGGCAGATGAGGTTTTGGAATTTATTGCAAGAGGAATGGAATATAAAAACAGGGGAGTTTTACTGCAGCTGTACAGGGTCTTAGTGAGACCACATCTGGAATAGTGTGTGCCGTTTGGGGTTCCACATTTGAAAAAAGATATAATTACGTTAAACAGTACAGAGAAGGTCCACTCAACTCATTCCTGGGATGAGAGGTTTATCTCATGAAGAAAGATTGAGCAGGTTGGGCCCATATCCATTGGCGTTTAGAGAAATGAGAAGTGATCTTATTGAAACATGTGAGACCCTGAGGGGACTGGACAGGGTGGATAGCAGGAGGATGTTTCTTCTTGTGGAGGAGACTAGAACCAGGAGACACAGTTTAAGAATAAGAGGCCTACCACTCAAGATGGAGATGAGGAGAATATTTTTCTCTCAAGAGAGTCATTGGTGTGTTAAATTCTCTTCCTCAGTGAGCAGTGGAGGCTGTGTCATTGAATTTATTCAAGGATGGGTTAGACAGATTTTTTCATAGACACAAGAGTCCAAGGTTATGGGACAGCAGATGGCAAAGTGGAGTTCAGACCACAACCAGATCAGCCATGTGTTTATTGAATGGTGGAGCAGACTCAAGGGACTGAATGGCCTACTCCTATGTTCCTCCCAACCAGAGTAAAATCATTGTTTCCATGGTGGATTGTTGCTTTTACCTGGTCTATAATTGTAACTCCCATTTGTTTACATTGCAGGTTTAATGCTGAAAAAGACATTCATCGAGATTTTACAGGATCTGGTAACACTGGACCTCGGCTCAGAACAACTGCCAGACCAATGGAGCTCGATCTCTTACTCACAGGTGAGCAGATATTGAACTGAGCTGCTGACATACCACACATAACACTTTCCTGAATTTAAAAACGGGCTCACATCAAAAAATGACCTGATTAACTCACCTAAAGGACATTAATCAAGCAGATGGGTTTTCACAGCAATCAATAATAACTTTATGGTCACCATTACTGAGAATACTCAAGATTTTATTAATCAAATTTAAATTTCACCAGTTGCCATTTGACCTCATGCCCACAGAGAATTACCATAGGCCATTGGATTATTAGCCAAGTGATGATACCACTACCCCACTATCTCACCTTTAAAAATCCACTGAGGGATTCATCACCTGAGTAAAACCAATTTCGGTTTGACATCAGGATTGAAATTTTCCTGCAGTAATTCAAAAATTACTTCATGACCTCTGAAACATTTTGCAATGTCCTAAGGAATGACATTCAATACTGTAAGACTTTCTTTAAATTAATCCAGTTCCTTCACTCAGTAACCCCACTCTCCCCAGCTCCCTGTGTTACTGACTGTATCTCTATTGAAGTTAATCCAGCTCCCTCACACTGTCACTCAGTAACCCCTCTCCCCCCCAGTGCCCTGTCTTACTGACTGTATCTCTACTGATGTTAATCCAGCTCCCTCACACTGTCACTCAGTAACCCCGCTCTCCCCAGCTCCCTGTGTTACTGACTGTATCTCTACTGATGTTAATCCAGCTCCCTCACACTATCACTCAGTAACCCCTCTCCCCAGCTCCCTGTGTTACTGACTGTATCTCTATTGATGTTAATCCAGCTCCATTGCACAGTCACTCAGTAACCCCTCTACCCCCAGTGCCCTGTCTTACTGACTGTATCTCTACTAATATTAGTCCAGCTCCCTCTCACTGTCACTCAATAACCCCTCTTCCCCCAGTGCCCTGTCTTACTGACTGTATCTCTATTGATATTAATCCAGCTCCCTCACACTATCACTCAGTAACCCCTCTCCCCAGCTCCCTGTGTTACTGACTGTATCTCTATTGATGTTAATCCAGCTCCATTGCACAGTCACTCAGTAACCCCTCTACCCCCAGTGCCCTGTCTTACTGACTGTATCTCTACTAATATTAGTCCAGCTCCCTCTCACTGTCACTCAATAACCCCTCTTCCCCCAGTGCCCTGTCTTACTGACTGTATCTCTATTGATATTAATCCAGCTCCCTCACACTGTCACTCAGTGACCCCTCTCCCCCGCGCCCTGTGTTGCTGACTGTATCTGTACTGATGTTAATCCAGCTCCCTCACACTATCACTCAGTAACCCCTCTCCCCCCCAGCTCCCTGTGTTACTGACTGTGTCTCTACTGATGTTAATCCAGGTCCCTCACACTATCACTCAGTAACCCCTCTCCCCCCAGCACCCTGTCTTACTGACTATAGCTCTACTGATGTTAATGCCTCAGTCTTAGTGTCAATTGCTGCATATGAGTTTTTCTCTGCTTTTTCTTTTCCCAGGTGTTGGATATCACAAGGACGCTGACTCCAGAATCAGATTTGTTGGACTGGCGACGATTTCTTCTCTCAGCTGCTCAACCCTGGCCTTACCCATCACTGAGGGACCTGCTGGACACCAAGAGCAGGTTCCAGGCAGTCGATACTGCAGGCACTGGATACGTTACACAAGAACAGTACAATCAGGTAACGTCACACCTCACTGAGACAGGGCTATCCCACACAGATCCAAAATGCAGGCCCACACCACAGACCAACTAGACAGACCTGTAAAGGGTTCCTGACAGGAGCATCTGATACTGATTTCACTGCTGGTGTAACAATGATGCAAGGTGACATGATTAAGTAACTGACCTGGTGAGAGGCAGAAGTTGAACTTTGTGTGAAGTACTGAGACAGATATAGATGTGTAAGTAAACAAGGTTGGGTTTTATGAATAACTGCCTATGTTAGCAAACCCTAAAGAGACCCCATCTAGACCCTGAATGCAAGACGAAACAAGACCCACAACTCACGCCTGCAACACAGGGCTGCACAGACAGGCACAGCTATACAGGCACATTACACAGTTCCACAACACAGACCTGCTACACAGAGTCACACACACAGGTCCCCAAGCCTGGACCACAATGACGGCCCACGACACAGGCTCTCTCTCTGTCCACACCCACACAGTGTGGATAAAGTAATCAATCCCTCTTCCCCACAATTGTTGGGAGTCTGATACATGTCCCATTCAGGAGCCTCTTCTGCATGGATTGTGCTTTCAAATATCACATCATGAAGCCTTCAGCATTGTCTCTTTCAGTCTCCTTCTGTATCTTTCTCTGTCTCTCTCTTTCTCTCTGTCATTGTGACTCTCTCTTTCTTCCTCTCCCACTCTCTTTACATCATGGTGTCCCTGTCTCATTCTCTCCTCATTGCTATCCCTCTCTCGATGTTCTAACTCTCATTGTTTTCTGATTGCAGGTGGAGCTGTGGTTTAAGGGTGAGACTGAGCTCCAGGTGCCAGAGGATCCAGTAGCCCCTCTCCCATTCCAGAGACTGAAGCAACTCAAGCAGGTATAGTTAGCACAGAAGAATGTAAGGAGTCCAGGACTGGACTGGGAGCCTTCACCATTCCCCGTCCATCACCCGCTCCTCAATCACCCACCCACTCGTAAACATTGCTCAACTCCATGCCCCAGAGCCCCTGTTCACCACCCTTACCGCACTCCGTGCAACATTAGAGGAAATATTAGATGAAATATGTGAAATATTAGAGGAAATTAAGATAGAGAGGAGGTACTAGCGAGTTTAGCAGCCTTAAATGTGGCCGGATGAGATGTATCCCAGGTTGGGAGACAAGGGAAGAGATATCGGGGGCCCTGGCAGTAATTTTCAAATCCTCTCTGGCCACAAGTGGGGTGCCAGAGGACTGGAGGACTGCTAACATTGTCCCATTATTAAAAAGGGAGGAAGGGACAGACCAGAAAATTACAGGCCAGTCAGTCTAACCTCGGTGGTGGGGAAGTTACTAGAAAGAATTCGGAGCGTCAGAATATATCTGCACTTGGAGAGACACGGATTAATCAGGGACAGTCAGCATGGATTTGTTAACGGAAGGTCATGTTTGACAAATTTGATCAAATTTTTTGAGGAGGTAACCAGGAGTGTTGATGAGGGTAATGCATTTGATGTGGTTGACATAGTTTAGCAAGGCTTTTGATAAGATCCCTCATGGCAGACTGGTCAAGAAAGTAAGAGCCCATGGGATCCAAGGCAAAGTGGCACGTTGGATCCAAAATTGGCTGAGAGGCAGGAAGCAGAGGGTGATGGTACAGGGATGTTTCTGTGACTGAAAGTCTGCTTCCATTGGGGTTCTGCAGGGCTCGGTGCTGGGGCCCTTGCTGTTTGTGCTGCACTTAAATGACTTGGAATTAAATGTAGGGGGTGTGATCAAGGATTTTGCAGATGACACAAAAATTGGTCGGGTGGTAAATAGTGAGGAGGATAGCTGTAAACTACAGGAGGAGATCAGTGGACTGGTCAGGTGGGCAGAGCAGTGGCAGATGGAATTCAACCCAGAAAAGTGTGAGGTAATGCACTTGGGGAGGGCTAACAAGGCAAGGGATTACACTATGAATGGCAGGACCCTGGAAAGTACTGAAGATCAGAGGGACCTTAGTGTGCATATCCACAGATCCCTGAAGGTAGCAGGGCAGGTAGATAAGGCAGCTAAGAAGGTTACGAAGTACTTGTCTTTATTAGGTGAGGTATAGAATACAAGAGCACGGAGGTTATGCTGGAACTGTATAAAACGCTGGTTAGGCCACAACTGGAGTACTGTGTGCAGTTCTGGTCACCACATTATAGGAAGGATGTGATTGCACTGGAGGGGGTGCAGAGGAGATTCACCAGGATGCTGCCTGGGCTGGAGGGCCTGAGCTATGAGGAAAGATTGGATAGGCTGGGGTTGTTTTCCTTGGAGCAGTGAAGGTTGAGAGGGGACCTGATAGAGGTGTGTAAGATTATGAGGAGCATAGATAGGGTGGATAGGAAGGCACTTTTTCCATTAGTGGACGGGTCAATAACCAGGGGGCATAGATTTAAGATAAGAGGTAGAAGGCTAAGAGGGGAGTTGAGGAGAAATTTTTTCACCCAGAGGGTGGTGGGAGTCTGGAACTCACTGCCTGAAAGGGTGATTGAGTCAGAAACTCCTGTAACATTTAAGAAGTATTTAGATATTCACTTGTGCTGCCAAAGCCTCCAGGGCTATAGGCCAAGAGCTGGGAAATGGGATTAGTGTGGTCAGATCTTTGATGCCCAGCGTGGACATGATAGGCCCAATGGCCTCCTTCTGTACTGTAAACGTCTATGAGTCTATGAGCCTAACAACAAAATACCTCAGATGCTACAAATCTGAAACAACAAAAGGAATTTCTGGAAATACTCAGCAAGCCTTCAGCCAAAATCACATTTTACACCAAAAGCCAGCATGGATTTACTCAAGGTAAATTGTGTGTAACTAACTTGATTGGGCTTGTTGATAAGATTACAGAGAGAGTTGATGAGGGCAGTGTGGTTGATATGGTGTACATGGACTTCCACAAGGTGTTTGATAAAGTGTCACAAAACAGGCTTCTTGGCAAGGTTGAAGCCCATAGAATAAAAGGACAGTGGCATGATGGGTATGAAATTGGCTGAGTGACAGGAAACAGGGAGAAGTGGTGAAAGAAAACAAAAACAGAATTACCTGGAAAAACTCAGCAGGTCTGGCAGCATCGGCGGAGAAGAAAAGAGTTGACGTTTCGAGTCCTCATGACCCTTCGACAGAACTAGGTGAATCCCAGGAAGGGTTGAAATATAAGCTGGTTTAAGGTGGTGGTGGTGGTGGTGGGGGGGGGGTCGTTGGGGTTGGGGGGGCGGGGGGGGTTGGTGGTGGTGGGGGGGTGTTGGGTGGGGGGAGAGGGAGAGAAGTGGAGGGGGGTGGTGTGGTTGTAGGCAAGCAGTGATAGAAGCAGATCATCGAAAGATGTCACAGACAACAGAACAAAAGAACACAGAGGTGTCGAAGTTGGTGATATTATCTAAATGAATGTGCTAATTAAGAATGGATGGTAGGGCACTCAAGGTCTAGCTCTAGTGGGGGTGGGAGAAGCATAAAAGATTTAAAAATATTTAAAAATAATCGAAATAGGTGGGAAAAGAAAAACCTATATAAATTATTGGAAAAAACAAAAGGAAGGGAGAAGAAACAGAAAGGGGGTGGGGATGGAGGAGGGAGCTCAAGATCTAAAGTTGTTGAATTCAATATTCAGTCCAGAAGGCTGTAAAGTGCCTAGTCGGAAGATGAGGTGTTGTTCCTCCAGTTTGCATTGGACTTCACTGGAACAATGCAGCAAGCCAAGGACAGACATGTGGGCAAGAGAGCAGGGTGGAGTGTTAAAATGGCAAGCGACAGGGAGGTTTGGGTCATTCTTGCGGTTTTCAGGTAATTCTGTTTTTGTTTTGGATTTCCAACATCCGCAGTTTTTTGTTTTTATATCGGAGTGGTGAAAGGTTCTTTCTCTGACTATGTAAAGTGTAGGACAGGATTCCCCAGTGGTCAGTACTGGGACCATAGCTTTTTCTGATATATATTAATGATCTCGACCTTGGTGTATTGGGAACAATTTCAAAATTTGCAGATGTCACAAAACTTGGAAGCATTATGAGCTGTGAGGAGGATAGTGTAGAACTTCAAAAGGACATAGACAAGTTGGTAGAATGGGTGGACAGGTGGTAGATGAAGTTCAATGCAGAGAAATGTGAAGTGATTCAGTTTGTAGGAAGAACATGGGAGACAATATAAAATAAAGGGTACAACTCTAACGGGGGTGCAAGAGCAGAGGGACCTGGGTGTATTTGTGCATTAACCATTGAAGGTGGCAGGACAGGTTGAGAGAGGAGTTAATAAACCATAAGCTGGCTTTATTAATAGGGGCATAGAGAACAAGAGCAAGGAGGTAATGCTGTACCTGCATTCTAACTTTTTGAGATTTATGTATCAGGACACCCAGATCCCTCTGTGCCACCAACTTCTCATTCTCTCTCCATTTAAATAAAATGCTTTCCTATTCTTCCTGTCAAAATGGACAAGTTCATGTTTTCCCACATTATACTCCATCTACCAATTTTTTGCCCACTAACTTAACCTATCGATGTATAAACTCCATATCCTCTTGAAAATTTACTTTCCGACCTATCTTTGTGTCATCAGCAAATTTAGCAACTATACATTTGGTTCCTTCATCCAAATCATTGGGCAGAATTTTTCGCTTGGCGTGTGGGCGTGTGCTTGAGCGTTAAATCACACACGATGATGCCAGGCAAGCGTCCCGACATCATCGCGCGCTTGGTCAGTGGGTGCGTGCGGGAGTCGGAGCCACACCCACCATTAATTAAGAGGTCAGTTAAGGCCCTTAAGAACACAATTGTCACCAATTTAACATTGCCCCTGCGATCTTGCATCGTCACACGGGTAAAACAGGCAGCTGGCCAGGCCACATTTTCCAAAACCTCATCCACGGGCAGGATGAAAAGGGTCAGCAGCATTGCCAGTGTGAGTAGGGAGGGGTTTGGTAGGTAATTTGCTGCTGGTTGCTTATTGGCAGCTTCATCTCTGTTCAGGACTTCAGTCTCAGCATTTCCAGGCTTCATTTCAGGACGCATTGGTGTCTCCAAGGCCCCTGGAGGATTCAGACCACGTGGACCCTTCCAGGTATCGGACAGCCTTCCCTTACCCCGGGAATGGGGATTGTGGTCTCCACTGGAGGCCCCTCCTCTGAGGAGGAAGAGAGGGGCAGAAGGGAGAGGAGGCCGGGTGTCCCCATGCAGCTCCCAGGGGAGGGACCTGTGGGAGGAGAGGCGCAGGCACAAGGGGGGCAGGGCCAACAGGAAGTCCAAGACAAGGGGGGCTGCAGAAGATGCTACATTACTACTGCCAGGGTTTACAGGCGGCGATGCAGCTACCTCAGTATGTCCAAGGTGCAATGCCGAAGGAGGTTCCGTCTCTCCAGGGAGACCATGACCCCCGTCTGTCAGATGATTGGCCCTGAGATCAGCTCCAACTGTGTGGGTGGACACCCCATGCCAGTGGCTCTGAAGGTCACAGTGGCCCATAACTACTCCGGCTCTTTCCAGGGGTCGGTGGGGGATCTGTGTGGAGTCTCCCAACCAGCTGTCCACACTTGTGTCAAGCTGGTGACAGAAGCTCTGTTCAGGCAGTAATGACATTTATTCACTTCCATATGGACGAGGCCAGCCAGGCTGAGCAAGCCAGAGGCTTTGCTCCGATTGCTGGATTCCCCCATGTCCAGGGTGCTATAGACTGTACACATGTGGCCATCAAGGCACCAGCAGGTCAGCCGGGTGCCTTCATCAACAGGAAGGGCTTCCACTCCATGAATGTGCAGATAGTGTGTGACCACAGGATGCAGATTCTACAAGTCTGTGCAAGGTACCCAGGCAACTCCCACGACACCTACATCCTCAGACACTCCCAGGTGCCGGGGCTCTTCAGTGCTCCAGCCCGGCTGGATGGATGGCTGCTGGGTGACAAGGGCTGTCCCCTCAGAAGTTGGCTCATGACACCTCTCCGTCACACAGAGACAGAGCAGCGGTACAATAGGAGTCATGCTGCCACAAGGGCGGTGGTTGAGAGAACCATAGGTCTTCTCAAGATGCATTTCCGATGTCTGGACCTTACAGGAGGAGCCCTACAATACCCCCCAGAGCGGGTATCACTGATAGTGGTTGTATGCCCCACTCTCCACAATCTGGCACTGGCAAGGGGGGACTCATTGGAGGAAGAGGATCTTGACACAGCTGCACAGGCCACAGAGGATGAATCCAGTAGTGAGTTTGAACAGCAGCACAGTGAGGAGAATACTGAGGGTGTGGAGACAGACCTCAGTAACCTCCAGGGAGGCAGGGACACCAGGGACACCCTGATCCAACACTCCTTCAGCGAGGCTGCCAGAGATCTGCTTCCACCTCATGCCAGGGCTGCCGCCTCCATCCCGGGTGTCTGAAATCACCCTTTCCTTTGCCTCCAAGATACACTCAGTGCCTGTGCAATAAAGTCTCGAGCCCCCCACGTCCAGCATTACACACTGGCCTACCCTGCACCTACAAAACAAATGAAGCATACTCAGGCCAATAACACAACAGCAAATGTAATATAATGTTGGAACTCACAGATTATCAACAGAACAATATCTGGTATTGGCGGTCATGCCATTAAAAAAAGTAAATAAAAAGGGGAAACAAAAGATCACCTGTGATCAGTCCCTCTTGTGCTTAAGGTGCTATAAGCTTAAGTTTATGGATGCCACGTCTCCCCTCGCTGGCACCGGCATTGAAGACAGCTGCTGACTCTGCTGTTTTATTGGCCTCAATGACCTTGGCAGTCGACCTCTGGCCAGTGGAGCCTGTGCTGGCCCTCCCTGTAGGGGGAGTGACCAGTGCCAAGGCTGGTATCTCCCCAGTCATCACAGCCTCATCAGATGCCACGATCACTGGAAGAGGGGCGGAGGAGCTGCTGTCAGCATCCAGAGTGCCCTGAGAGGAGCCCACAGAGATGGCAGGCAGCTCGTGTGCCAACGTGAGGTCACTGTGGACCTCCCTGCTCACCATTGATGGATGGGCACCAAGATGGGATACCAGGTGCCTCATCCGTCTCACACACGGACACTGACCATCTGGTCGCCACATTATAGGAAGGATGTGATTGCACTGGAGGGGGTGCAGAGGAGATTCACCAGGATGTTGCCTGGGATGAAACATTTAAGTTATGAAGAGAGGTTGGATAGACTTGGGTTGTTTTCGTTGGAGCAGAGAAGACTGAGGGGTGACCTGATGGAGGTGTACAAGATTATGAGGGGCATGGACAGGGTGGATAGGGAGCAGCTGTTCCCCTTAGTTGAAGGGTCAGTCACAAGGGGGCATAAGTTCAAGGTGAGGGGCAACAGCAACCCATAGACTGAACCAGGCACCAGGCAAAGTATTTTCACCTAACAAACTCAAAATGAGGTTCCTCTCGCTCTGGTTACTATGAAGACAGCAGTAGGCTTACCACTGCATTGATCTTACATTGCCTCTGCTCTGCACACACACAATTGCAATCCTTATACCTCATAGCACAGCTCATTGAATGTAAATCCTCATTGTGTCACCAACGTTTTCTAACACAATCACAGAATGACAGTGCAGAAGAGGCCCTTCAGCCCATCGAGTCTGCACCAACATGTGAGAAACATCTGACCTACCTACCTAATCCCATTTACCAGCACTTGGATGAGCACTTGGCACGTCATAACATTCAAGGCTATAGGCCAAGTACTTTTTAAAGGATGTAAGGCAACCCGCCTCCACCACCCTCCCAGGCAGCACATTCCAGACCGTCACCACCCTCTGGGGAAAAAGGTTTTTCCTCACATCCCCCCTAAACCTCCTGCCCCTTCTGGTGAATCTCCTCTGCACCCCCTCCAGTGCAATCACATCCTTCCTATAATGTGGCGACCAGAGGTGCACACAGTACTCCAGCTGTGGCCTAACCAAGGTTCTATACAACTCCAACATGACCTCCCTACTTTTGTAATCTATGCCTCAATTAATAAAGGCATGTGTCCCATATGCTTTTTTCACCACCCCACTAACATGTCCATCTGTCTTCAGAGATCTATGGACACACACACCAAGGTCCCTTTGTTCCTCAGAACTTCCTAGTGCCATGCCATTCATTGAATACTTCCTTGTCAAATTACTCCTTCCAAAGTGTATCACCTCACACTTTTCAGGGCTAAATTCCATCTGCCACTTATCTGCCCATTTGACCATCCTGTCTATATCTTCCTGTAGCCCAAGACACTCAACCTCACTGTTAACCACCCAGCCAATCTTTGTGTCATCCGTAAACTTACTAATCCTACCCACCACATAGTCATCTACGTCGTTTATATAAATGACAAATAATAGGGGACCGAGCACAGATCCATGTGGTACGCCACTGGACACTGGCTTCCAGTCACTAAAGCATCCTTCTGTCATCACCCTCTGTCTCCTACAACTAAGCCAATTTTGAATCAACCTTATCAAATTACCCTGTATCCCATGTGCCTTTGCCTTCTTTATAAGTCTCCCATGTGGGACCTTGTCAAAGGCTTTGCTGAAATCCATATAAACTACATCAAGTGCACCACCCTCATCTACACATCTGGTCACCTCTTCAAAAAATTCAATTAAATTTGTTAGGCATGACCTCCCTCTGACAAAGCCATGCTGACTATCCCTGATCAAACCTTGCCTCTCCAAGTGGAGATAGATTCTCCCCTTCAGAACTTTCTCCAATAGTTTCCCTACCACTGACGTGAGACTCACTGGCCTGTAGTTCCCTGGCTTATCTCTACAACCCTTCTTAAATAGCGGAACCACATTAGCTGTTCTCCAGTCCTCTGGCACCTCCCCCATGGCCAGAGAGGAATTAAAAATTCGGGTCAGAGCCCCTGCGATCTCCTCCCTTGCCTCCCTCAGCAGTCTGGGACACAAATCATTCGGACCTGGAGATTTATCCACTTTTAAGCCTGCCAACACCTCCAATACCTTGTCACTCCCTATATCAATTTGCTCAAGAACCTTGCAGTCTCTCTCCCTGAGTTCGATACCTTCATCCTCATTCTCTTGGGTGAAGACGGATGTGAAGTATTCATTCAACACTGTAGTGATGTCCTCTGGCTCCACCCATAGATTGCCCCCTTGGTCCCTTATGGGCCCTACTCTTTCCCTGGTTATCCTCTTCTCATTGATATACTTATAGAATATCTTGGGATTTTCCCTACTTTTACCAGCCAGAGCTTTCTCATATCCCCTCTTTGCTCTCTTAATTGCTTTCTTAAGCTCCACCCTGCACTGTCTGTACTCCACTAATGCCTCTGCTGATTTGCTTCCCTTGTACCTGCTAAAAGCCTCTCTTTTCCTTCTCATAGTAACCTGAATATCTCTGGTCATCCATGGTTCTCTGGGCTTGTTACTCCTTCCTATCACCCTAGAGGGAACATGTTGAGCCTGTACCCTCCCCATTTTCTTTTTGAACACCCCCCACGGCTCCTCTGTAGATTTCCCCACAAGTAGCTGTTCCCAGTCTACCTTGGCCAGATCCTGTCTTACTTTACTAAATTTCACTGTCCCCCAATCCTAAACACTTTTTTGCAACTTGTCGATTTCTTTGTCCATAACAAACTTAAACTGTACCATGTTGTGGTCTCTATCACTAAAATGCTCCCCCACCACCCCCTCATCCACCTGTCTGGCTTCATTCCCCAGAATTAGGTCCAACACTGCACCATCTCTTGTTGGACCCTTTACATATTGACCTAAAAAGTTCTCCTGTACAAGTTTCAAGAAATCCACTCCATCCAAGCCCTTAACACTATGTCTATCCCAATTAATATTGGGAAAGTTGGAATCACTAAATATAATTACCCTATTTTTATTGTTTTTACACACCTCCACAAATTGTGCACATATTGGCTCCTCAATTTCCCACTGACTATCTGGGGGTCTATAATAAGCACCTAACAATGTGGTTGCATCTTTTTTATTCCTAAGCTCTCCCCACAAAGCTTCATTCAATGCCCCCTCCAAGATATCATCTCTCCTTACTGCAGTAACTGACTCCTTAACTAACAATGAAACACCTCGTCCTCTTTTACCCCCTCCCCGTCTTGCCTGAAGGTTCTATATTCTGAAATGTTGAGCTGCCAATCCTGCCCCTCCCTCAACTACGTCTCAGTAATGGCTACTATATCACAATTCCACATGTCAATCCTCACCCTTAACTCATCTGTTTTCCCTGTAATACTCCTGGCATTAAAGTAGAGGCCATCCAGCCTTGCCTTACTCCCTTGAAGCTTATTGTAGCTGTACTCCCTCTGACTTGATTGTTTTCCTGCATTATGATGTGTCCCTATTCTGCTAACATTCTTTGTCCCTTCCCCCTACCGAATTAGTTTAAACCCCTGCCAACAGCACTCGCCCACAAGGACGTTCGTCCTGCTCTGGTTCAGATGTAGACCATCTTGCTTGTACAGGTCCCAGCTTCCCCAGAAACAGTCCCAGTGATCCAGGAATCTAAAACCTCCCCTCCTGCACCAACTCTTAAGCCTAACAATAAAACCCTTTTCATAATACCAATTTTATTAGTTATATCATCATATTCCTCGGTCTCTGCTAGCTAGGTGTCAGATTTCACTCGCCTTCTTGAATGCTCTATCCAAAAAATCCAAATGCACTCTACCTCTCTTACATCTCAAAACGAGTACACATCAAAGCACCCGGACAAGCTGGCTTTAATCTAAGTAAGACACCCACAAACTAAACCTCTATTTAAAAAGAAAAATATTTTCCAATAATATTATATACATTACTAACTTCATGACAGGAGAGGCAATCAAGAGGTGAAAACACTGTGAGTAGAGAGGCTATTGGGAGATTGAAAACATCATGAGAGGAGAGGCAGTCGGGAGATTGAAAACAGCACAAAAAGAGAGGTAGTCGGGAGATTGAAAACAGTGTGAGAGGAGAGGCAGTCAAGAGATTGAATACAGCGCAACAGGAGAGACAGTCGAGAGATTGAAAACAGCATGAGAGGAGAGACAGTCAAGAGATTGAATACAACACGAGAGGAGAGACAGTCGAGAGATTGAAAACAGTGTGAGAGGAGAGACAGTCAAGAGATTGAATACAGCGCGAGAGGAGAGACAGTCGGGAGATTGAAAGCGCGAGAGGAGAGACAGTCGGGAGATTGAAAACAGTGCGAGAGGAGAGACAGTCGAGAGATTGAAAACAGCACGAGAGGAGAGACAGTCGGGTGATTGAAAACAGAGGGGAGGAGGAAGAGTGGAAGAGCTATAGCAGTATGGGGTTCCATTGTTAGGGGAATATTCAGGGGCCTCCGCAGCCATAGACGTGACTCCAGGATGGTATGTAGCCTCCCTGTTGCCAGTGTCAAGGTTGCCACACAGCAGCTGCTGGGCATTCTTTTTGTGGAGGGTGAACAGCCCGAGGTCGTGGTCAACACTGGCGCCAACGACATAGATAGGGAAAGGGATGAGGCCCTGAAAGCAAATCTTAGGGAGTTAGGAAGGGAATTAAAAAGCAGGATGTCAAGAGTAGTGATCTCAGGATTACTCCCAGTGCTACATGCTAGTGAGCATAAGAATAGGAAGATTGAGCAGATCAGTACGTGACTGGAGAAATGGCGTAGGACGGAGGGCTTTAGATTTCTGACTCATTGGGAGTGGTTCTGGAGCTGGTGGGACCTGTACAAGGAGAACAGGTTACACATTAACAGGGCTGGAACTAATGTCCTCGCAAGGATGTTTGCTAGTGCTGTTGGGGAGGGTTTAAACTAGATTGGCAGGGGGATGGGAACCTGGGGGGAAATTCAGAGTGCAGAGGAGAAAAACTGGCAGTGGGAAGTAGAGAAGTACTAACTGATAAGGAGGATATCTCAGAGAGTAGTATCAAGGTAGATAGAATACTTGGAGAGTTTGATGGAATTAGAGTAGGCTATAGTAAGTCAAGAAATGTCCCCCTCAGCTGATGAATCAGTGCTTCCTCCATGTTGATCACCACTTGCAGGAAGCACTGAGGGTGGCGAGGGCGCAGAATGTACTCTGGGTGGGGGACTTCAATGTCCATCAATAAGAGTGGCTCAATAGCACCACTACAGACTGAGCTGGCCCAGTCCTAAATGACATAGCTTCTGGACTTGGTCTGCGGCAGGTGGTGAGGGAACCAACAAGAGGGAAAAACATACTTGACCTCATCCTCACCAACTTGCTTGCCGCTGGTGCATCTGTCCATCACAACATTTAAAAAGTATTTAGATGAGCACTTGAAATGCCATAACATACAGGGCTATGGGCCAAGTGCTGCAAAATGGAATTAGAATAGATAGGTGCTTGATGGCCAGCACGGACATGATGGGCTGAAAGGCCTGTTTCTGTGCTGTATAACTCTATGACTCTATTGTATCAGTAGGAGTGCCCACTGCACAGTCACTGTGGAGACAAAGTCCCACCTTCACATTGAGGATACCCTCCATCATGTTGTGTGGCACTACCACTGTGCTAAATAGGATAGATTTCACACAGATCTAGCAACTCCAGACTGGGCATCCATGAGGTGCTGTGGGCCATCAGCAGCAGCAGAATTGTACTCGAACACAATCTGTAACCTCATGGCCCAACATATCCCCCACTCTACCATTACCATCAAGCCAGGGGATCAACCCTGGTTCAATGAAGAGTGCAGGAGGGCATGGCAGGAGCAGCACCAGACATACCTAAAAATGAGCTACAACACAGGGCCACTTGCGTGCCAAACAGCATAAGCAGCAAGTGATAGACAGAGTTAAGCAATTCCATAACAAACGGATCAGATCTGAGCTCTGCAGTCCTGCCACATCCAGTCGTGAATGGTGGTGGATAATTAAACAACTCACTGGAGGAGGAGGCTCCACAAATATCCCCGTCCTCAATGATGGGGGAGCCCAGCACATCAGTGCAAAAGATAAGGCTGAAGCATTTGCTACAATCTTCAGCCAGAAGTGCTGAGTGGATGAAGCAAGAAACAGCTGAAGGCACTGGATACTGCAAAGGCTGTGGGCCCTGACAATATTCCAGCAATAGTACTGAAGACCTGTGCTCCAGAACTTGCCACGTCCCTAGCCAAGCT
This sequence comes from Isurus oxyrinchus, assembly GCA_026770705.1. Lineage (NCBI taxonomy): Eukaryota > Metazoa > Chordata > Chondrichthyes > Lamniformes > Lamnidae > Isurus > Isurus oxyrinchus. Next base: position 197,110,940 of record JANJGN010000004.1, on the reverse strand, counting down.
GTTCCAGTACAGCTACAACACTGGCACCTACCCGGCTATGTGGAAAATTACCTAGATATGTCCTGTACACAAAAAGCAGGACAAATCCAACTCAGCCAATTATCATCCCATCAGTCTACTCCCGATCATCAATAAAGTAATGAAAGGGGTCATCTACAGTATTATCAAATGGCACTTGCTTAGCAATAACCTGCCCACCGATGCTCAGTTTGGGTTCCAGCAAGGTCACTCAGCTCCTGACTTCAATACAGCCTTGGTTCAAACATGGACAAAAGAGCTGAACTCCCAAGGTGAGATGAGAATAACTGCCCTTGACATCAAGACAGCATTTGACCGAGTGTGGCATCAAGGAGCCCTAGCAAAACTGGAGTTAATGGGAATCAGGGGGAAATCTCTCCGCTGGTTGGAGTCATACCTAGCACAAAGGAAAATGGCTGTAGTTGTTGGAGGTCATTCATCTCAGCTCCAGAACATCACTGCAGGAGTTCCTCAGGATAGTGTCCTCAACCCAACCATCTTCAGTGCTTCATCAATGACCTTCCTTCCATCATAAGGTCAGAAGTGGGGATGTTCACTGATGATTGCACCAACTAGTGGAAGGGATGTGGAGAAACAAATTTCCAAAGAATTTACAGAGAGGCTTAAGAATTATAGAGTAATTATAATGGGTAACTTCAATTATCCAAATATAGACTTGGATAGGAATAGTGCAAAAGGACAAGAGGGGTGAGAGTTCTTGAAATGTGTTCAGGATAATTTACTGCGGCACTGTTTCCGGTCCAATTTGAGGGCAGGCACTGTTGGACCTGGTTGTGGGGAATGATCCAAGTGGGACTGCATTTAGGAGACTGTGACCATTGTATCATCAGGTTCTGTTTGGCCATGGAAAAGGACACGGAACAACCCAGAGCAGGGATAATTAATTGGGGGAAAGCCAACATGGATGGGATGAAACTGTATCTGAATCGAGTGAGTTGGAATCAAATGGTGGTTGAACAATGGGCTTCTTTCAATGAAACGGTATTGCAGGCAATGCCAAGATATATTTCCTTAAAGGGGAAAGGTAGGACAAATAAATCCAGACCACCTTGGATAGTGAGTGTTAGAATCATATCTCTCAAGAGTGAAGTTTTCTTTTAGAAAGTGGGAGGATTTGGCATGATCTGGACATCTGGGTGCTAACCTGGGATTTTTTTTTAAAAGGTCATAAATTCACCTTGGAACTGTTAACGAGCAGGCTTCTTCCAAGAGATCCCCTGCCCTATATGGTACTTGAGAAGGAGTTGTTTGTTTGTGTTGAACTACAAAGCTCTTCAATTAATGAAAATCTGGGAGACAAAAAGGCAAGCACATGGGAGAGAGGGAAACTTAAGCTGTGAACCTGCTTGTTTTGAAAGCAGCCTTGTTGAAGAATAGGCTGAGGAGAGAAGGCTACCTTGACTGGCTCCCTCTCTTTATCTTGCCTGAAATTGTGTGTGGTCAACAACCTGTTGCCAGAGAAACCTCATCTGAGTGTAACTAGTCTGCATTTGGAGCTATAAAGAGAGACCAGTTGGTGAGAACTTCCAGGCATCTTACGGGACCAGGAGCCTGTCTGTACACGAAAGAACTCCAGATCCACAGTCTGATCATTTGCACACTCCTGCAATCCTGGTCGTAACATGAGAGAGATGAAAGAGAGAGATGAAGGTGAAAAGGAAGAAGTGTGATTACACTAGATGTCAGGTAGAAAATACAATGGAGAATCATGCTGGATATAGAAGAAACTAATAAGAAAAGCAAGGAGAGTGTATGAAAAGAGGCTGGCAGCGAACATAAGAGGGAATCCCAAGGTCTTCTATAAGCATGTAAATAATAAAAGGGTGGTAAAAGAAAGGGTAGGGTCGATTAGGGACAAAAAAGGGGACGTGCATGTGGAAGCTGGAGAAATAGCAGAGGTGTTGAAGGAGTACTTTGCATCTGTCTTTAGAAAGGAAGAAGATGCCACCCAGGCTGAGGTGAGAGAGGAGGTAACTGGTCCATTAGAAGAATTTACAATCGAGAGGTGGTGTTGGAAAGTTTATCTTTACTTACAATAGATAAGGTACCAGGACTGGATAAGATGCATCCAAGGGTACTGAGGCAAGTGAAGAGTGGAAGTTGCAGAGGCACTAGTGATAATCTTCCAGTCTTCCTTTGACACAGGGGAGGTGCCAGGGGAGTAGAGAAATGCGAATGTTACATCCTTGTTCAAAAAATCGGTACAAGGATAAAGCTGATAACTACAGACCAGTCAGTTTGACCTCAGTGGTAGGGAAACTTCTGGAAACTATAGCCAGAAGTTTTCACTCATTGGGCGCATGCCTAACCTAAATGAGTGTAAAATAACGTGTGATGATGTTGGGTGAGATACTGACCTAATTGTGCACTCACACGATATTTCAGTCGGCGGGCATGCTCAGGAGTCAGCATTGCGCCTGCTGATAATTAAAAGGCCCATCAAGGCCATTAAAGTAATAATTAAGTTCAATTTTCTGCTGCCCGTGGCCTTTGGATTTTTTAGGAAACCTCATCCACAGGCAGGATGAGGTTTCCAACAGCAAATAAAAATTAAATAAAGATGTTTAAATTTCATTAATAACATGCCAACACATGACTCAGACACATTCTCATCCCTTCACAGTTGGTTTTCCCACAATTAATTATCCCTTGTAATGGACTTGATTTTCCAAACAAGTTTTTCCGTAGAAACAGCGAACTTTATTTACAAGCTGCAGCAGCAGTTACAGGCTTCCAATAAACTCCACAACTAAAAGAAGAACTCCAACTCTAAGGTTCCCTGTGCTGAAAGACCCTGGTCCAGCAGAAGGTGAAGATGCACATAGACCCGCACTCCATCGTGGGAGCCTCGGGTGAGTTCCTGCAGTGGCAATGTGAGAGGGAAACGAGGAACATCAGTGTCCCTCCAGGTGCTCCTTCCCCTCAAGGAGTCAGGCTGGGGCCTTGGGTACCTGAAGGGAGGAGGAACGGCAGCTGCACACCCCTGGGTCATCCACTCAGGAATCTCAGAGGCTGTCCTCTCCCTCCAAGCCCCCTTTGCCTGTGACCCCCTTAGCCTCGTCCCCTGTCACTGCAGAGGGAGCAGTTGGCCAATGGCTGATTCTGGAGGGAAGTGTATGTGTGGCAGGGCCTCTCAGAGCCTCATGCAAGCACTCTCCCACGCACATGGATACCTCACGTTTCATACTCACCTCAATGCCCTGAGCATTATAATGCTGCCTGCTGGGGTTCAGTTGTCCCTCTGGGCTGACCTGCACCTGCGCCCACCCACTGACCACACTCCCATGCAGCACCTGATCTTGCCCACCACAACTCTCGCCTCGCTTTCCATTTAGACAGGGTGGTAGTGGTTCACTTTTTCATTTACTCCCCGATCTTTTCCCCCCACCCACCCTGAATCACCCTTTTCCTTTCCCCCATCACTGTTGACCCCAATTGCATCACTTTCTACCTCCCCTCCGTGACCTACCAGCTCCAACACTTTTCCTTCAGTGATGTCCAGGCAAACGTGCGAGTTCCCTTCCTTCCCAAAAATCCCACCCCATCCACATCAACCTTCCCGACCTCCTTCCCAGCCTCAGGGATTGCGTCTGTCTCTGAGTCCTTACCAGCCACCCTCACCGTCCCTTCTACCAATACCATCGAACCCTCACCCTCCCACCTTACTGCCTCACGCTGCCCCCTCTCATTATCGCCATCCCCTCACACCACACCCAGCCTCAGTTCACTCCCCATGAAGCAGTTATGGACCCTTCAGAGCCTTGCATTCCCACCCCCGCCCCTTCCGGACCACTTCTCCACTTGGAACCACTTCCCCTCTTGGAATATCTTCCACGTCCCCCTCCCCGTACTCCGTCCACACCCCCCTTAGTCCTCCCCTTCCCCATGCTCCCCCTCAGCTTAGTCCTTCCTCCTTCCTGACACGTTCAGACACCCTTACTTCTCCCTCCAACCTTACTCTTTCCCCATCCCCGACTCCTTCCTCCGCCCTTATTCTTCCTCCCTCTCCCCTCTACACTCCTTCCTCCCCTGGTCTCCGTCCCCTCTCCACAGTCCCAGACTTCTCTCTCTGCACTCCTTGCCACCTCTGAAAACCTCCCCTTACACCTTCCACCCCCCTTACACATCCCTTCCCAGTTGCTGTTTTGTCTCTTGTTAGCCCCTCCTCCCGCATAAACCCTCCCCCAACCTCCCCCCTCCTGACACCTTCATTCCCCGCAAACCTCATCCCCAGCCCCCGACACATTCATTCCCTCCTCCTCCCAACCTTCCCAAACACCTTCATTTCCCCCCCTCCCAGCTTCAACCTATGCCACATACCTTCATCTCCCAGTTGATCCTAGACCTTCCTCTCCTACCCCCCTCGACCATCATCCATTGTGAGCAGACCCTCAACCGTGACTTTCCAGCTTCCGTGAGCTGCTTCGCAGCACAGCCACGTCCATGAGAGCCCACCAGCATGTCATGGCCGTTCCTTCAGGATCCCATTGCTGCCAGGCTGTTGCAGCTTCTGCTCCTTGGATGTCCGCGATGTGAGCACAGCCCTGTCAGTAAGTCCTGACTTGCGCACATCACAGCTGTCAAGTCGCGTTCTGCACTGGCACGCAATCATGTAGAGGTGGGCGGGCGGTCCAGCGGGAGGGGGATGAGTCCGGCGGGCTGGCCTTATACTCAGATGCAGATGTATTACAATGAGATTCCCAAGGTCTGATGGCGGGAAAGGCAGCCCACCATCGACAGGCTGAGTGGACGATCACAACATCATGAAAGCGATTTCTGGCCTTCTTGCCATATTGTCTGCTGACTCCACTGAGCACAGCCGAGGCCAGCAGTCACGGACAACTCTGTTCTGAGGCTGCTTCGGAATGGGAAGGCTTTCGACATGATAAAGAAAAGATTCACGAGAATGTTTCTGGGAATAAGAAACTTGGGTTACATGGATAAATTGGAGAAGCTGAGCTATTCTCCTTAGAGAAGAGGAGGTTGAACGGATCACAATGAATATACCTGCAGAGGCCTGGACAGAATACATAAACAGAAACCATTCCTATTGGTGGAAGGATCAGGAACCAGAGGACACAGATTTAAGATAAGTAGCAAAAAAACCCAAAAGTGACATGAGGAAAAGTTTTGTCACACAGCGAGTAGTTAGGGTCTGGAATGGGCTGCCTGAGAGTGTGGTGAAGACAGTGTCAATCGAGTAGTTGGGAGCTGGAATGCAGTGTCTGAGAGTGTGGAGGAGACAGGGTCAATCGAGTAGTTGGGATCTGGAATGCACTGTCTGAGAGTGCGGAGGAGACAGGGTCAATCGAGTGGTTAGGATCTGGAATGCAGTGTCTGAGAGTGTGGGGAAGACAGGGTCAATCGAGTGGTTAGGATCTGGAATGCACTGTCTGAGAGTGTGGGGGAGACAGGGTCAATCGAGTGGTTAGGGTCTGGAATGCACTGTCTGAGAGTGTGGGGGAGACAGGGTCAATCGAGTGGTTAGGATCTGGAATGCACTGTCTGAGAGTGTGGGGGAGACAGGGTCAATCGAGTGGTTAGGGTCTGGAATGCACTGTCTGAGAGTGTGGGGGAGACAGGGTCAATCGAGTGGTTAGGATCTGGAATGCAGTGTCTGAGAGTGTGGGGGAGACAGGGTCAATCGAGTGGTTAGGGTCTGGAATGCACTGTCTGAGAGTGTGGGGGAGACAGGGTCAATCGAGTGGTTAGGGTCTGGAATGCACTGTCTGAGAGTGTGGGGGAGACAGGGTCAATCGAGTGGTTAGGGTCTGGAATGCACTGTCTGAGAGTGTGGGGGAGACAGGATCAATCGAGTGGTTAGGGTCTGGAATGTACTGACTGAGAGTGTGGGGGAGACAGGGTGAATCGAGTGGTTAGAATCTGGAATGCACTGTCTGGAGACAGGGTCAAGTGAGGCTTTCAAAGGGAATTGGATCATTATATGAAAAGGAAAAATTTGCAGGGCTCCAGGAAAAGGGAGAGCAATGGGATCAGTGAGTTGCTCTTGAAGAGAGGTGACACCGACATGACCGGCCAAATGGCTTCCTATTCTGCTGTGACCATTTCTGAATCTATGATTCTAATAAATGACTCATGAAGCGCGATTTTTCAGGAGCAATAATTACAACTGTCATCGAATTGAAGGGCGGTACATTACGGAGGGATGCCAGAAACAAGAGCTGTGAGCAGCATCATTATAAAGCCTGGAGAAGATGGAAATACACAGCAAGTCTGACAGCAACTGTGGAGATAAACAGAGTCAACAGTTCAGCCCTTGGCCTTTCTTCATAATGGTGATTTTACTGGGCTAGTAATCCGGCGGCCTGGACTAATGCTCGGCTAGTAATCCAGCATTCCAGACTAATGCTGGGCTAGTAATCCAGCCGCCTGGACTAATACCGGGCTAGTAATCCAGCATTCCAGACTAATGCTGGGCTAGTAATCCAGCCGCCTGGACTAATACCGGGCCAGTAATCCAGCATCCAGGACTAATGCTGGGCCAGTAATCCAGCATCCCAGACTAATGCTGGGCCAGTAATCCAGCATCCCAGACTAATGCTGGGCCAGTAATCCAGCATCCCAGACTAATGCCGGGCCAGTAATCCAGCATCCCAAACTAATGCTGGGCCAGTAATCCAGCATCCCAGACTAATGCTGGGCCAGTAGTCCAGCATCCCAGACTAATGCCGGGCCAGTAATCCAGCATCCCGGACTAATGCTGGGCCAGTAATCCAGCATCCCAGACTAATGCTGGGCCAGTAATCCAGCATCCCAGACTAATGCTGGGCCAGTAATCCAGCATCCCGGACTAATGCTGGGCCAGTAATCCAGCATCCCGGACTAATGCTGGGCCAGTAATCCAGCATCCCGGACTAATGCTGGGCCAATAATCCAGCCGCCCGGACTAATACCAGGCTAGTAATCCAGCGGCCTGGACTAATGCTGGGCCAGTAATCCAGCATCCCAGACTAATGCTGGGCCATTAATCCAGCATCCCGGACTAATGCCGGGCTAGTAATCCAGCATCCTGGACTAATGCTGGGCTAGTAATCCAGCATCCCAGACTAATGCCAGGCTAGTAATCCAGCATCCCAGACTAATGCTGGGCCAGTAATCTAGCATCCCAGACTAATGCTGGGTCAGTAATCCAGCATCCCGGACTAATGCTGGGCCAGTAATCCAGCATCCCGGACTAATGCTGGGCCAGTAATCCAGCATCCCGGACTAATGCTGGGCCAGTAATCCAGCATCCCGGACTAATGCTGGGCCAGTAATCCAGCATCCCGGACTAATGCTGGGCCAGTAATCTAGCATCCCAGACTAATGCTGGGCCAGTAATCCAGTATCCCAGACTAATGCTGGGCCAGTAATCCAGCATCCCAGACTAATGCTGGGCCAGTAATCCAGCATCCCGGACTAATGCTGGGCCAGTAATCTAGCATCCCAGACTAATGCTGGGCCAGTAATCCAGTATCCCAGACTAATGCTGGGCCAGTAATCCAGCATCCCAGACTAACGCCGGGCCAGTAATCCAGCAGCCTGGACTAATGCTGGGCCAGTAATCCAGCATCCCAGACTAATGCTGGGCCAGTAATCCAGCATCCTGGACTAATGCCGGGCCAGTAATCCAGCATCCCAGACTCATGCTGGGCCAATAATCCAGCATCCCGGACTCATGCTGGGCCAGTAATCCAGCATCCCAGACTAATGCTGGGCCAGTAATCCAGCATCCCGGACTAATGCTGGGCCAGTAATCCAGCATCCCGGACTAATGCTGGGCCAGTAATCCAGCATCCCAGACTAATGCTGGGCCAGTAATCCAGCATCCCAGACTAATGCTGGGCCAGTAATCCAGCATCCCGGACTAATGCTGGGCCAGTAATCCAGCATCCCAGACTAATGCTCTGTGGACAGAGGTTCAAATCCCACCACAGCAACTGGTGGAGTTTAAAAATTGAATTTAATCAGGAATTGAAAGCTAGTCTCAGTAATGATGATCATGAAATCACTGTTGATTGACCTAAAAACCTATCTGGCTCCCTAATGCCCTTTAGGGAGGGAACCTGCCATCCTTACCTGGTCTGACCTACATGTGACTCCAGACCCACAGCAATGTGGTTGATGCTTAGCTGCCCTCAGTAAAGGCCCAGTAAAGGCACTCAGTCAGAATGGGTAATATATGCTGGCCCCTTGTCAGCAGTACCATCATCACAAAAATCCGCACAAATATAGCTGACAAGATGTTGTGTTTCATTTTACTGTAACCTGAGCATTTCACCACTTCCGAGTGAGCCCCTCACTATAAAGCCATCTCCAGTTTTTGGTTGGGAATTGCCCTAGGGGTGTGGACAGCCTGCAGCTGACTCCAGCCCTGAGCCCTCCACCCCCATCTGCTGCCCCACTGATTGTTCATTCAGCTCCTCTTTCCCCACAGGTTTTCTTTACAGTGTTTGCGGATGAGAGACGGACTCCGCTGGAGCTGGACTATACCAACATGCTGCTATACTTCGCGACTCACCGAGACCCTGCCCAAGGATTCTACCGATCCCTCAGCCTTGCTGCTGGAACACTTCTCACCTGGAATCCAGACTCCGACTCCACCCTGTTCAAGGTGAGCTCACAGGGAGCAAGCATCAAACACAGCATCACACACAGCATCACACACAGCACAGGAATCATAGATTCAAAAAACCTTCACCCTGTATCTAACCCCGTGCTGTACCTGTCCTGGGAGTGTTTGATGGGGACAGTGTAGAGAGAGCTTTACTCAGTATCTAACTCCATGCTGTACCTGTCCTGGGAGTGTTTGATGGGGACAGTATAGAGGGAGCTTTACTCTGTATCTAACCCTGTGCTGTACCTGTCCTGGGAGTATTTGATGGGGACAATATAGCGGGAGCTTTACTCTGTATCTAACCCCGTGCTGTACCTGTCCTGGGAGTGTTTGATGGAGACAGTGTAGAGGGAGTTTTACTCTGTATCTAACCCTGTGCTGTACCTGTCCTGGGAGTGTTTGATGGTGACAGTGTAGAGGGAGCTTTACTCTGTATCTAACCCCGTGCTGTACCTGTCCTGGGAGTGTTTGATGGGGACAGTGTGAGGGAGCTTTACTCTGTATCTAACCCCGTGCTGTACCTGTCCTGGGAGTGTTTGATGGGGACAGTGTAGAGGGTCTTTACTCTGTATCTAACCCCGTGCTGTACCTGTCCTGGGAGTGTTTGATGGGGACAATGTGGAGGCATATTCAACGGATGATTTTTACTTATCTTGGCACCTTTCTATTCCAGTCCGAACCATGTATTGATCGGCACACTGTGGGGAGGAGTACAGCTGTGCCAGATGGACAGAATGCACCCTTACCCTCAGCCGAGCTGGTGCCAATATCTGCACTGTTTCAAATCCTGACCCACGGTGTTATGAAAACTGAGGACACTCATCGCCACAGCATCCAGTCCGAAACAGAGCAGCTTTACTGCAAGGTATGTTACACTGCTGGCATCCAGAAGACAGGGGAGGTGGTGGCGTAGTGTTATTGTTGCTGGACTAGTAATCCAGAGATCCAGGGTAATGCGCTGGGGACCTGGGTTCAAATCCTGCCATGGCAGATGGTGGAATTTGAATTCAATAACAATCAGGAATTAAAGATTTAATGATGACCATGAAGTCATTGCTGAATGTTGTATAAACCTGTGTAGTTCACTAATGCCCTTTAGGGAAGGAAGTCTGCTGTCTTTACCTGGCCTGGCTGACATGTGACTCCGGACCCATAGCAATGTGGTTGCACTGGGAATCCTCAACATAACCCATGAAGTCTCATGGCATCAGGTCAAACATGGTCAAGGAAACCTCCTGCTGGTTACCATGTACCACCCTCCCTCAGCTATGTGGAAAATTGCCCAGATATGTCTTGTGCACAAAAAGCAGGACAAATCCAACCTGGCCAATTACTGCCCCATCAGTCTACTCTCCATCATCACTGAAGAAATGGAAGGGGTCACCAACAGTGCTATCAAGCAGCACTTGCTTAGCAATAACCTGCTCACTGACACCCAGTTTGGGTTCTGCCAGGGCCACTCAGCTCCTGACCTCATTACAGCCTGCATGCTTGTATTGGTGGTCATCTTCCAAACTTCTGTAGACTCTGGAGCAGTTCCTACAGATTGGAGGGTGGCAAATGTAACCCCACTATTTAAAAAAACGAGGGAGAGAAGAAGACAGAATTACAGACCAGTTAGTCTAACATCAGCAGTGGGGGAAATGCTAGAGTCTATTATAAAAGATGTGGTAACACAACACTTGGAAAGCATTAACAGGATTAGACAAAGTCAGCATGGGTTTATGAAAGGGAAATCATGCTTAACTAATTTACTGGAGTTTTTTGAGGATGTGACCAGTAGAATAGATAAGGGAGAACCAGTGGATGTGGTGTATTTAGATTTCAAGAAGGCTTTTGATAAGGTCCCACATAAGAGGCTAGTGGGAAAAATTGAAGCACATGGGATTGGGGTTAATATACTGGCATGGATTGAGAATTGGTTGACAGACCAGAAACAGAAAGTGGGAATAAACGGGTCTTTTTCCAGATGGCAGGTGGTGACGAGTGGTGTACCACAGGAATCAGTGCTTGGGCCCCAGCTATTCACAATAGATATCAATGACTTGGATGAGGAAACCAAATGCAATATTTCCAGGTTTGCTGACGACACAAAACTGGGTGGGGTCGAGAGGAGGATGCAAGGAGGCTTCAGGGTGATTTAGACAAGCTGTGTGTGTGGGAAAACACATGGCAGATGCTGTATAATGTGGATAAATGCGAAGTTATATGCTTTGGTGTGAAATACAGAAAGACTGTATTATTTAAATGATGATATATTGGGAAATGTGGATGTACAAAGGGACCTGGATGTCCTTGTACACCAGTCACTGAAAGTAAACAGCCAGGTACAGCCAGCAATTAGGAAGGCAAAAGGTGTGTTGGCCTTCATTGCAAGAGGATTTGAGTTCAGAAGTAGGGATGTCTCACTGCAGCTGTACAGATCACACCTGGAGTATTGTGTGCAGTTTTGGTCTCCCTACCTCAGAAAGGATACACTTGTCATAGAGGGAGTGCAGCGAAGGTTCACTAGGCTGATACTGGGGATGGCAGGACTGTCGTATGAAGAGAGATTGGTTCGATAGGCCTGTATTCACTAGAGTTTAGAAGAATGAGAGGGGATCTGATTGAAATATATAGTTCTAACAGGGCTAAATCGACTAGATGCAGGGAAGATGTTCCCCCTGGCTGGGGAGTCTAGAACCAGGGGCCACAGTCTCAGGATACAGGGCAGGCCATTTAGGACTGAGATGAGGAAAAATGTCTTCACTCAGAGGGTGGTCAACCTGTGGAATTCTCTAAATTTTTGGATTTTAGGGGAACCAAGGGTTGTGGAGAGAAAGCGGGAATATGGTGTGAGATAGAGGATCAGCCGTGATCATGATGAATGGGGGAGCAGTCTCGAAGGGCCGAATGGCCTACTCCTGCTCCTAGTTTCTATGTTTCAATGTACTGCTCAGTGAGTGCAGGTACAGGTCAGTCAATCCAGGACCCAGTCAGTGGAGCCAGGGATCAGTCCATGAGTCCAGCACCGGTCAGTGAATCTGTTTTCCAGTCAGTGAGTGCAGGTACCTGTCATTGAGTCCAGTTACTGGTCAGTGAGACCAGGTACTGGCCAGTGAGTCCCAGTGCTGGTCAGTGATTCTGGGACACAGTCAGTGATGCCAGGTATCGATCCGAGAGTCCAGGCAATGGACAGTGAAGCCTGGTACCATTCAGCAATTCCACGTACTGGTTAATGAGACCTGGCACCTGTCAGTGAATCCAGGGGCTGGTCAGTGAATCCAGGCCTGGTCAGTGAATCCCAGTACTGGTCAGTGAATCCAGGTACCGGTCAGTGAAACCCAGTACCGGTCAGTGAATCCAGGTACCGTTCAGTGAAACCCAGTATCGGTCAGTGAAACCCAGTACCGGTCAGTGAATCCAGGTACCGGTCAGTGAATCCAGGTACCGGTCAGTGAAACCCAGTACCGGTCAGTGAATCCAGGTACCGGTCAGTGAAACCCAGTACCGGTCAGTGAATCCAGGTACCGGTCAGTGAAACCCAGTACCGGTCAGTGAATCCAGGTACCGGTCAGTGAAACCCAGTACCGGTCAGTGAATCCAGGTACCGGTCAGTGAAACCCAGTACCGGTCAGTGAATCCAGCTGCTGGTCAGTGAAACCCAGTACCAGTCAGTGAATCCAGGTACTGGAAGTGAAATCCAGTACCGGTCAGTGAGTCCAGGTACCGGTCAGTGAAATCCAGTACCGGTCAGTGAGTCCAGGTACCGGTCAGTGAATCCAGGTACCGGTCAGTGAGTCCAGGTACCGGTCAGTGAATCCACAAATTGGTAATTTAAGCTGGGAGGATCCCTGTTTTGTCACATTGACCACACTGAGTAGTGACTCTGGGATATCTGTCTGCTTTCTGCTTTCTCAATCCTGGCTGAGTATGGACTATTCACCACGATCTGTTGACTTGTCAGATGATACACTCATTCTTATATCTTTCTTCACACTTGTAGCATTTAACTAAGTTGTACAAGGACTTGGGATCAGAGAACTTGGAGCCACTTCCATTCGGGATTTTACTGACACATCCTTTCGTAGTGGACCTGATAAACGGAACTCTCAAGTTCACCCTGCCAGTAAGAACTCACTTTCACTCTCTGAAGAAGATTCAGACGGACTCAAAACATTAACATTTTTTACCATCTTCACAGATGTTGCTAGACCTGTTGAGTTATTCCAGCATTTCCTGGATCTTTCTCTCTCAATGCCTGGCTCTCTCTCTCTCTCCCTCTCACTACCTCTCTCTCTCTCTCTCTCTCTCTGCCTGCCTCTCTCTCTCTCTCACTGCCTGCCTCTCTCTCCCTCTCACTGCCTGCCTCTCTCTCTCTCTCTCCCTCTCACTGCCTGCCTCTCTCTCTCTCTCACTGCCTGCCTCTCTCTCTCTCTCTCCCTCTCAGTGCCTGCCTCTCTCTCTCTCTCACTGCCTGCCTCTCTCTCCCTCTCACTGCCTGCCTCTCTCTCCCTCTCACTGCCTGCCTCTCTCTCTCTCTCTCTCCCTCTCACTGCCTGCCTCTCTCTCTCTCTCACTGCCTGCCTCTCTCTCCCTCTCACTGCCTCTCTCTCTCTCTCTCACACACACACTGCCTGCCTCTCTCTCTCCTTCTCACTGCTTGCCTCTCTCTTTCTCTTTCCCTCTCACTGCTTGCCTCTCTCTCTCTCCTTCTCACTGCTTGCCTCTCTCTCTCTCCCTCTCACTACCTCTCTCTCTCTCTCTCTCACTGCCTGCCTCTCTCTCTCTCTCACTGCCTGCCTCTCTCTCTCTCTCACTGCCTGCCTCTCTCTCTCTCTCACTGCCTGCCTCTCTCTCCCTTTCACTGCCTGCCTTTCTCTCTCTCTCTCCCTCTCACTGCCTGCCTCTCTCTCTCTCTCACTGCCTGCCTCTCTCTCTCCCTCTCACTGCCTCTCTCTCTCTCTCACACACACACACTGCCTGCCTCTCTCTCTCCTTCTCACTGCCTGCCTCTCTCTCTCTCCCTCTCACTGCTTGCCTCTCTCTCTCTCACTGCCTGCCTCTCTCTCTCCCTCTCACTGCCTGCCTCTCTCGCTCTCTCTCTTTCTCTCACTCACTATCTGCCACTCTCTCTCTCACTATCTGTCTCTCTCTCTCCCTTTTACTTTCTGCCTTTCTCTCTCTCCCTCTCACTATCTCTCTCTCCCCCACCCTCACTAACTGTATCTCTCTCTATCTGTCCCTCTTACTTTCTACCTCTCTCTGCCGCTCAATATCTCTCTCTCCCCCTCCTTCTCACTATCTATCTCTCTCTCTCTCCCTTTCACTATCTGTCACTCTCTCTCTCTCTCTCACTATCTGCCTTTCTCTCTCTCTGTCTCTCCCTCTCGCTGTCTTTGTCTCTCTCCCCCACTGCCCCCCCCCACCTTTCACCATCTCTCTCTCACTCTTACTATCTGGTTCTCTCTAACCCTCCCTCTCACTACCTGTTTTTCTCTCTCTCTCTCTCTCTCTCTCCCTCCCTCTCACTGTCTGTATCCCTCTCTCTCTCTCCCTCTTACTTCCTGCCTCTCACTATCTCCCTCTCTCCCTCCCTCCCTCTTTCTACCTTTCTCTCTCTCTCCCTCTCACTTTCTCTCTCTTTTCCCCCTCCCTCTCACTGCCTGCCTCTCTCTCTCTCTCCCTCACTATTTGTTTATCTCTCTCTCTCCCTCTCACTATCTGTCACTCTCTCTCTCTCACTATCTCCCTCTCACTCTCTGTGTCCCTCTCTCCCCCACCCCCACCCCCCCAACTTTTACCATGTCTCTCTCTCTCACTTACTATCTGGTTCTCTCTCCCTCTCCCTCTCACTATCTGCCTCTCTCCTTCCCTCTCTCTATCTGTCTTTCTCTCTCTCCCTCCCCCTCACTACCTATCTCTCTCTCTCCCTCTCATTAACTCTCTCTCTCTCTCTCTCTCTGTCCCTCCCTCTCTCTCTCTCCCTCCCTCTCACTATCTGGCTCTCTCTCTCCCTCTCTCTTACTGAGTGCCTTTCTCACCATTTTTGTCTGTCCTCTCTCCCTCTCTGTCAGCTGCTTGCTCCCTCGTATTACTTCTCTCTCCCTCTGTCCCTCTCTCTGTTTCTCTCTCTCCCTTTGTCTTTCTATCTCCCTCTATACCAATCTCTCTGCTCACTCACTGATATTTCTCATTCTCCCTTTCTCTCTGACTCTCTTTTTTCTCTTGCACACTTCCTCAATTTCTTCCTCACATTTAGGCTCTTTCTCTGAACTTTCTCACTCACAAAGGCACTCTATCACTCCTTTGTTAAACATTTACAGGATGTGGGCTTCGCTGGCTGGACCAGCATTTATTGTCCATCCCTAGTTGTCCTTGAGAAGGTGGTGGTGAGCTGCCTTCTTGAACCGCTGCAGTCCCATGTGGTGTAGGTACACCCACAGTGCTGTTAGGAAGGGAGTTCCAGGGTTTTGACCCAGTGACAGTGAAGGAACGGCGATATATTTCCAAGTCAGGATGGTGAGTGACTTGGAGGGGAACTTCCAGGTGGTGGTGTTCCCATCTATCTGTTGCTTGCTCTTTTCAATCTCTTCTGATTCAACATACACACACACACACACACACATATTGTCAGTGAGCTGAGTGTGAGAGTGTGTGTATGAATGTATGTCTGTCTGAGAGAGTGTGCGTGTGAGACTGTGCATGTATGAGTTTGTGTGTGTGTGGATGTTACTGCATGTCTGTGAGAGTGTGTGTGAGAGTGTGTATGAATATATGTGTGTGTGTGGATGTTACTCTGTGTATGAGTGTGTGTGTCTGAGAATGTGAGTAAGAGTGTGTGTGTGAAAGTGTGTGGACCAATGTGTGTATGTGTGTGTGTGAGAGAGAGTGTGAGTGTCTGTGTGTATGAGTGTGTGTGTGTGTGTGTGTGTGTGTGAGAGAGAGAGTGTGTGTCTGTGTGTATGAGTGTGTGTGTGTGTGTGTGTGAGAGAGAGTGTGTGTGAGTGTGCTTATGAGTGTGTGTGTGTGAGCATGATTGAGTGTGTGTTTGTGTGAGTGAGAGTGTGTGTGTGAGAGAGTCTGTATGTGTGTGTGTGTGAGTGAATGTGTGTGTTTGTCAGAGTATGTGCTTGAGTGAGTGTGTGTGCGTGTGCAAGAGTGTGTGTGTGAGTGAGAGTGTGTCTGTGTGAGTCAGTGTGTGTGTGTGAGACAGAGACTTTGTGTGTATGAGTGTGTGCGTATGTGAGTGAGAGTGTGTGTGTGTGTGTGAGAATGCGTGTGAGAGAGTATGTGTGTGTGTGAGAGAGAGTGTCCGTGTCAGTGAGAGAGTGTGTGTGTGAGAGAGTCTGTGTGTATGAGTGTGTGTGTGTGAGAGAGCCTGTGTGTATGAGTGTGTGTGAGTGAGAGAGTGTGTGTGTGAGTCTGTGTATGTGTGTGAGAGAGTCTGTGTTTGTGTGAGTGAGAGTGTGTGTGAGAGAGTCTGTACGTGTGTGTGTGTGTGTGTGTGTCTGAGTGAATGTGTGTGTGTGTCAGAGTATGTGCTTGAGTGTGTGTACATGTGTAAGAGTGTGTGTGTGAGTGAGAGTGTGTCTGTGTGAGTCAGTGTGTGTGTGTGAGAGAGAGTCTGTGTGTATGAGTGTGTGCGTATGTGAGTGAGAATGTGTGTGTGAGTGAGAGTGAGAGAGTGCATGTGAGAGAGTCTGTGTGTCTGTGTGTGTGTGTGAGAGGGTGTATGTAAGTGAGAGTGTGTGTTTGTGAGCGAGAGCAAGAGAGTGTGTGTCTGTGTAAGAGTGTGTGTGTGTGAGAGTGTGTGTGTGTGTGTGTGTGTGTGTGACTGTTAGAGTGTGTGCATATGAGTGTGTGTGTGTGTGTGTCTGTGTGTGAGACTGCATGTATGAGTTTGTGTGCATGTGTAGATGTTACTGCTTGTGTGTGAGCGTGTGTGTGTGAGTGTGTGTGGAGATGATCATTGCCTGATACTTGTGTGGTGTGAATGTTATTTGCCACTTGTCAGCCCAAGCCTGGATATTGTCCAGGTCTTGCTGCATTTGGACATGGACTGCTTCAGTATCAGGAGTTGAGAATGGTGCTGAACATTGTGCAATTATCAGCGAACATCCCCACTTCTGACCTTATGATGGAAGGAAGGTCATTGATGAAGCAGCTGAAGGTGGTTGGGCCGAGGACACTACCCTGAGGTGAGATGATTGATCTCCAACAACCACAACCCTCTTCCTTTGTGCTGGGTATGACTCCAACCAGTGGAGAGTTTTCCCTTTGACACCTCGTGCCCCATTTCCACAGTCACTCATATACATTTTGCACTCAGAGTCTCGCCATTTACTGTGTGTCTGTTTTATTGATGCAGGATTTCAAGGCAATTCTGCAGAGGAAGCCGGTGGAAAGTGAAGCAGTTGCAAGCAGCTCTCCTGAACTTTCAGTGGAAACATCTTCAAACACACCCACTGAGGATCCAGGATCCAGTCGGCGAAGAATAGCCAAAACATGAAACCATTTCTAATTGGCAGATGTGACTGCCCCAAATGTGGATCTCATTAATTAACAGCAATAAATCCACAAATAAATCAGTCTTCACTATCTCAATCCTTACCTGACAAGTCCTCCTAAGTATCATGAGCTTCAGGAGCTTATCACATAGAATCATAGAATTGTTACAACACAGAAGGAAGCTATTCGGCCCATCATATGTGTGCCAGCCCACTGCAAGTGCAATTCATGAGTGCCACTCCTCTATTTTCTCTTCAGATAATAATCCAATTCCCTTCTGAAAAGCCTCAATTGACCCTGCCTCCATTACACTCTCAGGCAGTGCATTCCAAACCCAAACCACTCACTGCGTGATAAAGCTTTTTTCCTGATGTGGATAACTTCACACTTATCCATGTTATACTGCATCTGCCATGTATTTGTCCACTCACTCAACCTGTCTAAATCACCTTGAAGCGTCTTAACCCCCTCCTCACCACTCACATTCCCACCAAGTTTCATGTCATCAGCAAACTTGGAAATATTACATTTGATTCCCTCATCCAAACCATTGATATATATTGTGAATAGCTGGGGCCCAAGTACTGATCCGTGCGGTACCCCACTAGTCATCACCTGCCATTCCAAAAAAGACCCATTTATTCCTACTCTCTGTTTCTTGTCTGCTAACCAATTCTCAGTCCATGCCAGTATTTCACCCCCATGTGCTTTAAATTTACACACTAACCTCTTTTGTGGAACTTTATCAAAAGCTTTCTGAAAGTCCAAATACATCACATCCACTGGTTCTCCCTTATCTATTCTGCTAGTTATGTCCTCAAAGAACCCCAGTAGGTTAAGGGTAGAAAGGATAGTATTAATCCAAAGAGGAGTCATATCAAGTGATTTCCCTTTCATAAATCCATGTTGACTTTGTCTAATCTCGTTGATATTTTCCAAGTGTTCTGTTACCACATCCTTTATAATAGACTCTAGCATTTTCCCCACTACTGATGTTAGGCTAACCGGTCTGTAATTTGCTGTTGTCACTCTCCCTCCTTTTTTAAATAGAGGGATTATATTTGTCACCCTCCAATCTGCCGGGACTGTTCCAGAATCTACAGGATTTTGGAAGATGACAACCAACACATCCACTATTTCCATGGCCACCTCCTTTAGTTCCCTGGGATGTAGATTTTCAGACCCTGGGGATTTATCAGCTTTCAGTCCCACTAGTTTCTTCAGCACTATTGTCTTAGTAATAGTAATTTCCTTCAATTCCTCCTTCTCACTAGACTCTTGGATCCCTGGTATTTCTGGGAAGTTATGTGTGACTTCCTCCATGAAGACAGAACCGAAGTAGTTGTTTAATTACTCTACCATTTCCTTTTTTCTATTATAAATTTACCCATTTCAGACTGTAAGAGACCTACATTTGCCTTCACTAATCTTTTTCTTTTTACATACTTATAGAAGCTTTTACTGTCCGCTTTTATGTTCTTTGCAAGTTTACTCTCATACTCTATTTTTTCCCTCTTAATCAATCTCTTGGTCCTCCTTTGCTGAATTCTAAACTGCTCCCAATCCTCAGGCTTGTTACTTTTTCTAGCAACTTTATATGACACCTCTTTGGATCTAATACTATCCTTAATTTCTTTTGTTAGCCATGGTTGGGCCGCTTTTCCTGTTGTGTTTTTGTACCAGAAAGGAATGTATAACTGTTGCAATGCATACATTCATTCCTTAAATATTAGCCATTGTCTATCCAGCATCATGCCTTTTAATGAAGTTCCCCAATCTGTCATCGCCAACTCACACATCATATCTTTGTAGTTTCATTTGTTTAGATTTAGGACCCTAGTTTCAGATCAGACTACTTCAGTTTCCATCCGAATGAAGAATTCTATATGTTATGGTCACTGTTCCCTAAAGGACCCTACATAACAAGATTATTAATTAACCCTTTCTCATTGCACAATACCAAACCTAGGATAGCCTGTTCTGAACTGGTCTAAAAAACTATCTTGTACACACTCCAGGAATTCATCCGCCACAGTATTATTGCTAATTTGATGTGCCCAGTCTATATGTAGATTAAAGTCACCCATGATTACTGTAGTTCCCTTGTTATATGCATGTCTAATTTCCTGTTTAATACTGTCCCCTACCTTATCACTACTGTTTGGAGGCCTATAGACAACACCCACTAATATTTTCCACCCCTTGTTGCTTCTTAGCTCCACCCAGACTGATTCTACATCTAGATTTTCTGGGCCAATATCCTCTCTCACTATCACACTGATTTCATCCTTAGTTAACAATGCCACCCCATCTCCTTTTCCTTTTTGCCTGTCTTTCCTAAATATTAAATACCTTTGGATATTCAGTTCCCAGCCTTAGTCACCCTGCAGCCATGTCTCTGTAATCACAATCATATCATACCCGTTTACATCTGTTTGTGTTGTTAATTCATCTACATTATCATGAATGCTCTGTGCATTCAGATAGTGCCTTTTTACACATTTTTTTTGTACTATGGCCCTATTTGCTGCTAGCTCTTGTTTCCTCTGCTTTCCACTTTGTTTCCCTCTCTTGAGTTTCCCTACTCAAGTTCCCATCCCCCTGCCAGTCTAGTTTAAACCCTCCTCCACAGGACCAGCGAGTACCGCTGCAAGGATATAGGTCCTGGTCCTGCTGGAACAGAACCAGCCCAGCTTGTACAGGTCCCATCATCCCCAGAATTGATCCCAATGCCTCAGGAGTCTAAATCCCTCCCTCCTACACCATCTCTCCAGGCACACATTCATCAGGTCTACTCTCCTATTCCTGATCTTGCCAGCACCTGGGAGTAATCCTGAGATCACTACCTTCGAGGTCCTGCTTTTTAATTTATTTCCTAGCTCCCTATATTCTGCTTTCAGAACCTCATCCCTCCTTTTACCTGTGTCATTGAAACCGATATGGACCACAACCTCTGGCTGTTCACCCTCCCCCTTCAGAATGTCCTGCAGCCACTCAGTAATGTCCTTGACCCTGGCACCAAGGTGGGGGCAACATATAAAAGCAAAATACTGCAGATGCTGGAAATCTGAAACAAAAACAAAAATTGCTGGAAAAACTCAGCAGGTCGGACGACATCTGTGGAGAGAAAGACAGAGTTAATGTTTCGAGTCTGTATGACTGAAGAGGAGGAGAAATGTGGTGAAATATATACTGTTTAAGAGGGTGTGGGACAGGTGAAGCTGGATAGAAGGACAGTGATAGATGGAGGCTAAGGAGAGATTGTAAAAGGTGTCAGAAACAAAAGGTGGAAGGGGTGTTGATGGTGGTGATACTGGCTAAAGGAGGTGCTAATGGTGACATTCAGAGTGGAAAGCAGGATGAGTCACAGATGGCCCTGGTGGGGTTGGGGTGGGGACAGTGTGGGGTGGAAAAAGATCAAAATAGGCTAAAAGGTGGGGATAAAGCAAGGAATAAAAATGGAAATAAATTTGAAAAGTAATAATAGAAATAGGTGAGAAAAAAATTAAAAACTAAATATTTGAAAAAGGGGGACTCGGAAAGGGGGTGGGGATGGAGGAGAGAGTTCATGGTCTGAAGCTGCTGAACTCAATGTTAAGTCTGGAAGGCTGTAACGTGCCTGGTCGGAAGATGAGGTGCTGTGAGCAGCAGCATTCTCCATGGCTTACCTGTTGTTTACAGGCCTCAGGGGCACCGGGGAGCAGGGGAAACTGACGCCTGGCCCTGCTGGTGACTGCTGAGGGGCGAGGGCTGTCCAGGGGCAAGTGCAGGCCAACCTTGGAGGCGACAGCTAGTGGTGGAGTCAAGTGCTGCACTGGTGCTGCATCCCACGTACAGGTGGGCAGGAGACAGGGTAAGCGAGGGAAGTGGCCACACATTCGGGATACCTGTATAAACCTCTGCAACTGAGACAGATCAGGTGTAGCCACAGTGATATGATTAGGGTCAGGCTCATGGTCTGCCCGCCCATGCAAGCAACATGGAGGCACCAAAGGGCTACCAAGCGCTCCATACCTCACCTCACTGCAGGACTTGGCCCCAAGGGGACATGGAGGGCATCCACTGCCAGAGGCTGTGAAAGTGACCACGGTGATCAATTTCCACACCAGTGGCTCCTTTCAGAGCTCCACCGGTGACCTCTGTGGGATCCCACAATCCACCACCCACAAATGTACCCATGAGGTCATAGATACCGCCTTCTCCACGGCAACAACTCTGTGCATTTCGCCTGGGACTGGGACAGCCAGGATACAAGGGCCATTGGATTCACTCTGATCTCGGGATTCCCACAGGTACAGGGTGCGATTGACTGCACTCATGTGGTGCTCAGGTCTCCATCGCTACACTCAGTGACTGCATCAACTGCAAGGGCTTCCACTCACTGAATGTGCTGCTGGTGTGTGACCATCAGAAACCCATCCTGCAGGTCTGCACATGGTTTCCAGGGAGTGTGCACGATGCCTACATCCTGAGTCACTCACAGATCCCTGCAGCCTTCCAGGGTCCACAGAGGCTGCAGGGTTGGCTCCTTGGGGACAAGGGCTACCCACAGAGACCGTGGCTGATGACACCCGTGTGGGGGCCTCAGACTGCAGCAGAGCGATGGGATAATGAGGCTCATGCAGCATCTCACAGCTTGGTGGGACAGACCATCGGGATGTTGAAGATGAGGTTCCGGTGCCTGGACCGGTCTGGTGGAGCTCTGTAATACAGTCCACAGAGGGTGTCACACATCATCGTCATCTGCTGCACCCTTTACAACCTGGTGCTGCAACAGAGAGAGGAGCTGGCTGAGGAGGAGATGGAGGAGATGCACATCTCCTCTGATGAGGAGGACGTCAACAGGGATGAGGGTGAGAGGGTCCTCAGTGGTGACAATGACAGGGATGAGGCCCTTGCACTGGCCAGACGAGGCAGGCACACTTGGGAGGCCCTCATAGCTGCTTGATTTGTGGAGGACGATGACATGCAGTGAGGTGTCCCCATAGATCCTCACTTCACATATGTGAATGTTTGACTCCAGTCTGGCTTCTGGCAGCACCAATACCCTCTGTGAGGATGCTCCTGTCATGGAGATGCAGTGGAGGCCCTTAAGTCACTTGATCCCAGGAGGATGATGACAACATGCATTGAGGACACTCCGTAGATCTTCACACAGCCTCTGAGAATGTCTGAGTCCTGTCTGGCCGAGGGCAGCTCACTTGTGGTCCCTGATCAAGGCCATCTCAGAGATGCAACCATGAAACTTTACACACATCTGATGCTGTGTCCACCTTCAGCACCTCAGCCCTTCAGGAGCTGGTGTACAGCATCACTGGTCACAGGTGCTGGTGTGATAGGGGCCCAGCCCCACCTTAAAGGTGCTGAGAGTGCACAGAGAGAATGAGGGAACTCTGTGACGCCTGCCCACTACATTCTGGCAGCAATGACCAGCACCGTCGAGGTGCAGGCATCAGTAATGTTTCCAGGGAGTGTGAGGCTGGACCATCACTGTGATCTGAAGGCTGCACAGACACAGGGAAGAGGCCCTGGACTGAGACACCTGGCTTTTGTCCAGTGCATAAAGGTTTTGCATCTGAGTGACAAGAACAGTAAAACAATCAAGTCAGAGGGAGTACAGCTGCATTAAGCTTCAAGGGAGTAAGGCAAGGCTGGATGGCCTCTACTTTAATGCCAGGAGTATTACAGGTAAAACGGATGAGTTAAGGGTGAGGATTGACATGTGGAATTGTGATATAGTATCCATCACTGAGACGTGGTTGAGGGAGGGGCAGGATTGGCAGCTCAACATTCCAGGATATAGAATCTTCAGGTGAGAAAGGGGAGGGGGTAAAAGAGGAGGAGGCATTGCATTATTAGTTAAGGAGTCAGTTACTGCAGTAAGGAGAGATGATATCTTGGAGGGGGCATTGAATGAATATTTGTGGGTAGAGCTTTGGAATAAAAAAGGGGCAACCACATTGTTAGGTGTTTATTATAGACCCCCAGATAGTCAGTGGGAAATTGAGGAGCAAATATGTGCACAATTTGTAGAGGTGTGTAAAAACAATAACAATAGGGTAATTATATTAGGTGATTTCAACTTTCCCAACATTAATTGGGATAGACATAGTGTTAGGGGCTTGGATGGAGTGGATTTCTTGAAACGTGTACAGGAGAACTTTTTAGGTCAATATGTAGAGGGTCCAACGAGGGATAGCGCAGTGCTGGACCTAATTCTGCGGAATGACCCCAGACAGGTGGCTGAGGTGGTGTGGGGGAGCATTTTAGTGATAGCGACCACAACATGGTACAGTTTAAGTTTGTTATGGACAAAGAAATAGACAAGTTGCAAAAAAATGTTTTGGATTGGGGGAGAGTGGATTTTAGTAAAATAAGGCAGGATCTGGCCAAGGTAGACTGGGAACAGTTACTTGTGAGGAAATCTACAGAGGAATAGTGGGGGGTGTTCAAAAAGAAAATGGGGAGGATACAGGCTCAACATGTTCCCTCTAGGGTGATAGGAAGGAGTAACAAGCCCAGAGAACCATGGATGACCAGAGATATTCAGGTTACGATGAGAAGGAAAAGAGAATTTTGGCAGGTACAAGGGAGGCAAATCAGCAGAGGCATTAGTGGAGGACAGACAGTGCAGGGTGGAGCTTAAGAAAGCAATTATGGGACCAAAGAGATGATATGAGAAAGCTCTGGCTGGTAAAAGTAGGGAAAATCCCAAGATATTCTATAAGTATATCAATGAGAAGAGGATAACCAGGGAAAGAGTAGGGCCAATAAGAGACCAAGGGGGCAATCTATGGGTGGAACCAGAGGACATCGCTAGAGTGTTGAATGAATACGTCACATCCGTCTTCACCCAGGAGAATGAGGATGAAGGTATCGAACTCGGGGAGAAAGACTGCGAGGTTCATAAGCAAATTGATATAGGGAGTGACAAGGTATTGGAGGTGTTGGCGGGCTTAAAGGTGGACAAATCTCCAGGTCCAGATGATTTGTGTCCCAGACTGCTGAGGGAGGCAAGGGAGGAGATTGCAGGGGCTCTGATCTGAATTTTTAATTCCTCTCTGGCCATGGGGGTGGTGTCAGAGGACTGGAGAACAGCTAATGTGGTTCCGCTATTTAAGAAGGGTTGTAGAGATAAGCCAGGGAACTACAGACCAGTGAGTCTCACGTCAGTGGTAGGGAAACTATTGGAGAAAATTCTGAAGGAGAGAATCTATCTCCATTTGGAGAGGCAAGGTTTGAGCAGGGATAGTCAGCATGGCTTTGTCAGAGGGAGGTCATGCCTAACAAATTTGATTGAATTTTTTGAGGTGGTGACCAGGTGGTTAGATGAGGGTGGTGCAGTTGATGTAGTTTATATGGATTTCAGCAAAGCCTTTGACAAGGTCCCACATGGGAGACTTATAAAGAAGGTAAATGCACATGGGATACAGGGTAATTTGATAAGATGGATTCAAAATTGGCTTAGTTGTAGGAGACACAGGGTGATGACAGATGGATGCTTTAGTGACTGGAAGCCAGTGTCCAGTGGCGTTCCACAGGGATCTGTTCTGGGTCCCCTATTATTTGTCATTTATATAAACAACATAGATGACTATGTGGGGGGTAGGATTAGTAAGTTTGCGGATGACACAAAGATTGGCCGCGTAGTTAACAGTGAGGTTGAGTGCCTTGGGCTACAGGAAGATATAGACGGGATGGTCAAATGGGCAGAAAAGTGGCAGATGGAATTTAACTCTGAAAAGTGTGAGGTGATACACTTTGGAAGGAGTAATTTGACAAAGAAGTATTCAATGAACGGCATGACACTAGGAAGTCCTGAGGAACAAAGGGACCTTGGCTTGTGTGTCCATAGATCTCTGAAGGCGGAGGAGCATGTTAGTGGGATGGTGAAAAAGGCACCTTTTATCAATCGAGGCATAGATTACAAAAGTAGGGAGGTCATGTTGGCGTTGTATAGAACCTTGGTGGGGCCACAGCTGGAGTACTGTGTGCAGTTCTGGTCACCACATTATAGGAAGGATGTGATTGCACTGGAGAGGGGGCAGAGGAGATTCACCAGGATGTTGCCTGGGATGAAACATTTAAGTTATGAGGAGAGGTTGGATAGACTTGGGTTGTTTTTGTTGGAGCAGAGAAGGCTGAGGGGCGACCTGATCGAGGTGTACAAGATTATGAGTGGCATGGACAGGGTGGATAGGGAGCAGCTGTTCCCCTTAGTTGAAGGGTCAGTCACAAGGGGACATAAGTTCAAGGTGAGGGGCAGGAGGTTTGGGGGGATGTGAGGAAAAACATTTTTACCCAGAGGGTGGTGATGGTCTGGAATGCGCTGCCTGGGAGGGTGGTGGAGGCGGGTTGCCTCACATCCTTTAAAAAGTACCTGGATGAGCACTTGGCACATCATAACATTCAAGGCTATGGGCCAAGTGCTGGTAAATGGGATTAGGCAGGTAGGTCAGGTGTTTCTCACGTGTTGGTGCAGACTCGATGGGCCGAAGTTGAACACTGGACACTGCTCGTCAGAACAAGGAGCCAGAGACACGGAGACATTCTTGGGAGTTTATTGACAATAGTGAACATTATGTACAAACGATTCACACCTGTGCCCAGGCTGTGCAACTAATTCCTTATGTTCCTAACTCTGCTGCTATGTCGTGGTGCCATTTTGCCAGTGTTGATTGCCCCTCCCCCACCCAGCGGCCAGCTGAATGCAGACAGTGTCTCTGTGGTCAGTGAGGCAGCACAGTCAGTGTCTCCATTCCATACTGAGGGGGCTGCAGGAGGGAATGGTCACACAGCCATCCTGGCCCCAGTAATCCGCTATTGGGACTTCCTTCTTCTTTGTCTGAATTTTGCATTTAATTTTACCCTTCCAACATTGCCTCCATGTTGAGGCTCCCTCACTGTCACTAACCTGCCTCTCCTGCAGACACTCAAGAGCTGCCATCCCTGATTGTTCAGACAGGATTGGGAGCCCACCCACCATCCTCAGCAGACAAACATTCACTCCCTCCACCACCGACACACAGTAGCAGCAGTGTGTACCATCTACAAGATGCACTGCAGGAACTCACCTAGGCTCCTTCGACAGCGCCTTCCAAACCCATGACCACTACCATCTAGAAGGGCAAGGGCAGCAGATAGATGGGAACACCACCACCTGGAAGTTCCCCTCCAAGTCACTCACCATCCTGACTTGGAAATATATCACCGTTCCTTCACTGTCGCTGGGTCAAAATCCTGGAACTCCCTTCCTAACAGCACTGTGGGTGTACATACACCACATGGACAGCAGCGGTTCAAGAAGGCAGCTCACCACCACCTTCTCAAGGGCAATTAGGGATGGGCAATAAATGCTGGTCCAGCCAGTGATGCCCACATCCTGTGAATGAATAATAAAATAATAAAATGTGTTTGAAGAATAAATATTGTCAAGGACACCATGAAAAATTTGACAACAACTTGCATTTGTATAATGTTCTTAATGTGATAAAACATTAACTCACCACCTCCACCGGAATGAAAGGTTATGAAACTGAAACTTTAAACTCAGAGGTGAGAGTGAGAGCAATAGAGAGATTGGAGAGAGAGAGATGGACAGAGACAGAAAGAGAGAGTGGGAGGAGTAGACAGAGAGGAATGGAGAGGGAGACAGAGAGATGCTCAATGCTCCTTAGGGGACATCAGATGGAGACAGGGCAAGTTTGTGAGTGTTCAGCATAGTTTCCAACACAGCACTAGAATATGGACAAATTTCAACACCTCCCCTCACAGAGGCCCCCCTCACTCCTTTCCTCAACTCCTCACCCCCTCACTCCCTCGTCAACTCTCCCCTTTACTTCCTCCCCCCACCCCGCCTCACCCCCTATCCTGCCTCTCGTACAGGCTCGGCTGAGCTGCCGGTTTTTGATGTTTACGTTTAGTTTTTGTTTTTCTTACTCAGGTTTTCAGAATCCTGTGGTGAATATAAACCACAGTTTGTACCAGACCGAAAACAAACAGTCTGAGGGCGGAAAGTAACGGAAATAAACAAGAGGTGACAAACCAAAGAATAGGGAGTGAGCTTCACAGGTGCAAGGGTCCTGAGGTCAAAGCTCAGGGACTGGCAGCCTTTCCCACCAATGTTCCCAGTTTCCCTTCCTACATTTCTCCTCTCAGACCCTCCAATCCCACCAGCAGGGTCTCCTGCGGAGTGTGGGCTGATACCCTTTTTATTGTCTCACCCTGCCTCCCACTCCTTCAGGAGATTTCACTTTCCAACCCTTCTCTCTCTCTCTCTCTCTCTCAAATAGTTATTTTACTTCATGTCTTTACAAACCTGTAAAATCTCCTTTCACATTTCAGTGCCTGCATTGTCAGACCAGCTTCCTCCAGCTCCTCCAGCTCCTTTAAATAAATTAATTAATTTATTCCCAGGATATGAGTCTCATTTCTTACTCATCACTAATTCTCCTTAAGAAGGTTGGCTGAGGGCTGGAGCCCAGCTCAGCAGTGCAAAAGACAAGGCAAAACAACCCAGAGGAACCACCTTCTCAAGGGCAATCAGGGATAAGCAATAAGTGCTGGTCTCACCAGCAAAGCTCACATCCTGTGAATGAATAATAACACAAAAATAATTAATTGGGGAAGGGCCAACTTCGATGAGGTGAGAATGGATGTAGCTCAGATGGACTGGAAGCATAGACTGTCTATGAGTGAACAAGGGGCAATGGCACGAGTACATGCAGTCCCGGTATTTCACCTCAAACATAGGGAAAATAAATCCAGAGCATGATGGAAGGTTTAGGAAGATGAAGCAGAAAAAGTGTGCATAGAACAGGTGTCAGTTAGAAAATGTTGTTGAGAACTAGGCTGAAAATAGAAGGTTCGGAGGGGAACTGAAAAAGAGAATTAAAGAAGCAAAGAGAGAGGATGAGAAGAGCCTGGCAGGTAACATAATCGGGAATGGAAAATGCCTCTATAGTATGTAATTAGTGAACAGGCGGCAAAAGGAACAGTGTGATCAACTAGGGACCAAAAAGAGGATTTACACAAAGGCAGGGGGCATGGCTGAGGTGTTAAATGAATAATCTTTACCAAGGATGAAGATGATGCCCAGGTTATGGTGAAAGAGGAGGGAGTTGAGGCAAGTTTCAGGGCAGAAAGAGGCCATTGAGCCTGCCAAGTCCATGCTGGCTCTCTGAAGGAGCAATTCCCCATTCCCTGTAACTCTGTTATATTTCCAATAACAATCTGATTCCCTCTTGAATGCCACAATGAACTTACCTCCGCCACACTCTCCGGCAGCACATTCCAGGCCCTAACCACTCGCTGTGTGAAAACATTTCTGAAAAATATTTTGAATTCTTCTGTCAAATCTCCTCTCAAATTCTCTTCTCCCAGGAAGATAGTCCCAACTTCTCCAATCTATCTACGTTATTGAAGTTCCTCATCCCTGTGCACAGTCTGTCTCTAGTTCCACTATTCCACAGGTCACAACATATATTTCAATGATTTCCCCAGCGAGCATTGGGCCAAATATGTGCTTTACCAATTAATCTAAAAATGACCACTCAATGCCTAGGTTTCTTCAATAAACAGCAAAATTGTTAGTTTATTATAAAACCAAGCTTGTCAAGTAGAAAAGCAAAGTTAATTAACATTCGATATGAAATATGAAAGTATAATAAATACTCTTTCTAAATTCCCTTACTCACACGCACAAACAAACAAACACACACGCACAAACACACACACAAACAAACACAGACAAACACAAACACACACAAACACACACAAACACACACACAAACACAGACAAACAAACACACACAAACACAAACACAAACACAAACACAGACAAACACAAACACACAAACAAACACAGACAAACACACACAAACAAACACACAAACACAAACACAGACAAACACACAAACAAACACAGACAAACAAACACACACAAACACAGACAAACACAAACACACAAACAAACACACACAAACACACAAACACACACAAACAAACACACAAACACAAACACAGACAAACACAAACACAAACACACACAAACACACACAAACACAAACACAGACAAACACAGACAAAGACAAACACAAACACACAAACAAACACAGACAAACACACACAAACAAACACACAAACACAAACACAAACACAGACAAACACACAAACAAACACAGACAAACACAAACACAGACAAACACAAACACACAAACAAACACAGACAAACACACACAAACAAACACACAAACACACACAAACAAACACACAAACACAAACACAGACAAACACAAACACACAAACAAACACAGACAAACACACAAACACACACAAACAAACACACAAACACAAACACACACAAACACAGACAAACAAACACACAAACACAAACACACACAAACACAGACAAACAAACACACAAACACAAACACAGACAAACACACACACAAAAACACAAACACAGACAAACACACACACAAAAACACAAACACAGACAAACACAAACACACAAACACAAACTCACAAACAAACAAACACACACACACACATAGCAAAAAAAAAATCAGGCTGATGAATTCTGTGAAAAGATTAAAAGTCAATGGTTCAGGGAAAAGGATGGATGATGGAGTCCTTGAAATGGTGTCTGGGCTATACATGTGGGTCTCAGCGCTGGTCTGAGAAACAATTGGTGACTTTTACTTTTCAGGCGGACTTCGAGGGAAACTTGTAGTCGGTCGATTTCAAAACGTAGAGCAACTTTGGAGCAACTTCCATTCGCTCTCTGCTTTGGAACTGGGTCAGGGTCTTCAGCAGCTGTTGTCTTCATTACACAAGCAGCTAATCCTTCTTTTCTCCTCCAAAGCAAAACTATCATTGCAGCTTTTCACAGAATCACAGAATCACACAGTGCAGAAGAGGCCCTTCGGCCCATCGAGTCTGCACCGACACGTGAGAAACACCTGACCTACCTACCTAATCCCATTTACCAGCACTTGGCCCATAGCCTTGAATGTTATGAGGTGCCAAGTGCTCATCCAGGTACTTTTTAAAGGATGTGAGGCAACCCGCCTCCACCACTCTCCCAGGCAGCGCATTCCAGACCGTCACCATCCTCTGGGTAAAAAAGTTTTTCCTCACATCCCCCCTAAACCTCCTGCCCCTCACCTTGAACTTATGTCCCCTCATGACTGACCCTTCAACTAAGGGGAACAGCTGCTCCCTATCCACCCTCTCCATGTCTCTCATAATCTTGTACACCTCCATCAGGTCGCCCCTCAGTCTTCTCTGCTCCAACGAAAACAACCCAAGTCTATCCAACCTCTCTTCATAACTTAAATGTTTCATCCCAGGCAACATCCTGGTGAATCTCCTCTGCACCCCCTCCAGTGCAATCACATCCTTCCTATAATGTGGCGACCAGAACTGCACACAGTACTCCAGCTGTGGCCTCACCAAGGTTCTATACAACTCCAACATGATCTCCCTACTTTTGTAATCTGTGCCTCAATTGATGAAGGCAAGAGCCCCATATGTCTTTTTCACCACCCCACTAACATGTTCCTCCGTCTTCAGAGATCTATGGACACACACGCCAAGGTTCCTTTGTTCCTCAGAACGTCCTAGTGTCATGCCGTTCATTGAATACTTCCTTGTCAAATTACTCCTTCCAAAGTGTATCACCTCACACTTTTCAGGGTTAAATTCCATCTGCCACTTATCTGCCCATTTGACCATCCTGTCTATATCTTCCTGTAGCCCAAGACTCAACCTCACTGTTAACCACCCGACCAATCTTTGTGTCATCTGCAAATTTACTAATCCAACCCCCCACATAGTTATTTATATAAATTACAAATAATAGGGGACCAAGCACAGATCCTGTGGTACACTGCTGGACACTGGCTTCCAGTCACTAAAGCATCCTTCTGTCATCACCCTCTGCCTCCTACAACTAAACCAATTTTGAATCCACCTTATTAAATTACACTGTATTCCATGTGCATTTACCTTCTTTATAAGTCATTGCCCTCATCTACACACCTGGTCACCTCCTCAAAAAATTCAATCAAATTTGTTAGGCATGACCTCCCTCTGACAAAGCCATGCTGACTATCCCTGATCAAACCTTGCCTCTCCAAGTGGAGATAGATTCTCTCCTTCAGAAATTTCTCCACAGCTTTGCGATGTGCTTTTTCAAAGCCATAAATGACAGTGTGATCCTTTGTAATTAGTCCACCGGGGTCAAGAGGCTTCCAGTTACTTAAAAACTGCTTGATTCCCTTTGGTTGCTGCTGTTCCTGGAAAAGAAAACATTTTGCAAGAAGAGTATTAACCCTTTAAGGGACAGTGTCTTTGAAAACACCAATTCTTCTAGAACGTTCTTAGTCCCTGAAGGTGAACCATTTTCTGTGATTAAATTGTTTATGACAAACCATTTTGATGAATCTTTCCTTACTCTCTCTAACACCGTCACATCCTTCCTAAAACACGGTGCCAGATCTGGACACAATACTCCAGCTGAGACTGAACCAGTGTTTTATACAAGTTTAACAAAACCTCCTTGCTCTTGCACTCTATGCTCCTATGAATAAAGCCCAGGATACTATTTGCTTTATTAACCGCGCTCTCCACCTGTCCTGCCACCTTCAATGATTTATGCACCGATACACCCAGCTCCCTCTGCTCCTGCACCCCCCGCCCCCCCCCCCCCCCCCCCCCCCATAGAGTTGTACGCTTTGGGCAGAGTTTTACACCCCGTGGGTGGGTGCACGCCTGACCCGATCGGGTGTAAAATTGTGGACGATATTTCTGTCGCCGGGTGAGCGTGAGAGTGGGCAGCGCACCCACCAACAATTTCGAGGCCTGTTGGGGCCTTTGTATTTTTGAGGAAACCTCATCCATGAGCAGAATGAAGTTTCCAGCGTTAATCTTTTAAAAAAAATGCTTGGACATCGTTTTTATGATGTTCCTGTCAGTGAGTCCGAAACGGGGACTTTTTTTTCAGAAGTTCCAAGTCTTTGATGTAAAGTTCTTCAGCTCCTTATGGCAGCTCTCTGCCTTCAGGGAGCTTTCACTCCGTTCTCCCCGGCACCCACACTGACTTCAGCGCCTGGCCTCCCGGCCGTTATTGGCCGGCTCTGTGAAATCGCAGTCAGAAGCCAATGGCAGGCAGCGGACCAGTCCCGGGCCCACCCACCACACCTGCCCGATAACCCTTTACCTTATATATCTCTGCCCTTCCCCGCCAAACTGGGTCACTGCACTGTTCAAGAAAGGAGGGTTACAGAAAGAAGGGAAATATAAGGCCAGTTAGTCTCACACCTTTCTTGGGGAAAATGCTGGAATCCATTATTAACGCGTTATAGTTGGACATTTAGAAAATCATTAGCGATTAGGCAGAATCAAAATGGTTTTTGTAGAAGGAACATAGGACACAGGAACCGGAGTCGGTCATTCAGACCTTCAAACCTGCTCCGACATTCAATATGATCACGGCGAATCTGGTTGTGGTCTTAACTCCACTTTCCTGTCTGGCCCCCATAACCCTGGACTCTCTTTCTATCAAAAATCTGTCTAACTCTGGCCTTGAATAAATTCAATGACCCAGCCTCCACTGCTCTCCGGGGAAAAGTGTTCCACAGACTAGCGACCCTGTGAGAGAGAAAATTCTCCTCATCTCAGTCTTAAAAGGGAATCCTCTAACTATTAAACTGTGACCTCTGGTTCGAGTGTCTCCCACAAGTGGAAACATCCTTCCAGTATCCACCCTGTCAAGTTCCCTCCTTACACGCTTCAATAAGATTACTTTTCATTTTTCTATACTCTAATGAGTGTAGGCACAACCTGTTCAACCTTTCCTCACAGGACAATCCCTTCAGCCCAGGAATGAGTTGAGTGAATCTTCTCTGAACTGCTTCTAAGGCAATTATATCCCTTTTCAATAAAGAGACCAAACTGTTGACACTGTTCCAGATGTGGTCTCACTAAGACCCTGTACAGCTGCAGTAAAACTTCCCTATTTTTATATTCCATTCCTCTTGCAATAAACACCAACATTCCATCTACCTTCCGAATCACTTGCTGGACCTGCATTCGAACCTTTTTGGGATTCTCTCAGTTTGTGGGTAATTAGGGATGAACAACAAATACTGGCCTCAGCAGCAACACCCACATCCCATGAAAGACTGCAAAAAAATGTACCAGGATGTCCAGATCCCTCTGTACCTCAGAGTTCTGTATTCTCTCTCCATGTAAATCAAATGCTGCTTTTTTATTCTTCCTGTCAAAGTGGATATGTTCACTTTTTCCCACATTATACTCCTTCAGCCAAATTTTTTGCCCATTCACTTAACCCAACTACATCCCTTTGCAGACTCTCTCCCTCCTCTTGACAAGTTACTTTCTGACCTATCTTGGTGTCATCAGCAAACTTCGCAACTATCCATTCACTCCCTTCATCCAAATCATTGATGTCGATTGTAAATAGTTGAGGCCCCAGCTCTGATCCCTGTGGCACTCCATTAGTTTCAACCTGCCAACCTGAAAAAGACCAGTTTATCCCTACTCTCTGCTTCTCGTTAGCTAACAAATCCTTTATCCAAGCTAATATGTTACTCCAAACACCGTGTTCTCTTATTTTGTGTAGTAACCTAGGAAGCAGCGATCATAATATGATTGCATCCTACACTGAATTTGAGGGAAAGAACAGTGGGTCTAAGTCTAGCAAGTGAGCAATGGCAGACGTTTAAAGGGATATTTCAGAATAGGGACATTCCAATGAGAGAGAAAAACTCCAAGGGGAGGACCCACCATCCATGGTAAACTAAAAAAATTAAAGGTAATAACAAACGTAAAGAGAAAGCGCAGAGATAATCATACAGAGATGGGTGGCAGGTCAGAAGATTGGAGAGAAGCGGCTCGTGAGCTGGTTGATGTATTCATTTTAAATTTCCAAATTCCCGAGATTCAGGGAACATTCTATTAGATCAGAAAAATAGCAAATGTAACTCCCTTATTCCTTCATTCAGAAAAGGTGGGAGCAGAAATCAGGAAACTACAGGCCAGTCAGTTTACCATCTGTCACAGGGAGCTATTACACGCTATGGTTAAAGATGTCAAAGACAGGCACTTGGAAAAATTCAAGACAATCAGACAGAGTCACCATAGGACAAAATGTTAACCCCAGTGCTCGGGTACGTGCCCAACCTTCTCAAGTGTAAAATGACGCGTGTAGACGTTGGGCGAGTGTCCTGATGTCAACCCGCAGTCGCGCTATATTTCGCTTGGCAGGCATGTGCTGAAGACAGCAGCGCGCCCGCCAACAATTAAAAAGCCAATTAATGACATTGTTAATGGCTTTAAAAGAAGTTTTTCACTGCACCCCAACCCCCGCCCCCCCCCATCCAGTCTAACGGTTGTCTGGCCAGCGAAAAGCCCAAGTGACCTTGGCACTTTTTTTGGAAACCTCATCCAAGGGCCGGATGAGATCTCCAAAAGCAAATAAAAATAAAATAAAACTTGTAAAATTTAATCAGTAACATGTTTCAGAGCCACATGAAGGGACATGGTTATCACAGTTTTAATTTCTTTAATGTTTCTTATAGAACTCTTCACCTCCCTGAGGTAGTTCTGGGCCTCAGGGAGATTATCAAGTGTGCATTCAGGCACATGCACAAAGTTTGTGCTCCCCCCACCCACTATCCTCCCCCTGCCCGCACAGGCCTTTATTGACCCACCAGCGCAAAACCACAGTCTGGCCCTGTCGCAGGTGGCGGTCAGCTTCCTGACCACTCCCACCCAAGCCCACCCAACAAGGGCAAAATTCAGCCCATGGCTTTGTGAAAGGGGCTAGGAATCTTGTGATGAGTAACTCACCTCCTGACTCCCCAAAGCCTGTCCACCATCTATAAGGCACAAGTCAGGAGTGTGATGGAATACTCCCCACTTGCCTGGATGAGTGCAGCTCCCACAACACTCAAGAAGCTGGACACCATCCAGGACAAAGCAGCCCACTTGACTGGCACTTCATCCACAAACATTCACTCCCTCCACCACTGACCCACAATAGCAGCAGTGTGTACCATCTACAAGATGCACTGCAGGAATTCACCAAGACTCCTTAGACAGCACCTTCCAAACCCCAACCACTACCATCTAGAAGGACAAGGGCAGCAGATAGATGGGAACACCACCACCTGGAAGTTCCCCTCCAAGTCACTCACCATCCTGACTTGGAAATATATCGGCCGTTCCTTCACGGTCACTAGGTCAAAATCCTGGAACTCCCTCCCTAACAGCACTGTGGGTGTACCTACACCACATGGACTGCAGCGGCTCAAGAAGGCAGCTCACCCACCACCTTCTCAAGGGCAACTAGGGATGGGCAATAAATGCTGGCCCAGCCAGTGAAGCCCTCATCAGGTGAATGAATAATAATCTGAGAAAAGTTTAAGCACTTGTTTATTTGCTGCTGATTGCAAATAAACTAAGAGTTTCCATCTAAGAATTCTCTGCTAACCAGCTCTATCAATAGTACCAACTGAGCCAACCCTCACAACACGTGTGATGAGGATCCACGGGAATCAACAAACTGGCTGTGAGGATCTATGGGATCCAACACACATCAAAGGTTATTAAAGAAAAATAAAAGCTCATGGTGCATGGGGTAAGAAGATTGGCTGGCTAAGAGGGAATGGGTCTTTTTCAGACTGGCAAGATATGAGTGGTGTGCCACAGGGATCAGTGCTGGAACCTTAACGTTTTACAATTTAAATAAATGACTTGGATGAAGGGACAGAAGGAATGGTTGTTAAATTTGCTGGCAACACAAAGATAGAAAAGTAAATTGTGACGAGGATATGAGGCTACAAAGAGTCATAGATCGGTTAGGTGAATGAGCAAAGATCTGGTAAATGGAGAATAATGTGGGCAAATGTGAAATTGTCCATTTTGGCAGGAAGAATAAAAAAGGTTATTATCTAAATGGTGAGAGATTGCAGAGCTCTGAGATTCAGAGGGATCTGGGTGTCCTAGAGTTTTTTATATTCACTCATTCATGGGATGTGGGCATCGCTGGCTGGGCCAGCATTTATTGCCCATCCCTAATTGCCCTTGAGAAGGTGGTGGTGAGCTGCTTTCTTGAACCACTGCAGTCCATGTGGTGTAGGTACACCCACAGTGCTGTTAGGGAGGGAGTTCCAGGATTTTGGCCCATAGTGCATGAATCACAAAAGGTTAGTATGCAGGTACAGTAGGTAATGAGGAAAGCTAATAGAATGTTATCATTTATTGTGAGAGGAATTGAATACAAATGTAGGGAGGTTATGCTTCAGTTATACAGAGCATTGGTGAGACTACATCTGGAGTTTTGTGTACAGCACTGGTCTCCTTACTTAAAGAAAGATGTAATTGCGTTGGAAGCAGTTCAGAGAAGGTTTACAGGACTAATACCAGGAACGGGTAGGTTTTCTTATGAGGAAACGTTGGACAGGTTAGGCTTGTATCCACTGGAATTTAGAAGAGTAAGAGGCAACTTGATTGAAACCTTTAAGATCCTGAGGGGTGTTGACAGGGTGGATGTGGGGAGGATGTTTCCTCTTGTGGGAGAATCTAGAACTAGGGGTCACTGTTTAAAAATAAGGGGTCGCTCATTTGAGACAGAGATGAGGAGAATTTCTTTCTCTCAGAGAGTCGTGAGTCTTTGGAACTCTCCCTCAAAAGGCAGTAGAAGCAGAATCTTTGAATACTTTTAAGGCAGAGCGAGATAGATTCTTGGTTAACAAGGGGGTGAAAGGTTATCAGGGGTAGGCAGGAATGTGGGGTTGAGGTTACAATCAGATTGGCCATGTTATTATTGAATGGTGGAGCAGGTCTGAGGGGCTGAGTGGCCTCCTCCTGCTCCTAATGCAGATGTTCGGATGTAATCTTTGATGTGGCACCTTATCGAATGCCTTTTGGAAATCCAAGTACACCATGGGCGGAACATTGCCATCAGTGTGTGTCCCAATGTCACCACACGTCACTTTGATATTGCATTTGGTGGGCGCATGGCGGAGGTGCTGCACACCCACCAAACTCTCAAAGGCCTGTTTGGGCCACGAAGAAAGCAATTTACCCTCTTAACAATGGTCCCATCCAACGTGAAGGTTGGCGGGCAGGCAAAGAGCCCAGGCAGCTTTTCCATTTTCCAGGAAGTCTGATCCAAGGGTGGGAGGAGGTTTCCTAAAAGCTTCATAAGATAATTAAATACATTCTGCCAACTTCACAAACATGTGACACATGAGGGGCCATGTTCAAATCATTTTTTATTTTATTTTTAAAAATACTTTAATTATCCACTTAATCTCCCTGAGGCAGCTCTGTTCCTCAGGGAGCTGGCTGAGCCCTTTCACACAGGCCCCGACCTTCCCTCCTCCCCGCCGCCCACATGAGCCATGCTGACTGTGACCGGCTCCCTGTTACACCAGGCAGGGCCTTCATTGGCCCACACGCATAAAATGGCCGCACTCAGCCAATCATGGGCAGCAATCAGCCTGCCCCGGCCCACTCCCACCCAGCCCGCCCGCCATGGGTAAGGTTCTACCCCACATCGACAGGTCCCCCTGCATCCAACTTGCTTGTTAATTAGTTTTTTGAGGAAGTAACAAGTGAAATAGGATTTCCCTTTCACAAAACCAGGCTGACTCTGCCTGGTCCCATTCTGATTTTCTGCCATCCCCCTCTTAATAATGGGTTCCAGCAATTCCCCTATGACCGACGTTAGGCTAATTGGCCTATGGTTTGCTGCTTTCTGTCTCCCTCCTTTCTTGTAGAAAGGTGTTACATCAGCTACTTTCCAATTCATTGGGATCCTTGATTTGTAATGAGTTTTTTTGATCACTCCGTTGTCTACGAATGATAAATATGGGTTAGGCCAGACTCCAGCTCACTGGCTCTTTTAGCCAAATAATCTCTGAGACCTTCTCTCCCTGACTTCCAGCTCCTTGCTGAATCATTCCAGAGATTTTACCCCCATTCCCGTATCTGGGATCCCATTGATTTCTCCATGTGTGGGAATAACCTGTTTATATCCGCCATCATTAAGTTCCATTAGTTTGAACCTGTTGCTCTTGTTTTAGTGCAACTGATTTCTAATTTTGCAAATTATCCCTTTTTACATCTTTGAACAATCAAACAGTTCTATGGAGGAATATATTGTTAGAGTAGCTCAGACAGTGTACAAGGAGGGACTGACCGGGACTGGACACAGTGTTCAAGGAGGGACTGACCAGGACTGGGCACAGTGTACAAGGAGGGACTGTCCAGGACTGGACACAGTGTACAAGGAGGGACTGACCGGGACTAGGCACAGTGTTCAAGGAGGGACTGACCAGGACTGGACACAGTGTACAAGGAGGGACTGACCGGGACTGGACACAGTGTACAAGGAGGGACTGACCGGGACTGGACACAGTGTACAAGGAGGGACTGACCGGGACTGGAAACAGTGTACAAGGAGGGACTGACCGGGACTGGACACAGTGTACAAGGAGGGACTGACCAGGACTGGGCACAGTGTACAAGGAGGGACTGACCAGGACTGGGCACAGTGTTGAAGGAGGGACTGACCGGGACTGGGCACAGTGTACAAGGAGGGACTGACCAGGACTGGACACAGTGTTCAAGGAGGGACTGACCAGGACTAGGCACAGTGTTCAAGGAGGGACTGACCAGGACTGGACACAGTGTACAAGGAGGGACTGACCGGGACTGGACACAGTGTTGAAGGTGGGTCTGACTGGAACTGGATAGTGTGCAAGGTGCTATGAACTCACTCTCCCAATTCTATTTGTGCCAGCACTGCACTAACTGTTGACATGCCCAGGATCGATGGTAGTTATGAGTTGAGTGCTTGTCCAGAATCTCCACCTTGGACTCTTGTTAACGGAGCGATGCTGTCAGCTATCTGAGCTTCAGTTGCTGCTTCTGAGAGGAAAGCAGGGTTTGAGGACTGTGATACTGCAGAACAAATAAGCAAAGTTCTCCCACTGCTACACCCCAAACATCCCGTGAAATATAGGTCAGCCCTGGAGAGATCTCAGCTAGTGTGTTGAGCCTTCAGTCTGAGCACTGAGCTGTATTCAGGTGAGCCGGAAACCTCGAGCTGTTTCTGGTTTCCTGTTTCCCTATCTCGCAGTTTCTCATCAGAATCTTCTGTTCTCTGACCCACCCCCCACAGCATGAGCTTTCGATAAATCCCAGACAGAGAGAGACAAAGCTTGGAGATCCTGTGTCTGCACCAGTGAGAGTTCACAAAGTCAGTAAAATTCATGTCAAGCCTGTTTCGGCCCATTTCAGGCCTGTCTTCAGTGACCTGGAAACTCACCTGTAATTGGACTGATCAGGAGATTGGTGATGAGCTGCAGACTGGAATCAAGCTCCCAGAGAATCACTGTCTCCATCAGGACCATGAGAGCCTTCTGTGCCTGGCTGGAGGGAGATGGTGAGGGGTAATTGTGAGGGAGATGGGTGAGGGGCAGTTGTGAGGGAGATGGGTGAGGGGCAGTTGTGAGGGAGATGGATGAGGGGCAGTTGTGTGGGAGATGGGTGAGGGGTAATTGTGAGGGAGATGGGTGAGGGGTAATTGTGAGGGAGATGGGTGAGGGGTAATTGTGAGGGAGATGGGTGAGGGGTAATTGTGAGGGAGATGGGTGAGGGGTAATTGTGAGGGAGATGGGTGAGGGGTAGTGTGAGGGAGATGGGTGAGGGGTAATTGTGAGGGAGATGGGTGAGGGGTAATTGTGAGGGAGATGGGTGAGGGGCAGTTGTGAGGGAGATGGGTGAGGGGTAATTGGGAGCGAGGGCCTTTTTTGGGATCTGGCAGGGTGTGCTGGGATGGGAAAGCATGGGATTGGTGTTGGGGGTATGGGGGGGATTGAGGGGGGAATGGAATGTGGGTTGAAACCTGTTCAGTGGGGAGGGTATGTGGACCTTCAGAGAGACAGCTGGCCAGGAGTTCAGGGAGATAGTAACATAGAGAGCAAACTGACCCTGACAACTGGCAGAGTGTGGACCAGCTCTGGATCGTCTTCAGAGAGACACAGAAAGGATGAGAGTGGAAGTGGTGCAGATGGTGAAAGAGAGAGAGTGTAAGTGTGAAGAGGAAACAGGGGTATAGTGTGAGAAACAGACTGAGTGCAGCTGTGTGCTAGCAGTTAACATGTGAAAGGACGGAGAGAGTCAAACTGAACAGAATCGAGAGCAACTGGAAGCTGGGATTCTGCGGCTCAACTGACTGTCACAATCTCTGCAAACGAGTCAGGCAGTCCGCAGGAGTTGATGGGTTCAGTCTTATTTCAGCCTCACGTTCTGCTGCCTGACCTCTCAGTACAGGGGAGAGGGGACAGCAGTCACAGGCTGAGATTCAGTCACCTCAGCAATTCCTTCCCATCATCACCAGCAGACGCCAAGACTCAACAGCAGCAGCAGCAGCAGCATAGAAACCCCACCTCAAACTCCCCTTCCCCAAACGCCCCCACCCCAAACTCCCCCTCGCCAATCTCCCCCTCCCCAAACTCCCCCTCCCCAAACTCCCCCTCCCCCTCCCCAAACTCCCCCACCCCAAACTCCCCCTCCCCAATCTCCCCCTCCCCCACCCCCACCCCAAACTCCCCCTCCCCAAACTCCCCCTCCCCCTCCCCAAACTCCCCCTCCCCAAACTCCCCCTCCCCAAACTCCCCCTCCCCCCTCCTCAAACTCCCCCAGCCCAAACGCCCCCACCCCAATCTCCCCCTCCCCCACCTCAAACTCCCCCACCCCAAACTCCCCCTCCCCCTCCCCAAACTCCCCCTCACCAATCTCCCCCTCCCCCACCCCAATCTCCCCCTCCCCAAACTCCCCCACCCCCACCCCAAACTCCCCCTCCCCAAACTCCCCCTCCCCCTCCCCAAACTCCCCCACCCCAAACTCCCCCTCCCCAAACTCCCCCTCCCCCTCCTCAAACTCCCCCAGCCCAAACGCCCCCACCCCAATCTCCCCCTCCCCCACCTCAAACTCCCCCACCCCAAACTCCCCCTCCCCCTCCCCAAACTCCCCCTCACCAATCTCCCCCTCCCCCACCCCAATCTCCCCCTCCCCAAACTCCCCCACCCCCACCCCAAACTCCCCCTCCCCAAACTCCCCCTCCCCAAACTCCCCCTCCCCAAACTCCCCCTCCCCCTCCCCCAAACTCCCCCTCCGCAATCTCCCCCTCCCCAAACTCCCCCTCCCCCCTCCCCAAACTCCCCCACCCCAAACACCCCCTCCCCCAGCCCAAACTCCCCCTCCCCAAACTCCCCCTCCCCCCTCCCCCTCCCCAAACTCCCCCTCCGCAATCTCCCCCTCCCCAAACTCCCCCTCCCCCTCCCCAAACTCCCCCACCCCAAACACCCCCTCCCCCACCTCAAACTCCCCCTCCCCAAACTCCCCCTCCTCCACCCCAAACTCCCCCTCCCCAAACTCCCCCTCCCCCTCCCCAAACTCCCCCACCCCAAACTCCCCCTCCCCAAACTCCCCCTCCCCCTCCTCAAACTCCCCCAGCCCAAACGCCCCCACCCCAATCTCCCCCTCCCCCACCTCAAACTCCCCCACCCCAAACTCCCCCTCCCCCTCCCCAAACTCCCCCTCACCAATCTCCCCCTCCCCCACCCCAATCTCCCCCTCCCCAAACTCCCCCACCCCCACCCCAAACTCCCCCTCCCCAAACTCCCCCTCCCCAAACTCCCCCTCCCCAAACTCCCCCTCCCCCTCCCCAAACTCCCCCTCCGCAATCTCCCCCTCCCCAAACTCCCCCTCCCCCTCCCCAAACTCCCCCACCCCAAACACCCCCTCCCCCAGCCCAAACTCCCCCTCCCCAAACTCCCCCTCCCCCTCCCCAAACTCCCCCTCCGCAATCTCCCCCTCCCCAAACTCCCCCTCCCCCTCCCCAAACTCCCCCACCCCAAACACCCCCTCCCCCACCTCAAACTCCCCCTCCCCAAACTCCCCCTCCTCCACCCCAAACTCCCCCACCCCAAACTCCCCCACCCCCACCCCAAACTCCCCCTCCCCAAACTCCCCCACCCCCACCCCAAACTCCCCCTCCCCAAACTCCCCCTCCCAAAACTCCCCCACCCCAACCTCCCCCTCCCCCTCCCCAAACTCCCCCTCCCCAAACTCCCCCACCCCCACCCCAAACTCCCCCTCCCCAAACTCCCCCACCCCCACCCCAAACTCCCCCTCCCCAAACTCCCCCTCCCAAAACTCCCCCACCCCCACCCCAAACTCCCCCTCCCCAACCTCCCCCTCCCCCTCCCCCTCCCCAAACCCTCCCTCCCCAAACTCCGCCTCCCCCACCCCAAACTCCCCCTCCCCAACCTCCCCCTCCCCCACCCCAAACTCCCCCTCCCCACACCGCCCTACCCCTCCCCCACCCCAAAGTCCCCCTCTCAAACACCAAACTCCCCCTCCCCAAACTCGGCCACCCCAAACTCCCCCTCCCCCACCCCAAACTCCCCCTCCCTAAACTCCCCCTCCCTACACCCCCCTCCCCAAACTCCCCCTCACCAAACTCCCCCTCTCCAACCCCAAAATCCCCCTCCCCAAACGCACCCTCCCCAACTCTGCCACCCCAAACTCCCCCTCCCCACACACCCCTCCCCCTCCCCCACCCCAAACAACCCCTCCCCAAACTCCCCCTCCCCAAACTCCCCCTCCCCACACCCCCCTCCCCAAACTCCCCCCCACCAAACTCCCTCTCCCCCTCCCAAAACTCCACCACCCCAAACTTCCCCTCTCCAAACTTTGCCATCCCAAACTCCCCCTCCTCACAAACCCCTCCCCCTCCCCCTCCCCAAACACCCCCTCCCCAAACTCCCCCTCTCCAAACTTTGCCATCCCAAACTTTGCCATCCCAAACTCCCCCTCCCCACAAACACCTCCCCCTCCCCCAACCCAAACTCTCTCTCCCCAAACACCCCCTCCCCAAACTCCCCCTCCCCACACCGCCCTACCCCTCCCCCACCCCAAACTCCCCCTCTCAGACACCAAACTCCCCCTCTCCAAACTCCCCCTCCGCAAACGCCCCCTCCCCAAACTCGGCCACCCCAAACTCCCCCTTCACACACCCCCCTCCCCCCTCCCCCACCCCAAACTCCCCCTCCCCAAACTCCCCCTCACCAAACTCCCCCTCACCAAACTTCCCCACCCCAAACTCCCCCTCTCCAACCCCAAACTCCCCCTCTCCAAATTCCCTCTCCCCAAACGCACCCACCCCAACTCTGCCACCCCAAAGTCCCCCTCCCCACAGCCCCCTCCCCACACCCCCCCACCCCAAACTCCCCCTCACCAAACTCCCCCTCCCCAAACTCCCCCACCCCAAACTCCCCCTCACCAAACTCCCCCTCTGCAAACTCCCCCTCCTCACATCCCAAACTCCCCCTCCCCAAACACCCCCTCCCCAAACTCCCCCTCCCTAAACTCCCCCTCCCTACACCCCCCTCCCCAAACTCCCCCTCACCAAACTCCCCCTCACCAAACTTCCCCTCCCCAAACTCCCCCTCTCCAACCCCAAAATCCCCCTCCCCAAACGCACCCTCCCCAACTCTGCCACCCCAAACTCCCCCTCCCCACACACCCCTCCCCCTCCCCCACCCCAAACAGCCCCTCCCCAATCTCCCCCTCCCCACAGCCCCCTCCCCACACCCCCTCCCCAAACTCCCCCCCACCAAACTCCCCCTCCCCCTCCCCAAACTCCACCACCCCAAACTTCCCCTCTCCAAACTTTGCCATCCCAAACTCCCCCTCCTCACAAACCCCTCCCCCTCCCCCTCCCCAAACACCCCCTCCCCAAACTCCCCCTCTCCAAACTTTGCCATCCCAAACTCCCCCTCCCCACAAACACCTCCCCCTCCCCCAACCCAAACTCCCCCTCCCCAAACACCCCCTCCCCAAACTCCCCCTCCCCAAACTCCCCCTCCCCACACCGCCTTACCCCTCCTCCACCCCAAACTCCCCCTCTCAGACACCAAACTCCCCCTCTCCAAACTCCCCCTCCGCAAACGCCCCCTCTCCAAACTCGGCCACCCCAAACTCCCCCTTCACACACACCCCCTCCCCCTCCCCCACCCCAAACTCCCCCTCCCCAAACTCCCCCTCCCTAAACTCCCCCTCCCTACACCCCCCCTCCCCAAACTCCCCCTCACCAAACTCCCCCTCTCCAAACTTCCCCTCCCCAAACTCCCCCTCTCCAAATTCCCTCTCCCCAAACGCACCCTCCCCAACTCTGCCACCCCAAAGTCCCCCTCCCCACAGCCCCCTCCCCACACCACCCACCCCAAACTCCCCCTCACCAAACTC
Source organism: Isurus oxyrinchus (assembly GCA_026770705.1). Lineage (NCBI taxonomy): Eukaryota > Metazoa > Chordata > Chondrichthyes > Lamniformes > Lamnidae > Isurus > Isurus oxyrinchus. The sequence goes on along the minus strand of JANJGN010000004.1, from coordinate 197,066,440 downwards.
CCCCTCCCCCTCCCCAAACTCCACCACCCCAAACTCCCCCTCTCCAAACTCCCCTTCCCAAAACTCCCCCATCCCAAACTTCCCCTCTACAAACTCCCCCACCCCAAACTCCCCTTCCCCACACCCCCCTCTGCAAACTCACCCTCCCCAAACTCCCCCTCCCCAAACTCCCCCTCCCTAAACTCCCCCTCCCTACACCCCCCTCCCCAAACTCCCCCTCCCCAAACTCCCCCTCACCAAACTCCCCCTCCCCAAACACCCCCTCCCCAAACTCCCCCTTCCCCTCCCCAATCTCCCCCTCCCCAATCTCCCCCTCCCCCACCCCAAACTGCCCCACCCCAAACTCCCCCACCCCTACCCCCACCCCAAACTGCCCCACCCCAAACTCCCCCACCCCCACCCCCACCCCAAACTCCCCTTCCCCAAACTCCCCCACCCCAACCTCCCCCTCCCCCACCCCAAACTCCCCTTCCCCAAACTCTCCCACCCCAAACTCCCCCACCCCAACCTCCCCCTCCCCAAACTCCCCCATCCCAAACTCCCCCTCCCCTCACCCCCGTCACCAATATCACCCCCCCCAAACTAGCCCCTCCCCACATCCCAAACTCCCCCTCGCCAAACTCCCCCACCCCACACTCCCCCTCCACACACTCCCCCTCCTCACCCCTCCACACACCCCCTCCCCATCCCTCCACACCCCCTCCCCACACTCACCTCCCCCCCTCC
>JANJGN010000004.1:196831101-197065614 GCA_026770705.1 Isurus oxyrinchus | reverse complement strand
CCGTGCATCTCCCCCTCCCCCCCGCAACTCCCCACTCCCCCCCCCACATCTCCCCACTCCCCCCCCTGCATCTCCCCCCCTCCCCCCCTGCATCTCCCCCCTCCCCCAACCCCTCCCCCCGCATCTCCCCCTCCCCCCGCATCTCCCCCCTGCATCTCACCCCCACATTTCCCCCCCTGCATCTCCCCCTCCCCCCGCATCTCCCCCTCCCCCCGCATCTCCCCCCTGCATCTCCCCCAGCATCTCCCCCCCCCGCATCTCCCCCTCGCACCTCCCCCCCCGCGTCTCCCCCCCGCATCTCCCCACCGCATTTCCCCCCCCCGCATCTCCCCCCCGCATCTCCCTCTCCCCCCGCATCTCCCTCTCCCCCCGCATCTCCCTCTCCCCCCGCATCTCCCTCTCCCCCCGCATCTCCCTCTCCCCCCGCATCTCCCTCTCCCCCCGCATCTCCCTCTCCCCCCGCATCTCCCTCTCCCCCCGCATCTCCCCCCCCCCACATCTCCCCCCGCATCTCCGCCCCGCATCTCCGCCCCGCGTCTCCCCTCCCCGCGTCTCCCCTCCCCGCGTCTCCCCTCCCCGCGTCTCCCCTCCCCGCATCTCCCCCCCCCGCATCTCCCCCCTCCCCCCGCATCTCCCCCCTCTCTCCGCATCTCCCCCCCGCATCTCCCCCCCGCATCTCCTCCCGCATCTCCCCCCTCCTCCCCCGCATCTCCCCCCCTCCTCCCCCGCATCTCCCCCCCTCCTCCCCCGCATCTCCCCCCTCCTCCCCCGCATCTCCCCCCTCCTCCCCCGCATCTCCCCCCCTCCTCCCCCGCATCTCCCCCCTCCCCCCGCATCTCCTCCCCTCCCCCGCATCTCCTCCCCTCCCCCGCATCTCCTCCCCTCCCCCCGCGTCTGTCTCCCTCCTCCCCCGCATCTCCCCCTCCCCCTGCATCTCCCCTCCGCATCTCCCCCCCACCCCCCGCATCTCCTCCCGCATCTCCCCCCCTCCTCCCCCGCATCTCCACCCTCCCCCCGCATCTCGCCCTCTCTCCCCGCATCTCCCCCCCGCATCTCCCCCCTCTCCCCGCATCTCCCCCTGCATCTCCCCCGCTCCCCCCGCATCTCCCCCACTCCCCCCGCATCTCCCCCCTCCCCCCGCATCTCCCCCCTCCCCCCGCATCTTCCCACCCTCCCCCCGCATCTTCCCCCTTCCCCCCGCATCTTCGCCCCTCCCCCCGCAACTCCCCCCTCCCCCCGCATCTCCCCACTCCCCCCCCCCGCATCTCCCCCTCCCCCTACCCATCCGCATCACCCCCCGCATCTCCCCCCCCGCATTCCCCCCCCCGCATCTCCCCCTCCCCCCCGCATCTCTCCCTCCCCCCCGCATCTCTCCCTCCCCCCCGCATCTCTCCCTCCCCCCCGCATCTCTCCCTCCCCCCCGCATCTCTCCCTCCCCCCCGCATCTCTCCCTCCCCCCCGCATCTCCCTCCCCCCCGCATCTCCCTCCCCCCCCGCATCTCCCTCCCCCCCGCATCTCCCTCCCCCCCGCATCACCCTCCCCCCCGCATCTCCCTCCCCCCCGCATCTCCCTCCTCACCCCCGCATATGATCCCCCGCGCACCTCCCCCCTCCCCACCCGCGCATCTCCCCCTCCACCCCCGCATCTCCCCCCTCCCCCTCTGCATCTCCCCCCTCCCCCCCTGCATCTCCCCCCTCCCCCTACCACCCCCGCGCATCTCCCCCTCCCCCTCCGCATCTCCCCCCCACATCTCCCCACTCCCCCCCCGCATCTCCCCCCCCCGCATCTCCCCCCCCCCCCGCATCTCCCCCCCCCGCATCTCCCCCCCCCCGCATCTCCCCCCCCGCATCTCCCCCCCCCCCGCATCTCCCCCCCCCCCGCATCTCCCCCTCCCCCCGCATCTCCCCCTCCCCCCGCATCTCCCCCTCCCCCCGCATCTCCCCCTCCCCCCGCATCTCCGCCCCGCTTCATCCCCCCCGCATCTCCCCCTCCCCCCGCATCTCCCCCTCCCCCCGCATCTCCCCCCTCTCTCCGCATCTCCCCCCCGCATCTCCTCCCGCACCTCCCCCCCCGCATCTCCCCACTCCTCCCCCGCATCTCCCCCACCCCCCTCTCCCCGCATCTCCCCCCGCATCTCCCCCTCCTCCCCCGCATCTCCCCGCCTCCCCCCGCATCTCCCCCCTCCCCCCCGCATCTCCCTTCCTCCTCCCCCGCATCTCCCCTCCCTCCTCCCCTGCATCTCCCCCCTCCCCCCCGCATCTCCCCTCTGCATCTCCCCCCACACCCCGCATCTCCCCCCTCCTCCCCTGCATCTCACCCCCGCATCTCCCCCCTCCCCCCGCATCTCCCCCCCGCTTCTCCATCTCCCCCCCGCATCTCCCCCCTCACCCCCGCATCTCACCCCCCGCGCATCTCCCCCCCCGCGCATCTCCCCCCTCCCCCCCTGCGCATCTCCCCGTCCCCCTCCGCATCTCCCCCCTCCCCCCCACATCTCCCCACTCCCCCCCCCCGCATCTCCCCTCTCCCCCTACCCCTCCCCCCGCATCTCCCCCCCGCATCTCCCCCCCGCATCTCCCCCTCCCCCCGCATCTCCCCCTCCCCCCCGCATCTCCCCCTCCCCCCGCATCTCCCCCCACGCATCTCCCCCCTCCCCCACGCGCATCTCCCCCCTCCCCACCCGCGCATCTCCCCCTCCCCCCCCGCATCTCCCCGCTCCCCCCCACATCTCCCCACTCGCCCCCCTGCATCTCCCCCCTCCCCCTACCCCCCCCCCGTGCATCTCCCCCTCCCCCCCGCAACTCCCCACTCCCCCCCCACATCTCCCCACTCCCACCCCTGCATCTCCCCCTCCCCCCCTGCATCTCCCCCCTCCCCCAACCCCTCCCCCCACATCTCCCCCTCCCCCCGCATCTCCCCCCTGCATCTCCCCCCCCACATTTCCCCCCCTGCATCTCCCCCTCCCCCCGCATCTCCCCCTCCCCCGCATCTCCCCCCCCGCATCTCCCCCCCGCATCTCCCCCCCGCATCTCCCCCCTGCATCTCCCCCCAGCATCTCCCCCCCCGCATCTCCCCCCCCCCGCGTCTCCCCCCCGCATCTCCCCCACCGCATTTCCCCCCCCGCATCTCCCCCCCGCATCACCCTCTCCCCCCGCATCTCCCTCTCCCCCCGCATCTTCCTCTCCCCCCGCATCTCCATCTCCCCCCCCCCGCGTCTCCCCTCCCCGCGTCTCCCCCCCGCGTCTCCCCTCCCCGCGTCTCCCCTCCCCGCGTCTCCCCTCCCCGCGTCTCCCCTCCCCGCATCTCCCCTCCCCGCATCTCCCCCCCGCAACTCCCCCCTCCCCCCGCATCTCCCCCCTCTCTCCGCATCTCCCCCCGCATCTCCCCCCCGCATCTCCTCCCGCATCTCCCCCCTCCTCCCCCGCATCTCCCCCCCTCCTCCCCCGCATCTCCCCCCTCCTCCCCCGCATCTCCCCCCTCCTCCCCCGCATCTCCCCCCCTCCTCCCCCGCATCTCCCCCCTCCCCCCGCATCTCCCCCCTCCCCCCGCATCTCCTCCCCTCCCCCCGCATCTCCTCCCCTCCCCCCGCATCTCCTCCCCTCCCCCCGCATCTGTCTCCCTCCTCCCCCGCATCTCCCCCTCCCCCCGCATCTCCCCTCCGCATCTCCCCCCCACCCCCCGCATCTCCTCCCGCATCTCTCCCCCTCCTCCCCCGCATCTCCACCCTCCCCCCGCATCTCGCCCTCTCTCCCCGCATCTCCCCCCCTCCTCCCCCGCATCTCCCCCCCGCATCTCCCCCCTCTCCCCGCATCTCCCCCTGCATCTCCCCCACTCCCCCCGCATCTCCCCCACTCCCCCCGCATCTCCCCCCTCCCCCCGCATCTCCCCCCTCCCCCCGCATCTTCCCACCCTCCCCCCGCATCTTCCCCCCTCCCCCCGCATCTTCGCCCCTCCCCCCGCATCTTCGCCCCTCCCCCCGCATCTTCGCCCCTCCCCCCGCATCTTCGCCCCTCCCCCCGCATCTTCCCCCCTCCCCCCGCATCTTCCCCCCTCCCCCCGCATCTTCCCCCCTCCCCCCGCATCTTCGCCCCTCCCCCCGCAACTCCCCCCTCCCCCCGCACCTCCCCACTCCCCCCCCCCCGCATCTCCCCCTCCCCCTACCCATCCGCATCACCCCCCGCATCTCCCCCCCCGCATTCCCCCCCCCCGCATCTCCCCCTCCCCCCGCATCTCCCCCCCCAGCATCTCCCCCCCCCGCATCTCTCCCTCCCCCCCGCATCTCTCCCTCCCCCCCCGCATCTCCCTCCCCCCCCGCATCTCCCTCCCCCCCCCGCATCTCCCTCCCCCCCCGCATCTCCCTCCCCCCCGCATCACCCTCCCCCCCGCATCTCCCTCCCCCCCCGCATCTCCCTCCTCACCCCCGCATATGATCCCCCGCGCACCTCCCCCCTCCCCACCCCCGCATCTCCCCCCTCCCCCTCTGCATCTCCCCCCTTCCCCCTGCATCTCCCCCCTCCCCCTACCACCCCCGCGCATCTCCCCCTCCCCTTCCGCATCTCCCCCCCGCATCTCCCCCTCCCCCCGCATCTCCCCCCCCGCATCTCCCCCCCCGCATCTCCCCCCCCCCGCATCTCCCCCCCCCGCATCTCCCCCCCCGCATCTCCCCCCCCGCATCTCCCCCCCCCCATCTCCCCCTCCCCCCCGCATCTCCCCCTCCCCCCACATCTCCCCCTCCCCCCGCATCTCCCCCTCCCCCCGCATCTTCCCCCCCCGCATCTTCCCCCCCCGCATCTTCCCCCCCCGCATCTCCCCCCTCTCTCCGCATCTCCCCCCCGCATCTCCCCCCCGCATCTCCTCCCGCACCTCCCCCCCCGCATCTCCCCACTCCTCCCCCGCATCTCCCCCTCCCCCCTCTCCCCGCATCTCCCCCCGCATCTCCCCCCTCCTCCCCCGCATCTCCCCCCCTCCTCCCCTGCATCTCCCCCCTCCTCCCCCGCATCTCCCCCCCTCCTCCCCCGCATCTCCCCCCTCCCCCCGCATCTCCCCCCTCCCCCCGCATCTCCTCCCCTCCCCCCGCATCTCCTCCCCTCCCCCCGCATCTGTCTCCCTCCTCCCCCGCATCTCCCCCTCCCCCCGCATCTCCCCTCCGCATCTCCCCCCCACCCCCCGCATCTCCTCCCGCATCTCCCCCCCTCCTCCCCCGCATCTCCACCCTCCCCCCGCATCTCACCCTCTCTCCCCGCATCTCCCCCCCTCCTCCCCCGCATCTCCCCCCCGCATCTCCCCCCTCTCCCCGCATCTCCCCCTGCATCTCCCCCACTCCCCCCGCATCTCCCCCACTCCCCCCGCATCTCCCCCACTCCCCCCGCATCTCCCCCCTCCCCCCGCATCTTCCCACCCTCCCCCCGCATCTTCCCACCCTCCCCCCCGCATCTTCCCCCCTCCCCCCGCATCTTCCCCCCTCCCCCCGCATCTTCGCCACTCCCCCCGCAACTCCCCCCTCCCCCCGCATCTCCCCCTCCCCCCCAGCATCTCCCCTCTCCCCCCGCATCTTCCCCCCCGCATCTTCCCCCCTCCCCCCGCATCTCCCCCCTCCCCCCGCATCTCCCCCCTCCCCCCGCATCTCCCCCCCTCCCCACCTGCATCTCCCCCCTCCCCCCGCAGCTCTCCCCTCCCCCAGCATCTCCCCCCCTCCTCCCTCGCATCTCCCCCCCGCATCCCCCCCTCCACCCCCGCATCTCCCCCCCCCTCCCCCGCATCTCCCCCCCTCCTCCCCCGCATCTCCCCCCTCCTCCCCCGCATCTCCCCCCCTCCCCCCGCATCTCCCCCTCCCCCCGCATCTCCCCCCTCCCCCCGCATCACCCCCCTCCCCCCGCATCTCCCCACTTCCCCCGCATCTTCCCCCTCCCCCCGCATCTCCCCCCTGCATCTCACCCCATGCCCCCGCATCTCCCCCCTTCCCCCCCCCCGCATTTCCCCCCTCCCCCCCCCGCATCTCCCCCCTTCCCCCCCCGCATCTCCCCCCCTCCCCCCCGCATCTCCCCCCTCCCCCGCATCTCCCCCCCTCCCCCGCATCTCCCCCCTCCCCCCGCATCTCCCCCCCTCTCCCCGCATCTCCCCCCCTCTCCCTGCATCTCCCCCCCGCATCTTCCCCCTCCACCCCCGAATCTCCCCCTGCGCATCTCCCCCCCAGCAATCTCCCCCCCCCAGCAATCTCCCCCCCCAGCAATCTCCCCCCCCAGCAATCTCCCCCCCCAGCAATCTCCCCCCCAGCAATCTCCCCCCCCAGCAATCTCCCCCCCCAGCAATCTCCCCCCCCCAGCAATCTCCCCCCCCAGCAATCTCCCCCCCCAGCAATCTCCCCCCCCAGCAATCTCCCCCCCCAGCAATCTCCCCCCCCAGCAATCTCCCCCCCCAGCAATCTCCCCCCCCAGCAATCTCCCCCCCCAGCAATCTCCCCCCCCAGCAATCTCCCCCCCCAGCAATCTCCCCCCCCAGCAATCTCCCCCCCCAGCAATCTCCCCCCCCAGCAATCTCCCCCCCCCAGCAATCTCCCCCCCCAGCAATCTCCCCCCCCCAGCAATCTCCCCCCCCAGCAATCTCCCCCCCCCAGCAATCTCCCCCCCCCCAGCAATCTCCCCCCCCAGCAATCTCCCCCCCCAGCAATCTCCCCCCCCAGCAATCTCCCCCCCCCAGCAATCTCCCCCCCTCACATCTCCCCCCCAGCAATCTCCCCCCCCGCATCTCCCCCCTCCCCCCCCGCATCTCCCCCCTCCCCCCCCGCATCTCCCCCCTCCCGCCCGCATCTCCCCCCGTGCATCTCCCCCCTCCCCCCCATCTCCCCCCCCCCTCCCCGCATCTCCCCCCACGCATCTCCCCCCTCCCGCCCGCATCTCCCCCCGTGCATCTCCCCCCTCCCCCCCCATCTCCCCCTCCCCCCCGCATCTCCCCCCTCCTCCCCGCAACTCCCCCTGCACATCTCTCTCCTCCCCCCCCGCATCTCCCCTCCCCCCTGCTGCCCCCCTGCATCTCCCTTCCCCCCTGCTGCTCCCCCTGCCCCTTGCTCCCCCCCACATCCCCCTACACTTCTCCCCCAAAAACCCCAGTTCCATGCCAAATAACACTTTTAACTCTCCCCCTCAAAATCCTTAATCCCCTCCAAAAAACCCTAAACCCCAAAAAACCCGAACCACCCGCAAAACTCAATCCCTCAAAACAGCCCCAAACCCCACCAAAAACTCTCATCTCACCCCCCTCAAACCCCTCGCCTCCTCAGTCTCCTCCTCCATCTTCTATCTGCCATGATTTCCTGCTCTCCTCCCTGAACATGCAAACCTCTACAAACCCTTGAACACACCGTGCTGCTGTTCACTGATGACTGCACGATGTTCAGCACCATTCGAAACTCCTCAGATACTGAAGCAGTCCATGTCCAAATGCAGCAAGACCTGGACAATATCCAGGCTTGGGCTGACAAATGGCAAGTAACATTCACAACACACAAGTGCCAGGCAATGATCATCTCCCACGACGGAGAATCTGACCATCACCTCTTGATGTTCAATGGCATTACCATCACTGAATCTCCCACTATCAACATCCTGGGGGTTACCATTGACCAGAAACTGAACTGGACTAGCCATATAAATACTGTGGCTATAAGAGCAGGTCAGAGGCTGGGAATCCTGCAATGAGTAACTCACTTCCTGACTCCCCAAAGTCTGTCCACCATCTACAAGGCACAACTTCAATGTAGAGTGCAGGGTATACCAGGAGCAAAACCAGCATTTCTAAAAATGTGGTATCGACCTGGTGAAGGTATAACACAGGACTGCTCACGTGCCAAACAGCCTTCAGCAGCAAGTGATAGGCAGAGCTAAGCGACCAACCAACAGATCCGATCTAAGCCCTGCAGTCCTGCCACATCCTGGTGGACAATTAAACAACTCGCAGGGGAGGAGGCTCCACAAATATCCCCATCCTCAATGATGGGGGAGCCCAGCACATCAGTACAAAAGATAAGGCTGAAGCATTTGCTACAATCTTCAGACAGAAGTGCTGAGTGAATGATCCATCTCGGCCTTCTCTGGAGGTCCCCAGCATCACAGATGCCTGGTCTTTAGCCAATTCGATTCACTCCACGTGATATGAAGAAACAGCTGAAGGATACTACAAGGCAATGGATACTGATAACATTCTGGTAATAATGCAGTAGACTTGCGTTCCAGCAGTAGTCTGCTTTGGGCCAAGCTATTTCACATTCTCCACCACCAACGCACAGTAGCAGCAGTGTGCACCGTCTACAAGATGCACTGCAAGAACTCACCAAGTCTCCTCAGACAGCACTTTCTAAACTCGCGACCTCTGTCACCTAGAAGGGCAAGGGCAGCAGAGACATGGGAGCACCACCACCTGGATGGTTTTTTCCAATCCACACACCATTGTGATTTGGAACTATATCGCCAATCCTTCACTGTCACTGGGCCCAGTAGATTTAATATATTTGGATTTCCAAAAGGTATTTGATAAGGTACCGCATATCAGGCCACTTAATAAAATATGAGCCCATGGTGTTGGGGATAGTATATTAACATGGATAGAGGATTGGTTAACAAATAGAAAACAGAGAGTTGGGATAAGGGGGCATTTTCAGGAGGGCAACCTGTAACTAGGGGAGTGCCACAGGGATCAGTGCTGTGGCCACAATTATTTACAATATATATTAATGACTGAGATGAGGGAAGTGGATGTACTATCGCCAAGTTTGCGGATGACACAAAAATAGGTGGGAAGGCAAGTGGTGAGGGTGACACAAAGAGTCTACAGAGGGATATAGACAGGTTAAGGGAGTCGGCAAAAACTTGGCAGATGGAATATAATGTGGGAAGATGTGAGGTTATGCACTTTGGCAGGAAGAATAGAGGAGCTGAAGATTATTTAAATGGAGAAAGACTGCAGAAAGCTGCAGCACAGAGGGATTTGGGGGTCCTTGTGCATGAATCACAAAAAGCTAACATACAAGTACAACAGGTAATAGGGAAGGCAAAGGGAATGTTGGCCTTTATTTCAAAGGGAATGGAGTATAAACATAGGGAAGTCTTGCTAAACTATACAAGGCACTAGTTAGACCACACCTAGAATACTATGAACAGTCTTGGTCCCCTTATCTAAGAAAGATATACTGGCATTGGAGGCAGTCCAGAGAAGGTTCACTAGGTTGATCCCAGGTATGGAGAGATTTTCTTATGAGTAGAGGTTGAGTAGGTTGGGCTTGTACTCACTGGAGTTTAGAAGAATGAGAGGCGACCTTATTGAAACATATAAGATTCTTCGGGTACTTGACAGGGTAGATGCTGAGAGGTTGTTTCCCCTTGTGGGACCAGAGGGCATAATCTCAGAGTAAGGGGTCACACGTTTAAGACAGAGATGAGGAGGAATTTCTTCTCTCAGAGGGTAGTGAATCTGTGGAATTCTTTACCACAGAGGGCTGTAGAGGCTGGGTCATTAAGTATATTCAAGGCTGAGATAGACAGATTTTTAATCAGTAAGGGAATCAAGGCTTATGGGGGAAAAGGCAGGAAAGTGGAGTTGAGGATTGTTAGATCAGCCATGATCTCATTGAATGGCGGAGCAGACTCGATGGGCCGAATGGCCTACTTCTGCTCCTACGTCTTATGGGTCAGAATCCGGGAGCTCCCTCCCCAACAGCATTGTTTATATAGCTATGCCAGATAGACTGCAGCGGTCCCAGAACATAGCTCAACCCTTCTCACAGAGACATAAGGAGCAAGGGCAAACTATACCATAAGACATAGGAGCAGAAATTAGGCCATTCGGCTCATCAAGTCTGCTCCGCCATTCATCCATACAGCTCCTTGAGCCTGCTGCACTGCTTTTATAATTTATTCATTCACGGGATATGGGCGCCGCTGGCTGGGCCAGCATTTATTGCCCATCCCTAATTGCCCTTGAGAAAGTGATGGTGAGCTGCCTTCTTGAGCCGCTGCAGTCCATGTGGTGTAGGTACACCCACAGTGCTGTTAGGGAGGGAGTTCCAGGATTTTAATCAGTGTGGATTGGTTAGGGGTAAATTGTGTTTAATTAACTTGCTGGAGTTTTTTGAAAAGGTAACAGTGGATCGACGAGGGTACATGCTGTGTTTGTGGTGTACCTGGACTTCCAAAAGGCATTTGATACAGTGCCACACAACAGATTTGTGAGCAAAGTTATAGCTCATGGAATAAAAGAGACAGTAGTAACTTGGATATGGAATTGGCTGAGTGACTGGAAACAGAGAATAGTGGCATTGCTAACTGCACTGTGGGTGTACCTACACCACAAGGACTGCAGCGGTTCAAGAAGGCAGCTCACTACCGCCTTCTCAAGGGCAACTCGGGATGGGCAATAAATGCTGGCCCAGCCAGCGAAGTCCACATTCCATGAATGAATAATAAAAACATGTTTTTTGGGCTGGAGGAAGGTTTATAGTGGGGGTCTTTGTTGAGACATTTGCTTTTCCTGATACACCAATGTCTATGTGATTAATGTATATCGGGAGCAATTTCACAGTTTGCGGATGATACAAAATTTGAAGGCGCTGTGAACTGTGAGGAGGATAGTGTAGAACTTCAAAAGGACAGAGACAAGTTGGTCGGACAGGTGGCAGATTAAATTTTATCCAGAGAAATGTGCAGTGATTCATTTTGGGAGGAATAACATGGGAGACAATTTAAAATAAAAGCTACAATTCTAATGGGGGTGCAGGAGCAGAGGTAGCTGGGTGTACATGTGCATAAATCATTGAAGGTGGCAGGACAGGTTGAGGACGATTAATAAAGGGACAGTATCCTGGGCTTTATTAATAGGGGCATAGAGTACAAGAGCAAGGAGGTTTTGTTAAACTTGTATAAAACACTGGTTCAGTCTCAGCTGGAGTATTGTGTTCGGCACTGCACTTTCGGAAGGATATGAAGGCATTGGAGAGAGGGCAGAAAAGATTCATGAGAATCGTTCCAGGTATAAGGAACTTCAGTTATGAAGTTAGATTTGAGAAGTTGGGACTGTTTTCCTTGGAGAAGAGAAGGTTGAGAGGAGATTTGATAGAGGTGTTCAAAATCATGAGGGATCTGGACAGATTAGAAAGAGAGAAATTGTTCCCTTTGGTGGAAGGATTGAGAATGAAAGGACACAGATTTAAGGTAATTGGCAAAAGAAGTCGTGGTGGGAGTGGCACAAGGTGAGTTGCTCCTTCAGAGATCTAGTACAGGCAAGACGGGCCAATTGACCTTGTTGAGAATACTGTAACCATTCTATGATTCTAAGCTGCAGAGAATGGAGGGCCAATTTACTCAGCCTCTAATTATAGTACAAACCTTGTAGGGTGTAATCCAGTGAACCTTCATTGCACTGCCTCCAATGCAAATATTTTTTATTCATTCATTAGGCTTAAAAGTGGACAAATCTCCAGGTCCGGATGATTTGTGTCCCAGACTGCTGAGGGAGGCGAGGGAGGAGATCGCAGGGGCTCTGACCCAATTTTTTAATTCCTCTCTGGCCATGGGGAGGTGCCAGAGGACTGGAGAACAGCTAATGTGGTTCTGCTATTTAAGAAGGGTTGTAGAGAGAAGCCAGGGAACTACAGACCAGTGAGTCTCACATCAGTGGTAGGGAAACTATTGGAGAAAATTCTGAAGGAGAGAATCTATCTCCACTTGGAGAGGCAAGGTTTGATCAGGGATAGTCAGCATGGCTTTGTCAGAGGGAGGTCATGCCTAATAAATTTGACTGAATTTTTTGAGGAAGTGACGAGGTGTGTAGATGAGGGTAGTGCAGTAGATGTAGTTTATATGGATTTCAGCAAAGCCTTTGACAAGGTCCCACATGGGAGACTTATAAAGAAGGATACAGGGTAATTTAATAAGATGGATTCAAAATTGGATTAGTTGTAGGAGACACAGGGTGATGACAGAAGGATGCTTTAGTGACTGGAAGCCAGTGTCCAGTGGTGTACCACAGAGATCTGTGCTGGGCCCCCTATTATTCGTCATTTATATAAACGACATAGATGACTATGTGGGGGGTAGGATTGGTAAGTTTGCGGATGACACAAAGATTGGCCGGGTGGTTAACAGTGAGGTTGAGTGTCTTGGGCTACAGGAAGATATAGACGGGATGGTCAAATGGGCAGATAAGTGGCAGATGGAATTTAACCCTGAAAAGTGTGAGGTGATACACTTTGGAAGGAGTAATTTGACAAGGAAGTATTCAATGAACGGCATGACACTAGGAAGTTCTGAGGAACAAAGGGACCTTGGCATGTGTGTCCATATATCTCTGAAGGCGGAGAGGCATGTTAGTGGGGTGGTGAAAAAGGCATATGGGACACTTGCCTTCATCAATCGAGGCACAGATTACAAAAGTAGGGAGGTCATGTTGGAGTTGTATAGAACCTTGGTGGGACCACAGCTGGAGTACTGTGTGCAGTTCTGGTCACCGCATTATAGGAAGGATGTGATTGCACTGGAGAGGGTGCAGAGGAGATTCACCAGGATGTTGCCTGGGATGAAACATTTAAGTTATGAAGAGAGGTTGGATAGACTTGGGTTGTTTTTGTTGGAGCAGAGAAGACTGAGGGGCAACCTGATCGAGGTGTACAAGATTATGAGGGGTATGGACAGGGTGGATACGGAGCAGCTGTTCCCCTTAGTTGAAGGGTCAGTCACAAGGGGGCATAAGTTCAAGGTGAGGGGCAGGAGGTTTAGGGGGGATGTGAGGAAAAACATTTTTACCCAGAGGGTGGTGACGGTCTGGAATGTGCTGCCTGGGAGGGTGGTGGAGGCGGGTTGCCTCACATCCTTTAAAAAGTACCTGGATGAGCACTTGGCACATCATAACATTCAAAGCTATGGGCCAAGTGCTGGTAAATGGGATTAGGTAGGTAGGTCAGGTGTTTCTCACATGTTGGTGCAGACTCGATGGGCCGAAGGGCCTCTTCTGCACTGTGTGATTCTGATTCTGTGAGACGAGAGTGATGCTGATATTTATTGCCCATCCTTATATCCTTCTTAAACCTGGAGACAAAAACTGTACACAGCACATTTCAGGTGTGGTCCCACAAAAGCCCTGCAGGATTATAGCAAGACTCTATTCGACCTGTCCACCAATCCCCTTGCAGTAAAGACTAACATGCCATTTGACTTCCTAATTGCTTCCTGTACCTGCATGCAAACTTTCTGTTTTCCTTCTACAGTCACACCCGAGCCCCTCTAAATATAAATATTTACAAGTTTCACACCTTTTAAAAAAATATTCTGCTTTTCCATTCTTACAACCAAAGTGAATAAGCTCACACTTCCCCACATTCTAGTCTATCTTGTTGCCTGCTCACTTAACCTGTCTAATCCACCCCCACCTAGCCTGGTATTGTTAGCAAGCAGATTAGTTGTGAGACAGCTCTTCCAATTTTGGCACAAGCCCCCAGATGTTAGTAAGGAGGACTTTGCAGGGTTGCTAGGTCTGGGTTCACTGTTGTTGGTGCATGGATCAATGCTAGGTGATTTGTTTGGTTTCATTCCTTCTTTTAGATCTGGAGTCGCATGTAGGCCAGACCAGGTAAGGACAGCAGATTTCCTTCCCTGAAAGGACATTGGTGAATCAGATGGGTTTGTACCAATTGACAATGGTTTCATGGTCACTATTATCAAGAGTAGTTTTAAATTCCAGCTGCCATGTTGGGATTCGAACACATGTCCCCAGATCGTTAGCCTGGGCGTCTGGATTACGAGTCCAGCGACATTACTGCTACGCTACCTCCTCCCCTATACGTGTATATGTGTCTCCTAGTTTCATTACTCTCTGTCTCTTCAGCTAAGTCATTAACATAGATTGTAAATAGCTGTGGCCCCAGCACTGATCCTTGTGACACTCCACTGCCATTATCTACTCTGTGCTTCCTGTCCATTAACCTATCCTCAGTCCGTGCTAATATATCATTCCCAATTTCAAGAACCCTATCTTTTGTGTAGCGCCTTATCGCATGTCTTTTGGAAATCTAGGTATACAACCATCTACTAGTTTCCCTTTATTTGCCTTACTAATTATATCCCCAAAAAACTCTAATGAATTTGTCAAATAGGATTTCCTTTTAGTAAAATCATACTTGTTCTAGTCATACTATGCTTTTCTCAGTGCATTGTTTGGACATCCTTAATAATAGATTGCAGCACTTTCCTGATGACTGATGTCAGGCTAAGTGGCCTACAATTCCCCCTTTTTTTGTTATGTATTCATTTATGGGATATGGGCGATACTGGCTGGGCCAGCATTTATTGCCCATCCCTAGTTGCCCTTGAGAAGGTGGTGGTGAGCTGCTTTCTTGAGCCGCTGCAGTCCATGTGGTGTAGGTACACCCACAGTGCTGTTAGGGAGGGAGTTCCAGGATTTTGACCCAGTGATAGTGAACGAATGGCGATGTATTTCCAATCAGGATGGTGAGTGACCTGGAGGGGTACTTGCAGGTGGTGGTATTCCCATCTATCTGCTGCCCTTGTCCTTCAAGGTGGTAGAGGTCGTGGGTTTGGAAGGGGATGTTGAGGGAGCCTTGGTGAGTTTCTCTCTCCCTCCTTTCTTGAACAGCAGTGCTCCATTTGTTGACTTGCAGTTTGCTGAGACTATTCCAGGATCTTGGGAATTTTGGAAAATCATAGCCAGCACAGCCAGCTATCTCTTTTAGAACCCTAGGATGTAGGCTAATAGGCAAGGGGAGGCAGTGGCGCAATAGTTTTGTCACAGGGCTGGTAGTCTGCCCTCTGAACAAGGGCAATTAAGGATGGGCAATAAATGCTGGCCCAGCTAGTGACACCCACATTCCATAAATGAATAAAAAAAAGGTCCTGGGGATTTGTCAGATTTTATCTTGGGTTTCTCCAGTACTTTTTCTCTGCTTGCTTTTTCACACCCTCTGAAGTTTTCCTCTCTTTCTGGCATGCAACACAGACACAAAAAATGTGTTCAATGTCTCTGCCATTTCCTCATGCCCCATGATCATCTCTCCTGTCTCAGTTTCCAAGGGACCAATGTTTAGTTTAGCCACTCTCTTTTTTGTATACATGCTAAAAGCTCCTACAGATCAGTTTTCATATTCCTGGCCAGTTGACCCACATTTTCTATGTTATTTTTCCATTTGTATCAACGTTTTGGTGGGTCCCCTCACAATGTCACAATTCTCCCATCCCCGTCTAATATCTTGTTGTTTGGACCTGTTAACAGTTGTTGCTGCTGAATTTTCTGATCTGCCATGGACAGCACATCACTGCCATGAACGTGTTCCTTTCCTTACAGACGTACCCAGAGTCTGGGTGTGAGTAACTGGGAACACAGAGCTCTGAGAGCAGCCCATCCCCTTACTCTGAGCCTGGGAGAGTGCAGTGGACAGGCTGGTTTTTGATTTCCAACAGCAGGTTGTGTGACTGTATTTCCATTGTTATTTTAGGCCCCGCCAATCAAAACATAAAAATCAAATCAGAAGATCCTGGAAATACACAGCACGCGGGTGGAGAGAGAAACAGAGCACATGTTTCAGGGCTGTGACCTGCTGTCGGTTGCTGCTGATTCTCAGCCCTGACTAACTGAGCCCTCCATTTCACAACATGAACCTTAAACTGGAGGTGCTGCTGTCCACCAGCATCAAACACAAGAAACCTTGGCCTCACCTCTACTGGATTGGAGAGGTAAGCAGTGGTTACTCTCTCCTGAGGCAACACAAATAATGGTTCTTTACTCTTATGCTGCCTCTCTTGCAATCCTTATCACTGCTTCTCTGTCTTTGATCCTGTGTTTCAACTGCTCTTGCTATTACTCTGCCTTACTGCTCATTCTCTTTTGCAACATGTAGTTTCCTCACACTCTGTGCACCTCTCTCTCTCTATGTAAAGAAACTGTGTCTCCCTGCATCCCCCTCTTCCTCACTGTTACATTGCTCTCAATTGTTCTTTCTGTTCAGGAGAAAGAGGCCATTCTGCTGTCAGATGACCATCGATTGAGCATACTCACTCTGTCAACAGGGAGGACACAGAGGAAGATACCTAAACTGCAGCCACTGCTGAAGAACACGCTGAGTGTTACCACCTCTGCTAATGGTATTTTGGAGTCAGTGATGAGCCGCTGAGATGATCAATGTCAGGGCCTCTTTGTATTTGTTCCTTCATTGTCGCTGGGTCAAAATCCTGGAACTCCCTCCCTAACAGCACCATGGGTGTACCTACACCACATGGACTGCAGCGGCTCAAGAAGGCAGCTCACCACCACCTTCTCAAGGGCAACTAGGGATGGGCAATAAATGTTGGCCCAGCCAGCAAAAAATTGTCCCATGAGGTTGCACATTCCGGATCAGTAAAATATGCTGAACTATTGATGCACTGGGATTCAGTGTCTCCTGCACCCAGTGCTGTCTCTCTCAGCTCCCTGTGCGCTTCAGTAATGGCTGTGTATGTTCAGGAAAAGCCCAAGTGCTCCTAGGAGAACGTTCCTACCTCAATTGCTACGAGCAAAATACCCCCACATTAACACCCCATTTGTCTGTCAGCGGTCGCTCAGATGTTAGCTCACTTGCCTCTGAGTTACAAGGTTCCAAGTTCATGTCACACGCGATGGCTTGAGCACAGAAATTAAAGCTGACGTTTTAGTGCAGTACTGAGGGAGTGCTGCACTGTTGGAGGGTCAGTACTGAGGGAGTGCTGCACTGTCAGAGGGTCAGTACTGAGGGAGTGCTGCACTGTCAGAGGGTCAGTACTGAGGGAGTGTTGTACTGTCAGAGGGTCAGTACTGAGGGAGTGCTGCACTCTTGGAGGGTCAGTACTGAGGGAGTGCTGCACTGTCAGAGGGTCAGTACTGAGGGAGTGTTGTACTGTCAGAGGGTCAGTACTGAGGGAGTGCTGCACTCTTGGAGGGTCAGTACTGAGGGAGTGCTGCACTGTCGGAGGGTCAGTACTGAGGGAGTGCTGCACCGTCAGAGGGTCAGTACTGAGGGAGTGCTGCAGTGTCAGAGGGTCAGGACTGAGGGAGTGCTGCACTGTCAGAGGGTCAGGACTGAGGGAGTGTTGCATTGTCAGAGGGTCAGTACTGAGAGAGTGCTGCACTGTCAGAGGGTCAGTACTGAGGGAGTGCTGCACTGTCAGAGGGTCACTACTGAGGGAGTGCTGCACTGTTGGAGGTGCTATCTTTCAGATGAGGTGTTAAACCGAGGTTCCGTGTGTCCTCCTGGTGGATATAATAGATCCAGGACACCATTTTGCCGAAGCGCAGAGGAGCTATCGCTGTTAATTGTGCGTGTGTGGGCAAGCGTGCACTGCGTGTTGGCGAGCGTGCACTGCGTGTTGGCGCTGTGTGTGTGTGTGAGCGTGCACTGCGTGTTGGCGAGCGTGCACTGCGTGTGGGCACTGTGTGTGGGTGAGCGTGCACTGTGTGTTGGCGCTATGTGTGGGTGCTGTGTGTGGGTGAGCCTGCGCTATGTGTGGGCGCTGTGTGTGGGTGAGCGTGCACTGTGTGTTGGCGCTATGTGTGGGTGCTGTGTGTGGGTGAGCCTGCGCTATGTGTGGGCGCTGTGTGTGTGTGAGCGTGCACTGTGTGTTGGCGCTATGTGTGGGTGAGCGTGCACTGTGTGTTGGCGCTATGTGTGGGTGCTGTGTGTGGGTGAGCCTGCGCTATGTGTGGGCGCTGTGTGTGGGTGAGCGTGCACTGTGTGTTGGCGCTATGTGTGGGTGCTGTGTGTGGGTGAGCCTGCGCTATGTGTGGGCGCTGTGTGTGGGTGAGCGTGCACTGCGTGTTGGCGCTGTGTGTGGGTGAGCGTGCACTGCTTGTGGGCGCTGTGTGCGGGTGAGCGTGCACTGCGTGTTGGCGCTGTGTGTGGGTGAGCGTGCACTGCGTGTTGGCGCTGTGTGTGGGTGAGCGAGCCCCACGTGTTGGCGCTGTGTGTGGGTGAGCGTGCACTGCGTGTTGGCGCTGTGTGTGGGTGAGCGTGCACTGCTTGTGGGCGCTGTGTGTGAGTGAGCCTGCGCTATGTGTGGGCGCTATGTGTGGGTGAGCGTGCACTGCGTGTTGGCGCTGTGTGTGGGTGAGCGTGCACTGCGTGTTGGCGCTGTGTGTGGGCGAGTGTGCTCTGCGTGTTGGCGCTGTGTGTGTGTGTGAGCGAGCGCCGCGTGTTGGCGCTGTGTGTGGGTGAGCGTGCACTGCGTGTTGGCGCTGTGTGTGGGTGAGCCTGCGCTATGTGTGGGCGCTGTGTGTGGGTGAGCGTGCGCCGCGTGTGGGCACTGTGTGTGGGTGAGCGTGCAATGCGTGTGGGCACTGTGTGGGTGAGCCTGCGCTATGTGTGGGCGCTGTGTGTGGGTGAGCGTGCACTGCGTGTGGGCGCTGTGTGTGGGTGCTGTGTGTGGGTGAGCCTGCGCTATGTGTGGGCGCTGTGTGTGTGTGAGCGAGCGCCGCATGTGGGCGCTGTGTGTGGGTGAGCGTGCACTGCATGTTGGCGCTGTGTGTGGGTGAGCCTGCGCTATGTGTGGGCGCTGTGTGTGGGTGAGCCTGCGCTATGTGTGGGCGCTGTGTGTGGGTGAGCCTGCGCCGCGTGTGGGCGCTGTGTGTGGGCGAGCCTGCGCCGCATGTGGGCGCTGTGTGTGGGTGAGCGAGCGCCGCATGTGGGCGCTGTGTGTGGGTGAGCGTGCACTGCGTGTTGGCGCTATGTGTGGGCGCTGTGTGTGGGCGAGCCTGCGCCGCGTGTGGGCGCTGTGTGTGGGTGAGCGAGCGCCGTGTGTGGGCACTGTGTGTGGGTGAGCCTGCGCTATGTGTGGGCGCTGTGTGTGGGTGAGCGAGCGCCGCGTGTGGGCACTGTGTGTGGGTGAGCGAGCGCCGCGTGTGGGCGCTGTGTGTGGGTGAGCGTGCACTGCGTGTGGGCACTGTGTGTGGGTGAGCGAGCGCCGCGTGTGGGCGCTGTGTGTGGGTGAGCGTGCACTGCGTGTGGGCACTGTGTGTGGGTGAGCGTGCACTGCGTGTGGGCACTGTGTGTGGGTGAGCGTGCACTGCGTGTGGGCGCTGTGTGTGGGTGAGCGTGCACTGCGTGTGGGCGCTGTGTGTGGGTGAGCCTGCGCTATGTGTGGGCGCTGTGTGTGGGTGAGCCTGCGCTATGTGTGGGCGCTGTGTGTGGGTGAGCCTGCGCCGCGTGTGGGCGCTGTGTGTGGGCGAGCCTGCGCCGCATGTGGGCGCTGTGTGTGGGTGAGCGAGCGCCGCATGTGGGCGCTGTGTGTGGGTGAGCGTGCACTGCGTGTTGGCGCTATGTGTGGGCGCTGTGTGTGGGCGAGCCTGCGCCGCGTGTGGGCGCTGTGTGTGGGTGAGCGAGCGCCGTGTGTGGGCACTGTGTGTGGGTGAGCCTGCGCTATGTGTGGGCGCTGTGTGTGGGTGAGCGAGCGCCGCGTGTGGGCACTGTGTGTGGGTGAGCGTGCACTGCGTGTGGGCGCTGTGTGTGGGTGAGCGTGCACTGCGTGTGGGCGCTGTGTGTGTGTGAGCGTGCACTGCGTGTGGGCACTGTGTGTGGGTGAGCGTGCACTGCGTGTTGGCACTGCGTGTGGGCACTGTGTGTGGGTGAGCGTGCACTGCGTGTTGGCGCTGTGTGTGGACGAGTGTGCACTGTGTGTGGACGAGTGTGCACTGCGTGTGGGCACTGCGTGTGGGCGCTGTGTGTGTGGGTGAGCGAGCGAACATGTGTTGCGTGCGGGATGCTGTGATAGCTCTCTCTGACAGCTCTGTCTCTGTGCTGTTTTCTTTGTGTTTGTGCAGGTTCCTGGCTGGCAGGGCTGCTGAATACAGGAGAACTCTTTCTGTGGAAGAAGGATGGAGACTGTTTGAAGATTGTTGCCGCTGTGGCAGGCGTGTGTGAGGTGGCAGCGGCTGCCCAGGGTAGGAAGCTTGAATTGTTTGTTTTGGAGGATTTTGGGGATTGCTGGAAGGGTTGCCAAGAGGAACAAAGCCAGGACCTTCCCCTACATCCCCCCCGAAGATGCTGGCTACTACTGGGATAAGGTCCCACAAGCCTTCGCTGGCCTCTGTTACAATACTGCACTAGCCACGCTTGTGAGTATTCAGCTGGGTGACTGTGACAGCCGAGTGTGAAGCAGTTCTCTCATTCTCGCAGCTTGTCATTCAGTGAACAGGAGCAGCAGCTCAGCCTGGTTGATCCTCTTTCCAGCCTGGGTCTCACTGAGGTCAATTATAACACCCCTCAAGGAGATTTCCCTCAATATGGACCGCAACTCACCCGGGCTTCAAGATGTGGCCTCTCTCTCAATCAACCTTGCGCCCAGTGTTTGAGGGGCTTGTTCTGAGGTTGTGAGTGTCATGACCAATCGCTGGTGGACTTACTCCTTGAACAACTGTATGGACTGAACCATACAGGAGGGGATAGGACTAGCATGGTCTAACTAGCTGTCTTTAAAGGGCCCAGAGTGCTCAACACAATCCTTGGTCATTGGATATTGGTGTTTGATTGACATACTCAGACTGCTGTCTACCTTGTCAAATGCTAATTGCTGTATAATGTGACATTGAGTTGTTTTTGTTCTCTCCCTTGTGTATCTCTGTTCTTTCCTATCTCTCTCTCAGAGTCTGCTACAAAGCTGTTCCTGTTTGTGTCGAGGGATGGAAAGAGAGTTCTCGTGGTCAGTCAGGCTGGTACAGTGTTCCTCTGGGAAAGTAGTGAGAAGCAAGACTTGTCGACTGTTCCTGGGTCTCAGCTCAGTGGCAGGTGGGCCCAAGTAACGGTGGACGATCAAGCCCAGCTTCCCCAGGCTGAGGATAAGGACAGCACCATACACGCTATCTTCCACACTGATGAGGTGAGTTCATCGCCACCTGTAAGCACATTGCGAGCTCAGTGCTGGTTCTCCTTGGTGTGGTATGATATGTTTATGTAGCACGCTACCAAGACCCACAGTACTTCACAACATTCAGCTGCACTCACTACCTGGAGTGATGCTGACCAAGACAGATTCTGCATGTCCCAGGTTCAACGTGTAGTTTGTGGAGGAGGAGAGGAGCAAATTCCACGAAATTACACCCGGCCAGTTCGCATTTCTTTCAATGTCCAATTTAGCTGATGTGTTAAACCTGGGCCTGCACCATATACCATCCAACTCAGTGGGCCCAGAGAAACCTATTACACTTCTACTCACAACAGGCGTCTCCCAATCAAAGTGGACTTTAAAAGGTACCTGTGCTACCCCATGTCAGGAAGTGTACAGTTCCCAGCTCAGAGCCATTCTGAGAGAGCCTTACTGTAAGGATTACTGATTAACACCAAACTTCTGCAGCCATGAACAATGCAAATTGAGTGTGTAGCCAATAAGAGTTCAGTAAATAACCCTGCACAATATTGAGAGCAATTTTGGGCCCAGTATCTCAGGAAGGATGTACTGGCCCTGAAGAGGGTCTAGAGGAGGTTCAAGAGAATGATCCCAGGAATGAAAGGCTTAACATATGAGGAATGTTTGAGGCCTCTGGGTCTATATTCAATGGAGTTTAGAAGGATGAGGGGGGATCTGATTGAAACTTACAGAATACTGAAAGGCCTGGATAGAGTGGACGTGGGGAAGATGTTTCCATTAGTAGGAGAGACTAGGACCTGAGGGCACAGCCTCAGAGTAAAGGGAAGACCTTTTAGAACAGAGATGAGGAGAAACTTCTTTAGCCAGAGAGTGGTGAATCTATGGAATTCATTGCCACAGAAGGCTGTGGAGGCCAGGTCATTGAGTGTATTTAAGACCGAGATAGATAGGTTCTTGATTGGTAAGGGGATCAAAGGTTACGGGGAGAAGGCGGGAGAATGGGGTTGAGAAACTTATCAGCCGTGATTGAATGGCAGAGCAGACTCGATGGGCCGAATGGCCTAATTTCTGCTCCTACGTCTTAAGGTCTTATAGATGTCATTTATCCAGGTAGTGCGGATCATTGGTGTTTGAAAAGAGAAGCTGTGCATTGTTGTGTATCCTCTATAGTGAGAGATTCTCTCCCATCAGGAAGTGAACAGCCATGATTCCCAGAAACATTGAAGATTCACTTATGACTTGTAATGTGCCGTATCTCACTGTCGATCACATGAACTTCGGTGGTGGTGGGGGCTGCTTTGTTCGTGCTGCTTATGTAAATGCGAAATGTTTAGACTCCACACTGATGCTGAACTATGATTCTGTAATGATCCATTGCTGTTCATGTGTTTGTATGCAGATGCTAGGTGACTGCTGCTTCTGCTCCTTTGTCTTTACATGTGGAGAGGCTCTGGTGCTGACGACACTGAGATTGAAGTGGCTCGAGCAGGTGGAGCTGTGCATTAGGTAGGAATTTCCATTTAGGTCCCAGTGGTGGCTGCCTAATAAGGAGTATTCGTGTGCTCGCGTCAGTGAGTGTCACTGCTGTCAATGTGATTTATATGTGCATACATTGGTGGATATGTTAATGTGAGTTGTGTGGATGTTAGTCTGAATGGGTGTGTGTGTGTGTAGTGCATGCTCTCATGTACACACTGTGCTAGTCTGTACATTAGTGTTTGCTCCTCAGGTTCACAATCTGACTCTTTCTTTGCAGTGCTGTCCCATTCTGTGTCCAGTGGGTAACACAGACCCATTCGTTAGGAGCTCTGATCCCAGGTTGTGTTGCGGTGAAATCGAGGGGAGCGCTGCTGGCAGCTTTCTCCAGGGACGGGCTGGTGCTTGCAGTCATCATCAATCAGAATGATCCCAAGGTTACTTGTGTATTCTTTCACTGGGTTGTCGTGTGGGGTAGGATTATCAAAGGGCCACCACTTACTTATTGTTTCTTTTCTTTGCTTTTCCTCCCAGCTCCGCAGTGCCTCAGACTGATGCACTCACCCCATCCAGCTCCACATCAAACTTGTCCTGGCTAATGGTTCCACAGGCTCCATACTCTTCCTCAGCTCTCCCAGTCATCATTGGACTGTGGAGGTGGCACAGAAGCTAAGATGCTGTCCTCAGCATATCATTCTCTCAGACGTATGGACATACATGCCCAAGTGTGTACACACACAGCACGTGTGCATACATAAAAACATAGAAACTAGGAGCAGGAGTAGGTCATTTGGCCTTTCGAGCCTGTTCCGCCATCAATATGATCATGGTTGATCCTCTATCTCAACACCGTAATCCCGCCTTCTCCCCATCACCATTGATGCCTTTAGAGTCCAGAAATCTATCTATTTCTTCCTTAAATATATCCAATGATTTAGCCTCCACAGCCAATGTGGTAGAGAATTCCACTGGTTCACCACCCTCTGAGTGAAGAAGTTTCTCCTCATCTCAGCCCTAAATGATCTACCCCGTATCCTGAATCTGTGACCCCTTGTTCTAGACCCCAGCCAGTGGAAACCTCATTCCTGTATCCAGCCTGTCCAGCCCTGTCAGAATTTTATACATTTCAATGAGATCCCTTCATTCTTCTAAACTCCAGTGAATACAGGCCTAGTGAGCTCAATCTCTCTTCATGACAATCCTGCCATCCTAGGAATAAGTCTGGTGAACCTTCGCTGCACTCCCTCTATGGCAAGTATATCCTTTCTTAGGTAAGGAGACCAAAACTGCACACACTACTCCAGGTGTGGTCTCACCAAGGCCCTGTACAGCTGTAGTAAGACATCCTTGCTCCTGTACTCAAGTCCTCTCGCAATGAAAGCCAACATACCATTTACCTTCTTAACTGCTTGCTGCACTTGCATGCTGGCTTTCAGTGATTGGTGTACAAGGACATCCAGGTCCCTGTGTACAAGGACATCCAGGTCCCTTTGTATATCAACACTTCCCAATCTATCACCATTTAAATAATACTCTGCCATTCTGTTTTTCGCACTGAAGTGGATAAGCACGTCCATGTTGGTTAAACTCGCTACTGTGAGAATCTCAGCAGAGAGGTAAAGGGCAACAGGTGAAGACTACTTCATGGGAAGTGTCTAATAGTGCAGGCCATACATAAGCTTGTCTGTGTGCCTGCGTGCACATGGGTGTTGCGGTGTGCACGCCTGTGTGTCTTTATATGTGCCTGTGCGTGCATGTGTATACCTGCCTGCATGTATGTGTGTTCATGTGTATAGCTGCACGTGTGTGCCTTTATCCCTGTGTGTGTACACATATATACCTGCCTGCATGTGCGTGCACGTATACCTGGCAGCGTGTGTGTGCACATATAAGGAAGGGGCAGCTGGAGTGATCGAGATGCCCTGTCACCCCTTGTGCTGACACTGATGGATGCCAGCCAGTGCCTCAGCGATGGAGTGCAGCTCCTGCAGCAGTGCAGGACCGATTCCTGAATCAAGGTCTCCATGGTGGCCGCCACCCTAACAGTGTTGACCTTGGTGTGTTGGCATGCCGGCAGTATCACCTTGATCTGAAGATGGTCAGATTCCTCTATCCTGCCTTTCAATCTGAGGAGTGCAGCTGACATCCCTTCCCGATGTTCCCGAGCTTGTCTTTGCAGCTCCAGCAACTGAGGTAGAACTGAGTCCAGAGTCTAAGTGTCTTCAGGGCTTGAGTTGAGGACCTGGCTCAAGAGCAGCGTTGGATACATCCCAGATGTGCCTGTGAAAGAAGAGATCATTAGTGCATGGCAGGGGCTGCAGAACAGGGGAGCTCACTCACAGTATGATTGTCTGATGGACGTTGCACTGCTGGATCCTCACTTGATTGAGCACCGAGCACCGCCAACCTCACCATCAGCACAGGAATGGTCCGGATCTTTACCGGCCAGCCGGATGGCTCTATTCCAAAGTCAGTCAGGACCTTCAGCTCGGGCAATCCACCCCCAGTCCGGGACCTCTTCTTGTTATGAGCCAGCTTGTTCTGCATGAAAACAGATGGAGAGAGTGTAAGCAGGATGCCTGCCAGGGCAGATGAAAACATATGAATTAGGAGCAGGAGTAGGTCACTCAGCCCCTCCAGCCTTCCCCACCATTCAATAAGATCATGGCTGATCTGATTGTAACCTCAACTCCACATTCCTGTCTACCCCCGATAACCTTTCACCCCCTTGTTAATCAAGAATCTATCCAGCTGTGTCATAAGAATATTCAAAGCCTCTGCTTCCACTGCTTTTAAGGAAGAGACTCTCAACCCTCAGAAAACTTTTGTCCTCGTCCCTGTCCTAAATGGGTGACCCTTCGTTCTAGATTCTCCCACAAGAGGAAACATCCTCTGCACATCCACCCTGTCAAGACCCCTCAGGATCTTAAAGGTTTAATTAAGTTGCCTCTTACTCTAAACTCCAGTGGATACAGTCTACCTGTCCAGCCTTTCCTCATAAGAAAACCCACCCAATCCTGGTATTAGTCTAGTAAACCTTCTCTGAACTACTAACGCATTTACATCTTTCCTTAAGCAAGAAGACCAGTGCTGTACACAGTACTCCAGATGTGGAGTCACTAATGCCCTGTACAACTGAAGCATAACCTCCCTACATTTGTAATCAATTCCCCTCACAATAAATGATAACATCCTAATAGCTTTCCTAATTACCTACTGTACCTGCATACTAACCTTTTGTGATTCATACACTAGGATACCCAGATCCCTCTGAATCTCAAATTTGCAATCTCTCACCATTTAGATAATATGCTTTTTTATTCTTCCTGCCAAAACGAATGATTTCATTTTGCTCACATTATACTCTATTTGTCAGATCTTTGTCCACTCACTTAATCTATCTATGTCACTTTGTAGCCTCCTTATGTCCTCTTCACAATTTACTTTCCTACTTGCCTTTGTGTCATTAGTGAATTTAGCAACCATACCTTCGGTCCCTTCATCCAAGTCATTTATATAAATTGTAAACAGTTGAGGTCCCAGCACTGATCCCTGTGGCACACCACTCGTTACATCCTGCCAACCTGAAAAAGACCCATTTATGCCTACTCTGCTTCCTGTTAGTTAGCCAATCTTCTATCCATGCCAATACGTTATTCCCTACACCATGAGCTTTTATTTTCTGCAATAGCCTTTGCTGTGGCACTTTATCAAATGCCTTCTGGAAATCTAAGTACAGTACTTCTACCAGTCCCCCCTTATCCACAGCACATGTGACTCATTTAGAGACCTCCAATAAATTGGTTAAACATGATTTCCCTTTTATAGAACCATGTTGACTCTGCCTGATTGCCTTGAATTTTTCTAAGTGCCCTGCTATAACACCTTTAATAATAGCTTCTAACATTTTCCCTATGACAGATGTTAGGCTAATTGGCCTGTAGTTTCCTGCTTTTCGTCTCCCTTCCTTTTTGAATAAAGGAGTTATATTTGCTATTTTCCAATCTAATGGAACCTTCCCTGAATCTAGGGAATTTTGGAACATTAAAAGCAGCCCATCAACTATCTCACTAGTCACTTCTTTTGAGACCTTAGGATGAAGTCCATCTGGTCCTGGGGATTTGTCAGCCCACGCCCCAACAATTTGCTCAGTACCAGTTCCCTGGTGATTGTAATTTTCCTGAGTTCCTCCCTCCCATTTCCTGATTTATAGCTATTCCTGGGATGTTACTTGTATCCTCTATAGTGAAGACCGAAGCAAAACACCTGTTTAATTCAACCACCATCTCCCTACATTCCATTATCAATTTCCCAGACATGCTCTCTATAAGACCAACACTCACTTTGTTAACTCTTTTCTTATTTAAATATCTATAGAAGCTCTTACTATCCGTCTTTATATTATTAGTTAGCTTTTTCCTCATACTCATAATTTTTCCCTCAATCTTTTTGTCATTCTTTGCTGTTCTTTATATTCTGTCCTATCTTCTGATCTGCCACCCACCTTTGTGTAATGATATGCTTTTTCTTTAAGTTTGATACTGTCATTAACTTTTTTAGTTAACCACAGATTATGGACCCTCCCCCTTGGAATTTTTCTTTCTTACTGGAATGTGTATATTCTGTGTATTCTGAAATACCCTTTAAATGTCTGTCACTGAACTTCTATTGACATATCCCTTAACCTCATTTGCCAGTTCACTTTAGCAAGCTCTGCTTTCATGCCCTCAAAATTGCCCATCTTTAAATTTAAAATACTAGTCCTGGACACACTCGTTTCTCTCTCAAAATGAATGTAAAATTCAATCATATTATGATCACTGCTACCTAGGGGAACCTTCATGAGGAGGTTATCAATTAATCCTATCTCATTGCTCAATACCAGGTCTAGTATAGCCTGCTCTCTGGTTGGCTCCAGAACATGTGGTTCTAAGAAACTATCCCAAAAACATTCTATGAACTCCTCATCTATGCTACTTTTACCCATCTGATTTTTCCAGTCTATATGTAGATTAAAATACCCCGTGATTATTGCTATATCTTTCTGGCAAGCTCCCATTATCTCCTTTTATACTCTGTCCTACTGTGTAGTTACAATTAGGAGCCTGTACACCACTCCCACAAGTGACCTCTGCACTTTATCATCCTCATCTCAACCCAAACCGCTTCTACATCCTGGTTTCCTGAATTTAGGTCATCCCTCTTGTCTGTGCTAATACCATCATTAATTAACAGAGCCACCCCTCCACCTTTTCCTAACTTCCTGTCTTTCCTAAATGTCACCTACCCTTCAATATTCAGATCCCAATCTATGTCATCCTGTAACCATGTCTCTGTAATGCCTGTCAGATTGGATTTTTTTATTTCGATTTGCGCTATCAGTTCATCTGTTTTGTTTCGAATGCTACGTTTATATACAGAGCCTTTAGTTTTATGCTTTTATTATTTTTGTAGCATCTATCCTTATCTGCTGATTTACTCTTAGTTTTTATACTCTGTCTCTTTCTGTCAGTCAGTTTCATTTCCCATATTAATACCTGTCTCTCTTGCCTTGTCTCTACTCTGATTTATCAAGTCTTCCCAAATTTGATCCTTTGCCCCCACTATACAGTTTAAAACCCTCTCTATTTCCCTAGTTATGTGGGTCACAAGGACACCAGCCCCAGCACGGTTCAGATGTAGAACATCCCAACGGTACAGATCCCACTTTTCCCAATACTGGTGCCAGTGCCCCACGAGCTGGAACCCACTTCTCCCACACCAGTCTTTGAGTCACATATTCGACTCTTGAATCTTATTTGCCCTGTGACAATTTGCACATGGCTGAGGTAATAATCCAGGAATGATTACCTTTGAGGTTCTACTTCTTAATTTGGTGCCTAGCTCATCATACTAACTATGCAGACCCTCCTTCCTCATCCTGCCTGTGTTGTTGGTACCTACGTGGACCATAGCCACTGGATCCTCCCACTGGATCCTCCCACTCCCACTGCAAATTCCTTCCCAGCCCTGAGCAGATGTCCTGAACCCTGGCACCAGGCAGGCAACACAGCCATCTGGACTCTCACTGCTTGCTCCTGAGAACAGTGTCAATTCCCCTCACCGTACTGTCCCCTACTCCCATTACATTCCTTCTTGTTCCTGCACTTGGAATGCTTCCTGTACCACAGTGCCATGGTCAGTTTGCTCATTCATTCTGTAGCCTCCACTAATCCAAACAAGTTGAGAAAACCTTAAACCTGTTGGACTATTGCAGTGGCTCACACTCCTGCCCTCTGGGGCCCCCTTCCTTGCCTCACTCACAGGCACACCCTCCCGTCCCTGGCCACTGACTAAATCAGAAGATCCTATCGTTAGTGGTGTGACTGCCTTCTGACATAAAGCATCCAGATAGTTTTCCCCATCCCTGATGTGCCACAGTGTCTGCATCTCAGCCTCCAGCTCAATGACTCTGAGCCGAAGCTCCTCGAGTCACACTTACTGCAGACATGTTTGCTCTGGATCAAAATGTTACCCAGGAGCTCCCACATGCTGCAGCCTTGACACATCACCTGTCCTGCCATCCTTAATGTGTTTTAAATAATCACTTATTTATGTTGCATTCTTATATGTTTTATTAACTTTACCACCAAATTGTGTACTTTTTTAAACATTAGGGATAGAATAGAACTTAGCACTTACCAGATACTCACCAAACACCTAGTTCCTTTCCCTGTTGTAGAGCAAGAACCAATTTCTCATGGGTGAGAAAATGAACAACTCCTTCTCCCAACTTCCCTCTCGCCAGGCTTCCAAACCTTCTCTCAGTTTGTCAGCTGCATTAAAGAACCCTGTATTTATAGTAAACTGAACTGGGGCAACAGGAATCAGATTCAAGCAGTTAGCTCATTATCTACTCAGCTACTACAGCTGAGAGTGAGTTTACCCTGTCTAAATTGCAAGAAAGAAAAAACGGAGCCTGCTCACACAGTGCTCTCCATTACTGCTAATTACAGATTAGATTAGATTTTAAGAGGAAAATTTAAGAACAAAATTAACACTTAAAACTCCTCTCTCATGGAACTCCAAGTCTTCATTCCAGTTAGTCAGCTGCATTCTGTTTGGCGTGTGTGGGTGGTGAGTGGTGCCATGGACAGGATGGGAACACAATCCGCAGGAGAGATGAGGGTGTGTGTGAGAGGGTGAATGGTGATGTCCCTTGAGCTGGCAGTGCGTGACATCCCTGTGGATGTCTAATGGGTTTGTGAATGTGCGAGTTGAGAGTAATGAGAAGGGTGACTTCGCCTGGTGGAACAGAGGAGATCACGTATCCTCTTCCTGCACTGGGCGGCTGTCCTCTTTTGCAGGGCATTGGTGCTCACCGCTGCTGCCACTGCCTCCCATGCTGGATTTGTCACCTTGGCTGAGGTTCTTCAACCAGAGCAGGGGGAGGGGGCTTTGCGGCAGTCTCCACTGTGTTCAGCAGATCCTCAAGAGGCGTCACTGAATTTAGAGGGCAGCTTGTTTCCTCCCTTTGGCAGCCATGACTTTTCAGCAGCTTCCGATTCCTTAGAGAGTTGCAGGGGCAACCTTTAACTCTGGTGCCTGGATTACAGAAGGCCTGAGGTGATGGCAGGGTGGGTGAATCAGAGGTCTCCCCACCAGCAACCCAGCGTGAAACCCATGGCTCTCAATTTTTTTCAGCAAAGTGGCGCATGATATGGAGAGAAAAGCTGCCATTGCTGCCGGCAGCTCATCGCTGCTTTCCCCACTCACTTTCAGACTTTGCTGATTTCACGGGAAATCCAGCATGTGTGTGTACACGTGCATGTGTATGTAAACGTGCCTGTATGTGTGTGTATGTGTATTGATGCCTCTGTGTATGTGCCTGTGTTTGCGTGTGCCGGTGTGTTTGCATGTGCCGGTGTGTTTGCGTGTGCTGGGGTGTTTGCGTGTGCCGGTGCGTGTGCCGGTGTGTGTGCGTGTGCCGGTGTGTGTGCGTGTGCAGGTGTGTTTGCGTGCATGTTTTTAAGAATGTGTATGTGTTTAAGGTAAGCTCCGGTGTGCATGCGTGTGTCTCTGTGCGTGCACATCTCCATCCCACTCTTGTCACTGCTGTTTTGTGTTTTGTTTTCAGGCCACTCAGGTGCTGTTTGTGAATCCGTTGAAATGCGTGGCAGTGTCGAGCAGCCTGCGAGGTTGTGGTTGTAATGGTCAGCCTGTGCCAGTTAGGTTTCTCAGGTATGTAACCACATTACTCATGTGGCAATGGGATTTTGAGGTATATGGTTAGATGGTGTATCACACTGGTGAACCACTCGGCAATCTGCCAGTTTCTGACACACAGCCCTGCGAGCTATTTGCTTGTGTGTAGTCTCGGTGCAGCTGTCCCTTGCCACACGCGTGACCCCCCAACCCCAAACTGAGGCCCTACTCAGGCTCTATGTGAAAGATGGTGAGCCACTATTGAAAGAAATGCAGTGGAGTTCTTGCATGTGTTATGGTGCACATATTTATCCCTGACCCAACACCACTAAAATGTGATCTGTCATCTCACATTGCTCATTTGTCTGAGTTTGCTGTGTGTAAATTGGTGCAGAGTCCTTACAACAACTGACTGCACTTCAGAAGTAACTATTATGGCTATGCAGTGCTTTGGGATGTCATGAGGCTATAAAAAGTATTTTCCTACCACTATTCTGGGGAAGTTGAGTTGACCTGTGATCTTGAACTGTGTGACACAGGGACCATACACTGTACTACATTGAAACCAAGCAAGGGCAGAGGCTCTGGCAGGACAGCTTTTCTTGGCCATTCCCGGTCGCATTGAGTTGATTGTGTGGATGGGATCAATCACATCACTGAGCTTAAGATCAGAGGGAGGCTCTAATCAGGTCACCGCACCAATAACTGTGAGAATATAGGGTGCCTGGAACAGGGAAGTCAGGCCCACCCCCAGCCCCTAACCAGGATGTCATGCCTCCACCCCCTCCCCAGCTGGTTGGTCAGGGTGCTCTGACCCGTGCTCTACACAGGACTGTGGTCTGATGCAGTGTTGAAAATAAGTTGTGTGTATTTTGCTTCCTCAGGTCTTACTGGGTAGGTGCAGTGAGCTGGACACATGATGGTCTCTTCTTGGCCTGTATGTTGAAACGTGGGGCCCTGCTGTTAATGTCCCGTCTCGGTGAGCTGGTTACCATCACCACATTCGGCTGCTCTGTAGAATTTGGGCCAGCTGAGTACATCCCACTCCACCCATTAATCACCTACAGGTACAGTCAGCAGTAGCATTTCTATCACCTCCACAATACAACTATTCTCTTTAAAAGAACCACTGACAGGCTGAAAGAGCAATACAGATGGGAATCACTGCATTTGATCAGTGTTAGCTGTGCTTCAGTAAATAGCACTCTTGCATTTGAGGCAGGAGGTCATGGGTTGAAGTTGCATTACAGAGAAATGAGTGCAGTATCTAGGCTACACTCCCAATGCAGCACTGAGGGAACGCCGCACTGCTGGAGGGTCAGTACTGAGGGAGTGCCGCACTGCTGGAGGGTCAGTACTGAGGGAGTGCCGCACTGCTGGAGGGTCAGTACTGAGGGAGTGCCGCACTGCTGGAGGGTCAGTACTGAGGGAGTGCCGCACTGCTGGAGGGTCAGTACTGAGGGAGTGCCGCACTGCTGGAGGGTCAGTACTGAGGGAGTGCCGCACTGCTGGAGGGTCAGTACTGAGGGAGTGCCGCACTGCTAGAGGGTCAGTACTGAGGGAGTGCTGCACTGCTGGAGGGTCAGTACTGAGGGAGTGCCGCACTGCTGGAGGGTCAGTACTGAAGGAGTGCCACATTGCTGGAGGGTCAGTACTGAGGGAGTGCCACACTGTCGGAAGGTTAGTACTGAGGGAGTGCCATACTGTCGGAGGTTCTGTACTGAGGGAGCACCGCACTTTTGGAGGGTCAGTGCTGAGGGAGTGCCGCACTGCTGGAGGGTCAATACTGAGGGAGCGCCGCACTGCCGGAGGGTCAGTACTGAGGGATTGCCACACTGCTGGACGATCAGTACTGAGGGAGTGCCACACTGCTGTCGGAAGGTTAGTACTGAGGAAGTGCCATACTGTCGGAGGTTCTGTACTGAGGGAGCACCACACTTTTGGAGGGTCAGTGCTGAGGGAGTGCCGCACTGCTGGAGGGTCAGTACTGAGGGAGCGCCGCACTGCCGGAGGGTCAGTACTGAGGGATTGCCACACTGCTGGAGGATGAGTACTGAGGGAGTGCCACACTGCTGTAGGGTCAGTGCTGAGGGAGTGCCGCACTGCTGTAGGGTCAGTACTGAGGGAGTGCCACACTGTCGGAAGGTTAGTACTGAGGGAGCACCGCACTTTCAGAGGGTCACTACTGAGGGAACGCCGCACTGTCGGAGGGTCAGTACCGAGGGAGTGCTGCACTGCCGGAGGATCAGTACTGAGGTAGAGCCGCACTGCCAGAGGATCAGTACTGAAGGAGAGCCGCACTGCCGGAGGGTCAGTATGTTGGGAGTGCTGCACTGTCGGAGAGTCAGTACTGAGGGAGTGCTGCACTGTCAGAGGGTCGGTACTGAGGGAGTGCTGCACTCTCAGAGGGTCAGTACTGAGGGAGTGTTGCACTGTCAGAGGGTCAGTACTGAGGGAGTGCTGCACTGTCAGAAGGTCAGTACTGAGGGAGTACTGCACTGTCAGAAGGTCAGTACTGAGGGAGCGCTGCACTGTCGGAGGGTTAGTACTGAGGGAGCGCTGCACTGTCAGAAGATCAGTACTGAGGGAGTGCTGCACTGTCAGAAGGTCAGTACTGAGGGAGTGCTGCACTGTCAGAAGGTCAGTACTGAGGGAGTGCTGCACTGTCAGAAGGTCAGTACTGAGGGAGTGCTGCACTGTCATCAACCCATGACCTCCTGACTCAAATGCAAGAGTGCTACTCACTAAAGCACAGCTAACACTGGTCAGATGAGATGATAAACTGATGCCCTGTCTACCTCTGATCCTCTCAGGTGGATGTAAAATATCACATGACACATTTGAAAAGATGCGGGAGTGTTCCTGAACAATATTGCTCAACCAACATTACTTAAGAAAAGCAACAAACAGATTAATGGGTCTGCCTCTTTATGTTTGGTTTGTGGGATCTTGTGTGCAAATTTGTCGATGTATTTCCAATAATAGACTAGCTTTCATAAATACTTCATTGGCTATAAAGCACTTTGGACATCCTGCTGTAGGATAATGGTTAGGCTGCTGGACTGGTGAGCCATAGGTTTGGATGAATGATGTGAAGACATGAGTTCAAATCCCACTACGGCAGCTGGGGAATTAAAAAAAAATTAATTGAATCAGATTAATCCCCAATGAAAAGTTGGTATCCTTGAAACAACTGGGGTTATTGTAAAATCCGAGGTCCCTGTGGGAAGGAAAGCTGCCAGCCTGAGCTGTCCTATATATCAATCCAGATGCATAATGTGGTTGACTCTTAACAGCCTTGGAAATGGCCAACCAAGCCGCTCAGATGTTGCACTGAGGATGGGAAATAAATGCAGGCCATTCGATTAATGAAAGAAATATAGATGAATGTAAGTCTCTCTTCCTGTCCTGGGAGTGTTTGATGGGGACAGTGTAGAGGGTCTTTACTCTGTATCTAACCCGGTGCTGTACTTGTCCTGGGAGTGTTTGATGGGGACAGTGTAGAGGGAGCTTTACTCTGTATCTAACCCCGTGCTGTACCTGTCCTGGGAGTGTTTGATGGGGACGGTGTAGAGGGAGCTTTACTCTGTATCTAACCCCGTGCTGTACCTGTCCTGGGAGTGTCTGATGGGGACAGTGTAGAGGGAGCTTTACTCTGAATGTAACCCCATGCTGTACCTGTCCTGGGAGTGTCTGATGGGGACAGTGTAGAGGGAGCTTTACTCTGAATGTAACCCATGCTCTACCTACCATGGGACAGTGTTTTTAATAGGAAATACATGTATTTTATTTAATGCTATTCTGCTTTCCAGACAACCTCAGTCCCTACTATTGAATGTCGAACGTACAGGGTCTGCTGGCTCTTCTACCTCTGAAAGTGACTCAATGAGACAGCGGTTCTCCCTGGCAGCTCACCCCCGCTTACCCTACCTCATTGTATCAGATGGTTACATGTTTACGGTGCTACGTTTTGCAGAGAATTATTCTGCGTGGTCTGTTCTCAAGACCCTTTTGCTCGAAGTGACCCAGGATCTCGATGATGTACAACACTTACTGATGAACTCTGAGGTACAGAACTAATGGGAACCATAAATACTGAGATAAAAGCAAAATACCACAGATGCTGGAAATCTGAAGCAAAAACAGAAAATGCTGGAAAAACTCAGCAGGTCTGACAGCGTCTGTGGAGAGAAAGACAGAGTTAACGTTTCAAATTCAATATGACTGTTCTTTGGAAGTGTGCTAGCTTTTAGTGATTTATATTTCTGGACACCTACATCCGTTTTCTGCTCCACAGCCTCCTAGTCTCTCACATTAAGAAAATATCCCAAGTTTTGTTTCTCTGATCCAAAGCGGCAAAGAGCTCACACTGGGATGAACTCTGCCCGCCAGCATTACACACACACTCTGTTTATGTCCCTTTGTAACTCAGTCCTTATGTTTCAGGTCAAAATCCTGAAACTCCCTCCCTAACAGCACTGTGGGTGTACCTACACCACATGGACTGCAGCGGCTCAAGAAGGCAGCTCACCACCACCTTCTCAAGGGCAGTTAGGGATGGGCAATAAATGCTGGTCCAGCCAGCGACAACCACACCTTAAATAAAGAAACTCTAGACTTCTCTTAACTCAGAGCCAACTGCAAACCTGGATGTAGAACTCTTTCCCCAGCCAAGTCATTATTATATATGGTGATCAGTTTTCTGAGGTACATCACTCATCAAAGCTGCCAAACAAAGAACAAACCCTTTATCCTGACGCTCTGTCTCCTACCTCCCAAACCAATTGTTGACACATTCAATCATCTGGAGGAGGAGCAGCCACCAGTGTCAGTTTGCTGCTCCGCTCAAACATTCCCCTGACATGATGCTGCTCCGGATTTCTTCCAGGACTTTCCAAGCTTGGCTTTTCCAGAAATGAGGAGTGCAGCAACCCTCAGGGAAATCTGTTGATGCAGAGTAGAGTCAGGGGAGACTCCTAGCTGCAGGAACCGAGGGGCAGGAGGAGGTCATTGAGCTTGTCAAGCCTGCTGCGCCGTTCAATTAGATCATGGCTGATATCTACCTCAAGGCCACTTCCCCACAATCCCCATATCCTCCAATGTCGTTGGTCTCTAGAAATCTGTCGGTTTATATTTTGGACACACTCAATGACTGATTCCACAGCCCTCCTGGGCTGAGAATTCCAAAGATTCACCACCCTCCGAGTGAAAACATCTCCTCATCTCGGTCTTATCCTGCCCCTTATCCTGCAGGAATTCCGCAGGGTCCCGATAAGCATCTCAGTCACATGTCCTGTCTCCAATGATCCAGAGACCGGAAGATTTGGCCCATAATGTTCCCTCTAATTCCACTGCCCTTTGAAAATCCATATAGAAACATCAATAGGGGACTCCCCACTCCCCGTGCCTGAGAAATATCTCTGAGTTAGTCAGATATGGCCTGCCTTCACTTAATCCATGCTTATTCTCTGATGCTAACTGTCCGCAGGCCAAAGATGTGAAGTTACAGCCCATGTCTTCCCTAAAAAGAAGTGTCCTGCAGGGACGGGATACACAGGGGCCTGGATCATGGATGCCCCCTTCGTTCTTACGGGATGAGACACCAGCAAGTGGTCAGGTACAGCTCATGTCAGTGCAACATTGCAGTCCAGAGGCAAGTGCTATCTGCATGCTAGCTCTTGTATATCGTTAAAATCACCTTGCAGAGTTTGAGCATATGTTATTGTGATTGGCTCTGACCAATGAGCTCATGCAGCAGTGTTTCTGCTGGCGCAACATGGGGACTGCAGAATTGTAGTTTACACTTCAACCATAGAGTGTGTAGGTTGTTGTGTCTCTGGAGAGGGGATCATTCCTTTCATGCAAGAGGTGATAGTAAGTCCTGAGTGCATTTAGGCTATCGGGGTCAATGAACCCATAATCTCAAGTTCCAAAATGATTTGTTGTGACAATAGTTCTTGCACAGCAAGCTGTCTTTGTTTCTATACGCTACCAGAGTTTTTACTTGTTGACAATTTAGCTCCTTTCACACCTTTCAGGCCAGTAAGACATTTGATCAGTGATGGTTCAAACCACAGTTTCCTATCCTTTCATCTCTCAACCACTTTCACCCAGAATATATCACAAACAGAATTAAGAGTATAGTTCAGTATGAGCGTTATCTTATCACAACTCATGAAACCTCAAGTTTGCAATCAATCAGTCATTTGTTAATTAGCAAGAAAACCTGATTTGGAGACTTCCCAGGGTTCTTACACCATGAAGAAGTGATAAGCATTGTTACCTGTTGCTGTGCAACTGGAGTAGGACTGGGCTGGACTGGGAATGGAACAGCAGGGTCCCTTCCCTGAAGGCACATGAGTGAGTGGCGTTTAACAACAATCTGACAGCTTCATGGTCATTTCTTATTTCCAGATTTGTTTAAACTGAATTCAGATTCTCAAACTGACAGTGGGATTTGAACTCATTCTCCAGATTATTAATCCAGGCCAGTGGAACCACGAGAAACTGACTTGTGTTCGTCCATAACAAAAACAGAATTACCTGGAAAAACTCAGCAGGTGTGTTAGTCCATATCTGGGTTGCAGCGGAACTTCTGCTCACCTGGTGATCACCCTGTTCCCAGCTGCATTTCCAGCTCCTGGTCATCTGCTGTGCAGGAATCTGACCTT
The DNA here is from genome assembly GCA_026770705.1 of Isurus oxyrinchus. Taxonomy (NCBI): domain Eukaryota; kingdom Metazoa; phylum Chordata; class Chondrichthyes; order Lamniformes; family Lamnidae; genus Isurus; species Isurus oxyrinchus. The sequence goes on along the minus strand of JANJGN010000004.1, from coordinate 197,028,424 downwards.
TGGTGAGGGGAAGACCTGAATGCAGAGGGCTCGGGGGGGGAGGGGAGGGAGTCAGTGGTAGCAGAAGGCCAGGCCTGAGCAGCTAGCCAATAACATCAAAACCCCACTGATGGGACCTATAAGATTGTTTGCATGGTCCTCTTACCGAAGAGCGATCCTCTGCAAATGGTCCAGTGCTGGGCACCCTGGAACAGGACAGTGCCTCCCTCAGTCTCATCAATTTGCATAAATACCATCCCATATAGGCAGACAGTATCGAACACTGACTCCCAACCTGCACTGATTCCCGACCTGCACTGATTCCCAAACTTCACTGATTCCCAACCTGCACTGATTCCCAACCTGCACTGATTCCCAACCCGCACTGATTCCCAACCTTCACTGATTCCCGACCTTCACTGATTCCTGACCTTCACTGATTCCCGACCCGCACTGATTCCCAACCTTCACTGACTCCCAACCCGCACTGATTCCCAACCCTCACTGATTCCCAACCTTCACTGATTCCCAACCTTCACTGATTCCCAACCTTCACTGATTCCCAACCTTCACTGATTCCCGACCTTCACTGATTCCCGACCTTCACTGATTCTCGACCTTCACTGATTCCCGACCTTCACTGATTCCCGACCTTCACTGATTCCCGACCTGCACTGATTCCCGACCTTCACTGATTCCCAACCTGCACTGATTCCCAAACTTCACTGATTCCCAAACCTCACTGATTCCCAACCTTCACTGATTCCCAAACCTCACTGATTCCCAACCTTCACTGATTCCCAACCCGCACTGATTCCCAACCTTCACTGATTCCCAACCTTCACTGATTCCCAACCCGCACTGATTCCCAACCTTCACTGATTCCCAACCTTCACTGATTCCCAACCTGCACTGATTCCCAACCTGCACTGATTCCCAACCTTCACTGATTCCCAACCTGCACTGATTCCCAACGTGCACTGATTCCCAACCTTCACTGATTCCCAATCTGCACTGATTCCCAACCTGCACTGATTCCCAACCTGCACTGATTCCCAACCTGCACTGATTCCCGACCTTCACTGATTCCCGACCTGCACTGATTCCCAACCTTCACTGATTCCCGACCTGCACTGATTCCCAACCTTCACTGATTCCCAACCTTCACTGATTCCCAACCTTCACTGATTCCCGACCTGCACTGATTCCCGACCTTCACTGATTCCCGACCTGCATTGATTCCCAACATGCACTGATTCCCAACCTTCACTGATTCCCGACCTTCACTGATTCCCGACCTGCACTGATTCCCAACCTTCACTGCCCCAACATCTACCCAAATGTCAACAGGGGCTGCTGGAAAAGTTGAGCACCTCATCTGGTCATACAGCTGATCTCTGTTCTTTGGAACTTACTGAGTGCAAATAGACTGCAGGGTTTTCTTACAAAACAACAGTTCGCATCAGGTTCCTCAGCTGTGAAACGCTGGAGGTGTTGTGTATGTGCAGGTTCTTACTATCTTTCCCATACATTTCAAAGAACCTTAGCTAGAGTACCTGATTTAAAGTGCCCTGACTGTGGAGTAAATGAGGTAAATATTTTCATGCACAACCATGACATAAATGAACCATTTTATGATAGGGTTGATTGAGGGAGGAATATTAGTGCATTGGGATCTTTAATATTCACCAAGGCTCCTTCGACAGCACCTTCCAAACCCACGACCACTACCATCTAGAAGGACAAGGGCAGCAGATAGATGGGAACACCACCACCTGGAAGTTCCCCTCCAAGTCACTCACCATCCTAACTTGGAAATATATCACCGTTCCTTCACTGTCGCTGGGTCAGAATCCTGGAACTCCCTCCCTAACAGCACTGTGGGTGTACCTACACCACATGGACTGCAGCGGTTCAGGAAGGCAGCTCAGCATGATCTTCTCAAGGGCAACTAGGGATGGGCAATAAATGCTGGCCCAGCCAGCGAAGCCCACATCCCGTGAGTGAATGGAAAAAAATTAATTAATATCCACAGAAACAGACAGTTAAGATCTTCCATCTTAGCCAAAGCTAAACGTAACTACAGCCTAGACTGTGTGCAGAGGCCCTGGAGTGGGGCTAATGAGAGGTTTCTACTCAAATCCTGTCCCTATCCTGTCCTCGCAGATCCTGAGAGAGCTGCTGTATTTGTTTCCTTGCCGTGGTTTGATCTGTTTTCGTTTTGCAGGCTGATGAAGATGATGATTCTGCTGATGCTACTCCATGCCTTGCTGATTACCACAGGTTTCAGAGTTCTCATCCCAGCACCATGGAACAGGGCCGCCTGGAGTTTGCCACCATGTTCGACACCCTCCATGCCAAGCAGGGGGAACAAGCAGACCATTGTGAGGCGAAACTCGGACAGATCCAGAACAGCCTGTTGACAGCCTGGAGCATGGTAGTTTCTGTGAAGGGCATAGAGGGTAAGGACCTGCTCCTTCAATACACAGTTCGGGCCTTACTGCAGTTTGCCTGCCTTCTACCATTTGTCCCAGCCACCCTCCTGAGCTCGGCCTTAAAGATGAAGAATAAAATGGTGAAGAAAGCCCTGAGGAGGAGCCCTGGGATCTATAGGACTTTACAGCTCTTGCGCTACTGCCTAACTGTCCTGAACTGGGATGGGGTGCACAAACATTCACTGATACACGCAGTGAGACTCTCGGCGGACATTGTGAAGTTAATCCTCTCTCAGAAATTAGGACCAGCCTCATCCTCTCAGTCACTCCTCAGCAGTCTCTTGGCACTTAAGCTGGCATCTGTACATCTGGACACAGTGTACTCCCTCCAATCCCAGGCCTTCTTGGATCTCCCATGGGAGATGGTGTCTGATTCTGTCCAAGTGCCATTCGGTCCCAGGGAGAAGGGTTCTCTCCTTACGTTACTGGAGCAACCATCTCAAACTGTGCAAACCATCCAACAGCCATCACACAGGTAGGAGTAAGACTCACGTATCGATATAGACCATTGTCTCACAGGAACAGGCCTCACTCAACAATGTAGACCATTTTCACACAGGAACAATACTCATAAATATACACCATTGTCTCACAGGAACAGTACTCATCAATATAGACCATTGTCACACAGGAACAATACTCATCAATATAGACCATTGTCACACAGGAAAAATACACATCAATATAGACCATTGTCACACAGGAACAATACTCATCAATATAGACCATTATCACACAGGAACAGTACTCATCAATATAGACCATTGTCACACAGGAACAATACTCATCAATATAGACCATTGTCACACAGGAACAATACTCATCGATATAGACCATTGTCACACAGGAACAATACTCATCAATATAGACCATTATCACACAGGAACAGTACTCATCAATATAGACCATTGTCACACAGGAACAATACTCATCAATATAGGCCATTGTCACACAGGAAAGATGCTCACTCATCGATATAGACCATTGTCACACAGGAACAATACTCATCGATATAGACCATTGTCACACAGGAACAATACTCATCAATATAGACCATTGTCACACAGGAACAATACTCATCAATATACACCATTGTCACACAGGAACAATACTCATCAACATAGACCATTGTCTCACAGGAACAATACTCATCAATATAGACCATTGTCACACAGGAACAATACTCATCAATATAGACCATTGTCACACAGGAACGGTGCTCACTCATCAATTTTACACAAGGCATTTAATAAGGTGCCACATTAAAGATTATTGTGGAAAATAAAAATGCATGGTGTTAGGGTAACATATTAACAGAGGTAGAAGGTTGGCTGACTGGCAGAAAGCAGAGAGTTTGCATAAATGGGTCTTTTTTGGATTGGCAGGATGTGGCGAATGGAGGGGTATGTGCTTGGGCCTCAGATGTTTACTATTTATATCAGTGACTAAGATGAGGGGAGTAAAGACATGGTAGCTAAATTTGCAGATGACACAAAGATAGGTTGGAAAGTATGTTGCTAAGAGGACATGAGGTTGCAGATGGATATAGATAGGTTAAGTGAGTGGGCAAAGATCTGGCAAATGGAGTTTAATGTGGGAAAATGTGAAGTTGTTTATTTTGGCAGGAAGAACAAAAAAGCAGCATGTTACTTAAATGGAGAACGGCTGCATTATTCTGAGGTGCAGAGAGATCTAGGTGTTCTCGGACATGAGTCACAATAAGTTGCACTGGAGGGGGTGCAGAGGAGATTTTCCAGGATGTTGCCTGGGATGAATTTTTTTAAGATATGAAGAGAGTTTGGATAGACTTGGGTTGTTTTCTTTGGAGCAGAGAAGACTGAGGGGCGACCTGATGGAGGTGTACAAGATTATGAGGGGCATGGACAGGGTGGATAGGGAGCAGCTGTTCTCCTTAGTTGAAGGGTCAGTCACAAGGGGACATAAATGCAAGGTGAGGGGCAGGAGGTTTAGGGGGGATGTGAGGAAAAACTTTTTTACCCAGAGGGTGGTGAGGGTCTGGAATGCACTGCCTGGGAGGGTGGTGGAGGCGGGTTGCCTCACATCCTTTAAAAAGTACCTGGATGAGCACTTGGCACCTCATAACATCCAGGGCTATGGGCCAAGTGCTGGTAAATGGGATTAGGTAGGTAGGTCAGGTGTTTCTCACATGTCGGTGCAGACTCGATGGGCTGAAGGGCCTCTTCTGCACTGTGATTCTGTGAAAAGTTAGTTTGCAGGTACAGCAAGTAATTAAGAAGGCTAATGGAATGCTATCCTTTATTACGAGAGGGATTGAACATAAAACTAAGGATGTTATGCTTCAGTTATACAGGGCATTGGTGAAACTGCACCTCAAATACTGTGTGTAGTTTTGGTCTCCTTATTTAAGGAAGGATGTAAGTGTGTTGGAGACGGTTCAGAAGAGGTTTACTAAATTGTTACCTGGAATGAGTCGGTTGTCTTATGAGGAAAGGTTGGACAAACTGGGCTAGTTTCCACTGGAGTTTAAATGAGTGAGGGGTGATTTGATTGAAGTATACAAGATCCTGAACGGCCTTGACAAGGTGGATGTCAAAAGGATGTTTCCTCTTGTGGGTGAGTCCAGAACTAGGGGGCACTGTTTAAAATTAGGGGTCGCCCTTTTAGGACAGAGATGAGAAGAAATGTTTTCTCTGAGGGTTGTGTGACTTTGGAACTCTCAGCCTCAGAAGGTGGTGGAGGCGGGGACATTGAATATTTTTAAGGCAGAGGTAGATAGATTCTCATCAGGCAAGGGATTCAAAGCTTATTGGGGTTAGATGGGAATGTGGAAATTGGAACACAAGAAGATCAGCCATGATCTTATTGAATGGTGGAGCAGGCTTGAGGGGCCAAATGGTCTACCACTACTCCTGTTCCTATTTCTTATGTTCTTACTAACCATTATCACCCAGGTACGATGCTCACTCATCAATAGTTGCATTGGCTACAATCTTCAGCTAGAAGTGCTGAGTGGATGATCCATCTTGGCCTTGTCCAGAGGTCCCCAGCAACACAGATGCCAGTCTTCAGCCAATTCAATTCACTCCATGTGATATCATGAAATGGCTGAAGGCACTGGACACTGCAAAGGCCAAGGGCCCTGACAATATTCCAGCAATAGTACTGAAGACTTGTGCTCCAGAACTTGCCATGCCCCTAGCCAAGCTGTTCCAGTACAGCTACAACACTGGCATCTACCCAGCTATGTGGAAAATTACCCAGGTATGTCCTGTACACAAAAAGCAGGACAAATTCAACCCAGCCAATTACCGCTCCATCAGTCTACTCTCGATCATCAGTAAAGTAATGGAAGGGGTCGTCAACAGTGCTATCAAGCGGCACTTGCTTAGCAATAACCTTCTCACTGATGCCCAGTTTGGGTTCCGCCAGGACCACTGAGATCTGTCCTCTTTACAGCCTTGGTTCAAACATGGACAAAAGAGCTGAACTCCCGAGGTGAGGTGAGAGTGACTGTCCGTGACATCAAGGCAGCATTTGACCGAGTGTGGCATCAAGGAGCCCTAGCACAACTGATGTCAATGGGAATCAGGGGGAAATCTCTCCATTGGTTGGAGTCATACCCAGCACAAAGGAAGATGGTTGTGGTTGTTGGAGGTCAGTCATCTCAGCTCCAAGACATCACTGGACAAGTTCCTCAGAGTAGTGTCCTCGGCCCAACCATCTTCAGCTGCACCGTCAATGACCTTCCTTACATCCTAAGATCAGAATTTTCACTGATGATTGCACAATGTTTAGCATCATTCAAGACTTCTCAGATACTGAAGCAGTCCATGTCCAAATGCAGCATGACCTGAACAATATCCAGGCTTGGGCTGACAAGTGGCTATTAACATTGGCATCACACAAGTGCTAGGCAATATCCGTCTACAACAAGAGAGAATCTAACCATTGCCCCTTGATGTTCAATGGCATTGCCATTGTTAAAACCCCCACTATCAACATCCTGGGGGATACCATTGGCTAGAAACTGAACTGGACTAGCCATATAAATAATGTGACTACAAGAGCAGGTCAGAGGCTAGGAATCATGCAATGAGTAACTCAGCTCCTGACTCCCCAAATCCTGTCCACCATCTACAAGGCACAAGTCAGGAGTGTGATGGAATACTCCCCACTTACCTGGATAAGTGCAGCTCCAACAACACTCAAAAAGCTGGACACCATCCAGGACAAAGCAGCCCACTTGATTGGCACCACATCCACAAACATTCACTCCCTCCAGCACTGATGCACAGTAGCAGCAGTGTGTACCATCTACAGGAATTCACCAAGGCTTCTTCAGAAGTGCCTTCCAAACACGTGATCTCTACCATCTAGAAGGACAAGGGCAGCAGATAGATGGGAACACCACTACCTGGAAGTTCCCCTCCAAGTCACTCACCATCCTGACTTGGAAATATATCGCCGTTCCTTCACTGTCACTGGGTCAGAATCCTGGCACACCCTTCCTAGCAGCACTGTGGGTGTACCTACACCACATGGACTGCAGCGGTTCAAGAAGGCAGCTCACCACCACCTTCTCAAGGGCAATTAGGGATGGGCAATAAATGCTGGGCCCAGCCAGCAAAGCCCACATCCCATGAAAGACCAAAAAGATTTTTAAAAAAGACCATTATCACATGGAGCAATACTCACTCATAAATACATTAGATTTTTTCTGGTACAGTCCTACATCTCCTTCGCGAGTGAGTGACAATTTAAGAGGGGAAGTGGACGAATGGCTTGTTGAGGGACATGTATGTGAATTGAACAAAAGGCCTGGGGGATAGTTTACGAGGGTTAAAGCTGTGCGAAGGGTCTAATAAAGCAGGAGGGTGGGGATTGGGTTGGATTTGGAAAGGGCCGGGGTAAGGGCAGGCCATATTACTGAGAAGGGGAGTAGATATATTAATGCAGTGTGATGGTTGGTGTGATGAGTCCCATAATGTTGGGTTGTATCTTATTGTGCAGACTGGCTGTCACGTGGCGCCTGTTGTACCAGCATTCATTGCAGCACCATTCCCATCTCCGGAAGATCCAACAACAACCACACAGAGGCAGCTCAAGGAAGAGGCTTCTAGGGGAAGAGGCAATCCTGACTTCACTCCTCTCCCAGATTCAAACAACCTTGCAGGCCATGGGAGAAAGACTGGGACCAAACCGACAGCTCAAACCTCTCGCAGGTAAGGAGATGAAATAAGCATAAGGAACAAAAGAAAAGTTCAGTGTAGAAGGAGCTTTACCCTGTAGCTAACCCTGTGCTGTACCTGTCCTGGGAGTATTTGATGGGGACAGTGTAGAGGGAGCATTACCCTGTACCTACCCTGTGCTGTACCTGTCCTGGGAGTGTTTGATGGGGATGGTGTAGAGGGAGCTTTACTCTGTATCTAACCTCATGCTGTTGCTGTCCTGGGACTGTTTGATGGGGATGGTGTTGAGAGAGCTTTACTGTGTATCTAACTCCATGCTGTACCTGTCCTGGGAGTGTTTGATGGGGACAGTGTAGACGGAGCTTTACTCTGTATCTAACCCTGTGCTGTGCCCCTCCTGGGAGTGTTTGATGGGGACAGTGTAGAGGGAGCTTTACTCTGTATCTAACCCCGTGCTGTTCCTGTCCTGGGAGTGTTTGATGGGGACAGTGTAGAGGAAGCTTTACCCTGTACCAAACCCTATGCTGTACCTGTCCTGGGAGTGTTTGATGGGGACAGTGTAGAGGGAGCTTTACTCTGTATCTAACCCCTTGCTTACCTGTCCTGGGAGTGTTTGATGGGGACAGTGTAGAGGGAGCTTTACCCTGTACCTAACCCTATGCTGTACCTGTCCTGGGAGTGTTTGATGGGGACAGTGTAGAGGGAGATTTACTCTGTATCTAACCCCGTGCTGTATCTGTCCTGGGAGTGTTTGATGGGGACAGTGTAGAGGGAGCTTTACTCCGTACCTAACACTGTGCTGTATCTGTCCTATGAGTGTTTGATGGAGACAGTGTAGAGGGAGCTTTACTCTGTGTCTAACCCTGTGCTGTACCTGTCCTGGGAATGTTTGATGGGGACAGTGTAGAGGGAGCTTTACTCTGTATCTAACCCCATGCTGTGCCCCTCCTGGGAGTGTTTGATGGGGACAGTGTAGAGGGTGCTTTACTCTGTATCTAACCCCTTGCTGTACCTGTCCTGGAAGTGTTTGATGGGGACCGTGTAGAGGGAGCTTTACTCTGTATCTAACTTCATGCAGTATCTGTCCTGGGAGTGTTTGATGGGGTCAGTGTAGAGGCAACTTTACTCTGTATCTAACCAATGTGCTGTTCCTGTCCTGGGAGTGTTTGATGGGGATGGTGTAAAGAGAGCTTTACTCTGTATCTAACTCCATGTTGTACCTGTCCTGGGAGTGTTTGATGGGGACAGTGTAGAGGGAGCTTTACTCTGTATGTAACCCTGTGCTGTACCTGTCCTGGGAGTGTTTGATGGGGACAGTGTAGAGGGAGCTTTACTCTGTATCTAACCCCTTGTTGTACCTGTCCTGAGAGTGTTTGATGGGGACCGTGTAGAGGGAGCTTTACTCTGTATCTAACCCTGTGCTGTACCTGTCCTGGGAGTGTTTGATGGGGACAGTGTAGAGGGAGCTTTACTCTGTATCTAACTTCATGCAGTACCTGTCCTGGGAGTGTTTGATGGGGTCAGTGTGGAGGGACCTTTACTCTGTATCTAACCCCGTACTGTCCCTGTCCTGGGAGTGTTTGATGGGGACAGTGTAGAGGGAGCTTTACTCTGTATCTAACCCTGTGCTGTACCTGTCCTGGGAGTGTTTGATGGGGACAGTGTAGCGGGAGCTTTACCCTGTACCTAACCCTGTGTTGTACCTGTCCTGGGAGTGCTTGACGGGGACAGTGTAGAGGGAGCTTTACTCTGTATATAACCCCGTGCTGTACCTGTCCTGGGAGTGTTTGATGGGGACAGTGTGGAGGGAGCTTTACTCTGTATCTAACACTATGCTGTACCTGTCCTGGGAGTGTTTGATGGGGACAGTGTAGAGGGAGTTTAATCTGTATCTAACGCCGTGCTGTACCTGTCCTGGGAGTGTTTGATGGGGACAGTGTAGAGGGAGCTTTACTCTGTATCTAACGCCATGCTGTACCTGTTCTGGGAGTGTTTGATGGGGACAGTGTAGAGGGAGCTTTACTCTGTATCTAACCCCGTGCTGTACCTGTCCTGGCAGTGTTTGATGGGCTTGGTGTAGAAGGAGCTTTACTCTGTATTTATCTCCATGCTGTACCTATCCTGGTTGTGTTTGATGGGGACAGTGAAGAGGGAGCTTTACCCTGTACGTAACCCTGTGCTGTACCTGACTTGGGAGTGTTTGATGGGGTCAGTGTAGAGGCAACTTTACTCTGTATCTAACCAATGTGCTGTTCCTGTCCTGGGAGTGTTTGATGGGGATGGTGTAAAGAGAGCTTTACTCTGTATCTAACTCCATGTTGTACCTGTCCTGGGAGTGTTTGATGGGGACAGTGTAGAGGGAGCTTTACTCTGTATGTAACCCTGTGCTGTACCTGTCCTGGGAGTGTTTGATGGGGACAGTGTAGAGGGAGCTTTACTCTGTATCTAACCCCTTGTTGTACCTGTCCTGAGAGTGTTTGATGGGGACCGTGTAGAGGAAGCTTTACTCTGTATCTAACCCTGTGCTGTACCTGTCCTGGGAGTGTTTGATGGGGACAGTGTAGAGGGAGCTTTACTCTGTATCTAACTTCATGCAGTACCTGTCCTGGGAGTGTTTGATGGGGTCAGTGTGGAGGGACCTTTACTCTGTATCTAACCCCGTACTGTCCCTGTCCTGGGAGTGTTTGATGGGGACAGTGTAGAGGGAGCTTTACTCTGTATCTAACCCTGTGCTGTACCTGTCCTGGGAGTGTTTGATGGGGACAGTGTAGCGGGAGCTTTACCCTGTACCTAACCCTGTGTTGTACCTGTCCTGGGAGTGCTTGACGGGGACAGTGTAGAGGGAGCTTTACTCTGTATCTAACCCCATGCTGTACCTGTCCTGGGAGTGTTTGATGGGGACAGTGTGGAGGGAGCTTTACTCTGTATCTAACACTATGCTGTACCTGTCCTGGGAGTGTTTGATGGGGACAGTGTAGAGGGAGTTTAATCTGTATCTAACGCCGTGCTGTACCTGTCCTGGGAGTGTTTGATGGGGACAGTGTAGAGGGAGCTTTACTCTGTATCTAACCCCGTGCTGTTCCTGTTCTGGGAGTGTTTGATGGGCTTGGTGTAGAAGGAGCTTTACTCTGTATTTATCTCCATGCTGTACCTATCCTGGTTGTGTTTGATGGCGACAGTGAAGAGGGAGCTTTACCCTGTACGTAACCCTGTGCTGTACCTGACTTGGGAGTGTTTGATGGGGACAGTGTAGAGGGAGCTTTACTGTGTATCTAACCAATGTGCTGTACCTGTCCTGGGAGTGTTTGATGGGGACAGTGTAGAGGGAGCTTTACTCTGTATCTAACCAATGTGCTGTTCCTGTCCTGGGAGTGTTTGATGGGGACAGTGTAGAGGAAGCTTTACCCTGTACCTAACCCTATGCTGTACCTGTCCTGGGAGTGTTTGATGGGGACGGTGTCGAGGGTGCTTTATTCTGTATCTAACCTCATGCTGTACTTGTCCTGGGAGTGTTTGATGGGGTCAGTGTAGAGGGAGCTTTACTCTGTATCTAACCCTGTGCTGTACCTGTCCTGGGAGTGTTTGATGGGGACAGTGTAGCGGGAGCTTTACCCTGTACCTAACCCTGTGTTGTACCTGTCCTGGGAGTGCTTGATGGGGACAGTGTAATGGGACCGTTACCCTGTTCCTAACCCTGTGCTCTGCCTGTCCTGGGAGTGTTTGATGGGGAGTGTGTAGCGGGAGCTTTACTCTGTATCTAACCCTGTGCTGTACCTGTCCTGGGAGTGTTTGATGGGGAGAGTGTAGCGGGAGCTTTACCCTGTACCTAACCCTGTGTTGTACCTGTCCTGGGAGTGCTTGACGGGAACAGTGTAGAGGGACCGTTACCCTGTTCCTAACCCCGTGCTCTGCCTGTCCTGGGAGTGTTTGATGGGGACAGTGTAGAGGGAGCTTTACTCTGTATCTAACCCCGTGCTGTTGCTGTTCTGGGAGTGTTTGATGGGCTTGGTGTAGATGGAGCTTTACTCTGTATCTAACTCCATGCTGTATCTGTCCTGGGAGTCTTTGATGTGGACAGTGTAGAGGGACCTTTACTCTGTATCTAACCCTGCGCTGTACCTGTCTTGGGAGTGTTTGATGGGGACAGTGTAGAGGGAGCTTTACTTTGTATCTAACCAATGTGCTGTACCTGTCCTGGGAGTGTTTGATGGGGACAGTGTAGAGGGAGCTTTACTCTGTATCTCACCCCGTGCTGTTCCTGTCCTGGGAGTGTTTGATGGGGATGGTGTAAAGAGAGCTTTACTCTGTATCTAACTCCATGCTGTGCCCCTCCTGGGAGTGTTTGATGGGGACAGTGTAGAGGGTGCTTTACTCTGTATCTAACCCCTTGCTGTACCTGTCCTGGGAGTGTTTGATGGGGACCGTGTAGAGGGAGCTTTACTCTGTATCTAACTTCATGCAGTATCTGTCCTGGGAGTGTTTAATGGGGACAGTGTAGCGGGAGCTTTACCCTGTACCTAACCCTGTGTTGTACCTGTCCTGGGAGTGCTTGATGGGGACAGTGTAGAGGGATCGTTACCCTGTTCCTAACCCTGCGCTCTGCCTGTCCTAGGAGTGTTTGATGGGGACAGTGTAGAGGGAGCTTTACCCTGTACCTAACCCTGTGTGCTGTACCTGTCCTCGGAGTGTTTGATGGGGACAGAGTGGAGGGAGCTTTACTCTGTATCTAACACTATGCTGTACCTGTCCTCGGAGTGTTTGATGGGGACAGTGTAGAGGGAGCTTAATCTGTATCTAACGCCGTGCTGTACCTGTCCTGGGAGTGTTTGATGGGTACAGTGTAGAGGGAGCTTTACTCTGTATCTAACGCCATGCTGTACCTGTTCTGGGAGTGTTTGATGGGGACAGTGTAGAGGGAGCTTTACTCTGTATCTAACCTCGTGCTGTTCCTGTTCTGGGAGTGTTTGATGGGGACAGTGTAGAGGGAGTTTTACCCTGTACCTAAACCTATGCTGTTCCTGTCCTGGGAATGTTTGGTGGGGACAGTGTAGAGGGAGCTTTACTCTGTATGTAACCCTGTGCTGTACCTGTCTTGGGAGTGTTTGATGGGGACAGTGTAGAGGGAGATTTACTCTGTATCTAACCCTGTGCTGTACCTGTCCTGGGAGTGTTTGATGGGGACAGTGTAGAGGGAGCTTTACTCTGTATCTAATCACATGCTGTTCCTGTTCTGGGAGTGTTTGATGAGGACAGTGTAGAGGGAGCTTTACTCTGTATGTAACCCTGTGCTGTACCTATCCTGGTTGTGTTTGATGGGGACAGTGAAGAGGGAGCTTTACTCTGTATGTAACCCTGTGCTGTACCTGTCTTGGGAGTGTTTGATGGGGACAGTGTACAGCCAAAGTATGGTTACTGCACAGAAGGAGGTCATTTGTCCCGTTGTGTCCATGATGATTCTCTGTTTGAATAGTTCACCAAGTGCCATTTCCCTGCAGTGCTGCAAGTTTTTTCCTTTTCAGATAACAAACCAATTCCCTTTTAAAAGTCTGGATTGAACCAGCCTCCACTACACTCTCGGGCCAGATCCTAACCATTCGCTGCATAACAGTTTTTCCTCATGTTGACATTGCTTACATAAGAACCTAGCAAACAGGAGCAGGAGGAGGCCATTCTGTCCTTTGAGTCCATTCCACCATTTAATGATCTCATGGTTGATCTTCCACTCTAACACCATTTTCCTGCACTTTCCCCATGTCCCTTGATGTTTTTAATATCTAGAAATCTATGATTTCTGTCTTGTACATACTCAAAGACTGATTCTCCTCAGCCTCTGGGGTAGAGAATTCCAAAGATTCACCACCCTCTGAGTGAAGAAATTCCTCCTCATCTCAGTCCTAAATGGCCAGCCCCTTATTCTGAGACTGTGTCCCCTGGTTCTGGACCAACCCCCAGCCATTCATCTTAAATCTGCATCCTCTGGCTATCGATCCTTCCACCAATAGGAACAGTTTCTTCCTGTCTACTCTGTCCAGACCCTTCTTGATTTTGAATACCTCTATCAAATCTCCTCTACTTCATGGAGCTATTGGTTCAAAAGCAGGGAAGTTATGCTGAAACTGTTTAAAAAAAAAACTCTGGTTAGGAAGTACTCAAGCATAGCATCCAATTAACCACACTTTGGGAAAGATGTGAGCGTCCTTGAGAGGGTGCAGAGGAGGTTTCTCAGAATGGTTCCAGGGAGGGGGGGATTTTATGTATAAGATTGGGTTGGAGAAGCTGGGGTTGTTCCCCTTGGGACAAAGAAGGTTGAGGGGAGATTTGATCGAGGTGTACAAGTTGATGACAGGTTGAGAAAAGCTATTCCCATTAGCTGATGGCATAAGGACGAAAGAACACAGATTTAAGGTGTTGGGCAAGAGATGCCAGCAGGGTGTGAGGAAGATTTCTCAAGGAAATTGGATGAACACTTGAGGGAAATAAACTTATGGGATCAAGCAGGGCAATGTGACTGACTGTATTGTCCAAAGAAAGCCAGCATGGACTCAATGGGCTGAATGGCTTCTGGCAGTGCTGATGTGACACTATGGATCCTGTTGGTTCACTTGTCCTTTAGGGAAGGAGAGTTTGCCTCCTTACTCAGTTAGGCCTGGCTGTAACTCTAGTCGCACACTTTAACCACCCATCAAGTGCACAAGTATCAAATTGGCACATCCTTCAGTAGCTGATGAATTTGGTTCACCATTCAGCTGAAGATTATCACAGGAAACAAAGCCTGCTTTCTCATTGCTCTGTTTTGTCTTCTTTGGAGGTGAGGAGTGCTTTCTTCTGGGCTCGTACCTGGAATCTGTGCAAATCTGGAGGGCGGCACTTCAGAGGGAGATGGGCAGAGGTAAGAGCGCAAACCTGAACCAACATCTGCTGCAGCATCACCTCCTCTTCTGATGTTGCAGGGACATTTTGTCAATCCCTGCCCTGGGCTCACTTCTATCTTCCCTCTTGTCCCCAGCCGCCACCATAGCTTTGACTAAGGGGAGGCGATGGCAGAGTGGTATTTTCACTGGACTAGTGTTTCAGAGACCCAGGATAATGCTCTAGGCATCTGGGTTCAAATCCTGCCATGTCAGATGGTGAAATTTGAATTCAGTAAAAATCTGGAATTAAAAGTCTAATGATGACCATGAAACCATTGTCGATTGTTGTAAAAACCCATCTGGTTCACTAATGTCCTTTAGGGAAGGAAATCTGTCGTCCTTACCTGGTCTGGATTACATGTGACACCAGACCCAGAGCAATGGGGTTGACTCCTAAATGCCCCTGAACAAGGGCAATTAAGGATGAGCAATAAATGCTGGCCTAGCCAGCAATGCCCACATCCCATGAATGAATTAAAAGAAAAATCATGTGTGTCTGCTCCCATACTCCCTTCAGCCTCATCTTCCTCTGTCTTTCTTTCTGCCTCATTTTCTCTGGGTTGCCATGTGGCTGCAGTGAATTCTGGCCAGGGGATTAATCCTAACCTAACATCCTTGATGTTTTTGATTACAGATGGGGGGAGAGTGATTTACCTGCAGACTCGATACAGCCTGGCCATTCTTTACACTCACCTCTACTGCTACGATCTGAGCACTGCCCAAGCCTTTACTGAACAGCTGGTGGGACGGATGCTAAACCAAAAGCGATCTGCGATCTTGACAGGTGAGATGTCAAGATGCTCAATACAACCTGACCGGTGTGTTGTATATCAGAATGTTACAGTCTGTTGTGTCAATCTGTGAATGATGAGTGTGCGATAGTCAGAGTGTTACAGTGAGGGGTGTGGGGTATATCAGAGTGTTACAGTGAAGGTTGTGGGGTATATCAGAGTGTTACAGTGAGGGGTGCGGGGTGTATCAGTGTTACAGTGAGGGGTGTGAGATATATCGGAGTGTTACAGTGAGGGGTGCGGGGTGTATCAGTGTTACAGTGAGGGGTGTGAGGTATATCGGAGTGTTACAGTGAGGGGTGTGGGGTATATCAGAGTGTTACAGTGAGGGGTGTGAGATATATCAGAATGTTACAGTGAGGGGTGTGGGGTATATCAGTGTTACAGTGAGGGGTGTGGGATATATCAGAGAGTTACAGTGAGGGGTGTGGGGTATATCAGAGTGTTACAGTCTGTTGTGTCAATCTGTGAATGATGAGTGTGCAATAGTCAGAGTGTTACAGTGAGGGGTGTGGGGTATATCAGAGTGTTACAGTGAAGGTTGTGGGGTATATCAAAGTGTTACAGTGAGGGGTGCGGGGTGTATCAGTGTTACAGTGAGGGGTGTGAGGTATATCGGAGTGTTACAGTGAGGGGTGTGGGGTATATCAGAGTGTTACAGTGAGGGGTGTGGGATATATCAGAATGTTACAGTGAGGGGTGTGGGGTATATCAGTGTTACAGTGAGGGGTGTGGGATATATCAGAGAGTTACAGTGAGGGGTGTGGGGTATATCAGAGTGTTACAGTCTGTTGTGTCAATCTGTGAATGATGAGTGTGCAATAGTCAGAGTGTTACAGTGAGGGGTGTGGGGTATATCAGAGTGTTACAGTGAAGGTTGTGGGGTATATCAAAGTGTTACAGTGAGGGGTGTGGGGTATATCAGAGTGTTACAGTGAGCGGTGTGGGGTATATCAGTGTTACAGTGAGGGGTGTGGGGTATATCAGAGTGTTACAGTGAGGGATGTGGGGTATATCAGAGTGTTACAGTGAGGGTTGTGGGATATATCAGAGTGTTACAGTAAGGGGTGTGGGGTATATCAGAGTGTTACAGTAAGGGGTGTGGGGTATATCAGAGTTTCACAGTGAGAGATATGGGGTATATCAGTGTTACAGTGAGGGGTGTGGGGTATATCAGAGTTTCACAGTGAGAGATATGGGGTATATCAGTGTTACAGTGAGGGGTGTGGGGTATATCAGAGTGTTACAGTGAGGGATGTGGGGTATATCAGAGTGTTACAGTGAGGGGTGTGGGATATATCAGAGTGTTACAGAGTGGGGTGTGGGGTATATCAGAGTGTCACAGTGAGGTGTGTGGGGTATATCAGTGTTACAGTGAGGGGTGTAGAGTATATCAGTGTTACAGTGAGGGATGTGTGGTATATCAATGTTACATTGAGGGGTGTGGGGTATATCAGACTGTTACAGTGAGGGGTGTGAGGTATATCAGAGTGTTACAATGAGGGGTGTGGGGTATATCAGTGTTACAGTGAGGGATGTGTGGTATATCAATGTTACAGTGAGGGGTGTGGGGTGTATCAGTGTTACAGTGAGGGATGTGTGGTATATCAATGTTACAGTGAGGGGTGTGGGGTATATCAGACTGTTACAGTGAGGGGTGTGGGATATATCAGAGTGTTACAGTAAGGGGTGTGGGGTATATCAGAGTGTCACAGTGAGAGATATGGGGTATATCAGTGTTACAATGAGGGGTGTGTGGTATATCAGACTGTTACAGTGAGGGTTGTGGGGTATATCAGTGTGTTACAGTGAGGGGTGTGGGATATATCAGAGTGTTACAGAGTGGGGTGTGGGGTATATCAGAGTGTCACAGTGAGGGGTGTGGGGTATATCAGTGTTACAGTGAGGGGTGTAGAGTATGTCAGTGTTACAGTGAGGGATGTGTGGTATATCAATGTTACATTGAGGGGTGTGGGGTATATCAGTGTTACAGTGAGGGATGTGTGGTATATCAATGTTACAGTGAGGGGTGTGGGATGTATCAGTGTTACAGTGAGGGATGTGTGGTATATCAATGTTACAGTGAGGGGTGTGGGGTATATCAGACTGTTACAGTGAGGGGTGTGGGATATATCAGAGTGTTACAGTGAGGGGTGTGAGATTTATCAGAGTGTTACAGTGAGGGGTGTGGGGTATATCATTGTTACAATGAGGGGTGTGGGATATATCAGTGTTACAGTGACGGGTGTGGGGTATATCAGAGTGTTACAGTGAGGGGTGTGGGGTATATCAGAGTGTTACAGTGAGGGGTCTGGGGTATATCAGAGTGTTACAGTGAGGGGTGTGGGGTATATCGGAGTGTTACAGTGAGGGGTGTGGGGTATATCGGAGTGTTACAGTGAGAGGTGTGAGGTATATCGGAATGTTACAGTGAGGGGTGTGGGGTATATCAGAGTGTTACAGTGAGGGGTGTGGGGTATATCAGAGTGTTACAGTGAGGGTTGTGGGATATATCAGAGTGTTACAGTAAGGGGTGTGGGGTATATCAGAGTGTTACAGGAAGGGGTGTGGGGTATATCAGAGTTTCACCGTGAGAGATATCGGGTATATCAGTGTTACAGTGAGGGGTGTGGGGTATATCAGAGTGTTACAGTGAGGGTTGTGAGGTATATCAGAGTGTTACAGTGAGGGGTGTGGGGTATATCAGAATTTCACAGGAGAGATATGGGGTATATCAGTGTTACAGTGAGGGGTGTGGGGTATATCAGAGTGTTACAGTGAGGGATGTGGGGTATATCAGAGTGTTACAGTGAGGGGTGTGTGGTATATCAGACTGTTACAGTGAGGGTTGTGGGGTATATCAGTGTGTTACAGTGAGGGGTGTGGGATATATCAGAGTGTTACAGAGTGGGGTGTGGGGTATATCAGAGTGTCACAGTGAGGGGTGTGGGGTATATCAGTGTTACAGTGAGGGGTGTAGAGTATATCAGTGTTACAGTGAGGGATGTGTGGTATATCAATGTTACATTGAGGGGTGTGGGGTATATCAGTGTTACAGTGAGGGATGTGTGGTATATCAATGTTACAGTGAGGGGTGTGGGATGTATCAGTGTTACAGTGAGGGATGTGTGGTATATCAATGTTACAGTGAGGGGTGTGGGGTATATCAGACTGTTACAGTGAGGGGTGTGGGATATATCAGAGTGTTACAGTGAGGGGTGTGGGGTATATCATTGTTACAATGAGGGGTGTGGGATATATCAGTGTTACAGTGACGGGTGTGGGGTATATCAGAGTGTTACAGTGAGGGGTGTGGGGTATATCAGAGTGTTACAGTGAGGGGTCTGGGGTATATCAGAGTGTTACAGTGAGGGGTGTGGGGTATATCGGAGTGTTACAGTGAGGGGTGTGGGGTATATCGGAGTGTTACAGTGAGAGGTGTGAGGTATATCGGAATGTTACAGTGAGGGGTGTGGGGTATATCAGAGTGTTACAGTGAGGGGTGTGGGGTATATCAGAGTGTTACAGTGAGGGTTGTGGGATATATCAGAGTGTTACAGTAAGGGGTGTGGGGTATATCAGAGTGTTACAGGAAGGGGTGTGGGGTATATCAGAGTTTCACCGTGAGAGATATCGGGTATATCAGTGTTACAGTGAGGGGTGTGGGGTATATCAGAGTGTTACAGTGAGGGTTGTGAGGTATATCAGAGTGTTACAGTGAGGGGTGTGGGGTATATCAGAATTTCACAGTGAGAGATATGGGGTATATCAGTGTTACAGTGAGGGGTGTGGGGTATATCAGAGTGTTACAGTGAGGGATGTGGGGTATATCAGAGTGTTACAGTGAGGGGTGTGTGGTATATCAGACTGTTACAGTGAGGGTTGTGGGGTATATCAGTGTGTTACAGTGAGGGGTGTGGGATATATCAGAGTGTTACAGAGTGGGGTGTGGGGTATATCAGAGTGTCACAGTGAGGGGTGTGGGGTATATCAGTGTTACAGTGAGGGGTGTAGAGTATATCAGTGTTACAGTGAGGGATGTGTGGTATATCAATGTTACATTGAGGGGTGTGGGGTATATCAGACTGTTACAGTGAGGGGTGCGAGGTATATCAGAGTGTTACAATGAGGGGTGTGGGGTATATCAGTGTTACAGTGAGGGATGTGTGGTATATCAATGTTACAGTGAGGGGTGTGGGGTGTATCAGTGTTACAGTGAGGGATGTGTGGTATATCAATGTTACAGTGAGGGGTGTGGGGTATATCAGACTGTTACAGTGAGGGGTGTGGGGTATATCAGAGTGTTACAGTGAGGGGTGTGAGATTTATCAGAGTGTTACAGTGAGGGGTGTGGGGTATATCATTGTTACAATGAGGGGTGTGGGATATATCAGTGTTACAGTGACGGGTGTGGGGTATATCAGAGTGTTACAGTGAGGGGTGTGAGATTTATCAGAGTGTTACTGTGAGGGGTGTGGGGTATATCAGTGTTACAGTGAGGGGTGTGGGGTATATCAGAGTGTTACAGTGAGGGGTGTGGGGTATATCAGAGTGTTACAGTGAGGGGTGTGGGGTATATCAGAGTGTTACAGTGAGGGGTGTGGGGTATATCGGAGTGTTACAGTGAGGGGTGTGGGGTATATCGGAGTGTTACAGTGAGAGATGTGAGGTATATCGGAATGTTACAGTGAGGGGTGTGGGGTATATCAGAGTGTCACAGTGAGGGGTGTGGGGTATATCAGTGTTACAGTGAGGGGTGTAGAGTATATCAGTGTTACAGTGAGGGATGTGTGGTATATCAATGTTACATTGAGGGGTGTGGGGTATATCAGTGTTACAGTGAGGGATGTGTGGTATATCAATGTTACAGTGAGGGGTGTGGGATGTATCAGTGTTACAGTGAGGGATGTGTGGTATATCAATGTTACAGTGAGGGGTGTGGGGTATATCAGACTGTTACAGTGAGGGGTGTGGGATATATCAGAGTGTTACAGTGAGGGGTGTGGGGTATATCATTGTTACAATGAGGGGTGTGGGATATATCAGTGTTACAGTGACGGGTGTGGGGTATATCAGAGTGTTACAGTGAGGGGTGTGGGGTATATCAGAGTGTTACAGTGAGGGGTCTGGGGTATATCAGAGTGTTACAGTGAGGGGTGTGGGGTATATCGGAGTGTTACAGTGAGGGGTGTGGGGTATATCGGAGTGTTACAGTGAGAGGTGTGAGGTATATCGGAATGTTACAGTGAGGGGTGTGGGGTATATCAGAGTGTTACAGTGAGGGGTGTGGGGTATATCAGAGTGTTACAGTGAGGGTTGTGGGATATATCAGAGTGTTACAGTAAGGGGTGTGGGGTATATCAGAGTGTTACAGGAAGGGGTGTGGGGTATATCAGAGTTTCACCGTGAGAGATATCGGGTATATCAGTGTTACAGTGAGGGGTGTGGGGTATATCAGAGTGTTACAGTGAGGGTTGTGAGGTATATCAGAGTGTTACAGTGAGGGGTGTGGGGTATATCAGAATTTCACAGTGAGAGATATGGGGTATATCAGTGTTACAGTGAGGGGTGTGGGGTATATCAGAGTGTTACAGTGAGGGATGTGGGGTATATCAGAGTGTTACAGTGAGGGGTGTGTGGTATATCAGACTGTTACAGTGAGGGTTGTGGGGTATATCAGTGTGTTACAGTGAGGGGTGTGGGATATATCAGAGTGTTACAGAGTGGGGTGTGGGGTATATCAGAGTGTCACAGTGAGGGGTGTGGGGTATATCAGTGTTACAGTGAGGGGTGTAGAGTATATCAGTGTTACAGTGAGGGATGTGTGGTATATCAATGTTACATTGAGGGGTGTGGGGTATATCAGACTGTTACAGTGAGGGGTGCGAGGTATATCAGAGTGTTACAATGAGGGGTGTGGGGTATATCAGTGTTACAGTGAGGGATGTGTGGTATATCAATGTTACAGTGAGGGGTGTGGGGTGTATCAGTGTTACAGTGAGGGATGTGTGGTATATCAATGTTACAGTGAGGGGTGTGGGGTATATCAGACTGTTACAGTGAGGGGTGTGGGGTATATCAGAGTGTTACAGTGAGGGGTGTGAGATTTATCAGAGTGTTACAGTGAGGGGTGTGGGGTATATCATTGTTACAATGAGGGGTGTGGGATATATCAGTGTTACAGTGACGGGTGTGGGGTATATCAGAGTGTTACAGTGAGGGGTGTGAGATTTATCAGAGTGTTACAGTGAGGGGTGTGGGGTATATCAGTGTTACAGTGAGGGGTGTGGGGTATATCAGAGTGTTACAGTGAGGGGTGTGGGGTATATCAGAGTGTTACAGTGAGGGGTGTGGGGTATATCAGAGTGTTACAGTGAGGGGTGTGGGGTATATCGGAGTGTTACAGTGAGGGGTGTGGGGTATATCGGAGTGTTACAGTGAGAGATGTGAGGTATATCGGAATGTTACAGTGAGGGGT
The DNA here is from genome assembly GCA_026770705.1 of Isurus oxyrinchus. NCBI lineage: Eukaryota > Metazoa > Chordata > Chondrichthyes > Lamniformes > Lamnidae > Isurus > Isurus oxyrinchus. The sequence continues at coordinate 197,006,599 of JANJGN010000004.1, read as the reverse complement.
GTGGGGTATATCAGAGTGTTACAGTGAGGGGTGCGGGGTGTATCAGTGTTACAGTGAGGGGTGTGAGGTATATCGGAGTGTTACAGTGAGGGGTGTGGGGTATATCAGAGTGTTACAGTGAGGGGTGTGGGATATATCAGAGAGTTACAGTGAGGGGTGTGGGGTATATCAGAGTGTTACAGTCTGTTGTGTCAATCTGTGAATGATGAGTGTGCAATAGTCAGAGTGTTACAGTGAGGGGTGTGGGGTATATCAGAGTGTTACAGTGAAGGTTGTGGGGTATATCAAAGTGTTACAGTGAGGGGTGTGGGGTATATCAGAGTGTTACAGTGAGGGGTGTTGGGTATATCAGTGTTACAGTGAGGGGTGTGGGGTATATCAGAGTGTTACAGTGAGGGGTGTGGGGTATATCAGAGTGTTACAGTGAGAGATGTGAGGTATATCGGAATGTTACAGTGAGGGGTGTGGGGTATATCAGAGTGTTACAGTGAGGGATGTGGGGTATATCAGACTGTTACAGTGAGGGGTGTGAGGTATATCAGTGTTACAGTGAGGGGTGTGTGGTATATCAGAGTGTTACAGTGAGGGTTGTGGGGTATATCGGAGTGTTACAGTGAGGGGTGTGGGGTATATCAGAGTGTTACAGTGAGGGGTGTGGGGTATATCAGAGTGTTACAGTGAGGGGTGTGGGGTATATCAGACTGTTACAGTGAGGGATATGTGGTATATCAATGTTACAGTGAGGGGTGTGGGGTATATCAGAGTGTTACAGTGAGGGATATGTGGTATATCAATGTTACAGTGAGGGGTGTGGGGTATATCAGTGTTACAGTGAGGGATGTGTGGTATATCAATGTTACAGTGAGGGGTGTGGGGTATATCAGTGTTACAGTGAGGGGTGTGGGGTATATCAGTGTTACAGTGAGGGGTGTGGGGTATATCAGTGTTACAGTGAGGGATGTGTGGTATATCAATGTTACAGTGAGGGGTGTGGGGTATATCAGAGTGTTACAATGAGGGGTGTGGGGTATATCAGACTGTTACAGTGAGGGATATGTGGTATATCAATGTTACAGTGAGGGGTGTGGGGTATATCAGAGTGTTACAGTCTGTTGTGTCAATCTGTGAATGATGAGTGTGCAATAGTCAGAGTGTTACAGTGAGGGGTGTGGGGTATATCAGAGTGTTACAGTGAAGGTTGTGGGGTATATCAAAGTGTTACAGTGAGGGGTGCGGGGTATATCAGAGTGTTACAGTGAGGGATGTGGGATATATCAGAATGTTACAGTGAGGGGTGTGGGGTATATCAGTGTTACAGTGAGGGGTGTGGGATATATCAGAGAGTTACAGTGAGGGGTGTGGGGTATATCAGAGTGTTACAGTGAAGGTTGTGGGGTATATCATAGTGTTACAGTGAGGGATGTGGGGTATATCAGAGTGTTACAGTGAGGGGTTGTGGGATATATCAGAGTGTTACAGTAAGGGGTGTGGGGTAAAACAGAGTGTTATAGTAAGGGGTGTGGGGTATATCAGAGTTTCACAGTGAGAGATATGGGGTATATCAGTGTTACAGTGAGGGGTGTGGGGTATATCAGAGTGTTACAGTGAGGGGTGTGGGATATATCAGAGTGTTACAGTAAGGGGTGTGGGGTATATCAGAGTTTCACAGTGAGAGATATGGGGTATATCAGTGTTACAGTGAGGGGTGTGGGGTATATCAGAGTGTTACAGTGAGGGATGTGGGGTATATCAGAGTGTTACAGTGAGGGGTGTGTGGTATATCAGACTGTTACAGTGAGGGTTGTGGGGTATATCAGTGTGTTACAGTGAGGGGTGTGGGATATATCAGAGTGTTACAGAGTGGGGTGTGGGGTATATCAGAGTGTCACAGTGAGGGCTGTGGGGTATATCAGTGTTACATTGAGGGGTGTGGGGTATATCAGTGTTACAGTGAGGGATGTGTGGTATATCCATGTTACATTGAGGGGTGTGGGGTATATCAGTGTTACAGTGAGGGATGTGTGGTATATCAATGTTACAGTGAGGGGTGTGGGGTGTATCAGTGTTACAGTGATGGATGTGTGGTATATCAATGTTACAGTGAGGGGTGTGGGGTATATCAGACTGTTACAGTGAGTGGTGTGGGATATATCAGAGTGTTACAGTGAGGGGTGTGAGATTTATCAGAGTGTTACAGTGAGGGGTGTGGGGTATATCAGTGTTACAGTGAGGGGTGTGGGGTATATCAGAGTGTTACAGTGAGGGGTGTGGGGTATATCAGAGTGTTACAGTGAAGGTTGTGGGGTATATCAAAGTGTTACAGTGAGGGGTGTGGGGTATATCAGAGTGTTACAGTGAGGGGTGTGGGGTATATCAGTGTTACAGTGAGGGGTGTGGGGTATATCAGAGTGTTACAGTGAGGGGTGTGGGGTATATCGGAGTGTTACAGTGAGAGATGTGAGGTATATCGGAATGTTACAGTGAGGGGTGTGGGGTATATCAGAGTGTTACAGTGAGGGATGTGGGGTATATCGGAGTGTTACAGTGAGGGGTGTGGGGTATATCAGACTGTTACAGTGAGGGATATGTGGTATATCAATGTTACAGTGAGGGGTGTGGGGTATATCAGAGTGTTACAGTGAGGGATATGTGGTATATCAATGTTACAGTGAGGGGTGTGGGGTATATCAGTGTTACAGTGAGGAATGTGTGGTATATCAATGTTACAGTGAGGGGTGTGGGGTATATCAGTGTTACAGTGAGGGGTGTGGGGTATATCAGTGTTACAGTGAGGGGTGTGGGGTATATCAGTGTTACAGTGAGGGATGTGTGGTATATCAATGTTACAGTGAGGGGTGTGGGGTATATCAGAGTGTTACAATGAGGGGTGTGGGGTATATCAGACTGTTACAGTGTGGGATATGTGGTATATCAATGTTACAGTGAGGGGTGTGGGGTATATGAGAGTGTTACAGTCTGTTGTGTCAATCTGTGAATGATGAGTGTGCAATAGTCAGAGTGTTACAGTGAGGGGTGTGGGGTATATCAGAGTGTTACAGTGAAGGTTGTGGGGTATATCAAAGTGTTACAGTGAGGGGTGCGGTGTATATCAGAGTGTTACAGTGAGGGATGTGGGATATATCAGAATGTTACAGTGAGGGGTGTGGGGTATATCAGTGTTACAGTGAGGGGTGTGGGATATATCAGAGAGTTACAGTGAGGGGTGTGGGGTATATCAGAGTGTTACAGTGAAGGTTGTGGGGTATATCATAGTGTTACAGTGAGGGGTGTGGGGTATATCAGAGTGTTACAGTGAGGGGTGTGGGGTATATCAGTGTTACAGTGAGGGGTGTGGGGTATATCAGAGTGTTACAGTGAGGGTTGTGGGGTATATCAGAGTGTTACAGTATGGGGTGTGGGGTATATCAGAGTTTCACAGTGAGAGATATGGGGTATATCAGTGTTACAGTGAGGGGTGTGGGGTATATCAGAGTGTTACAGTGAGGGATGTGGGGTATATCAGAGTGTTACAGTGAGGGGTGTGTGGTATATCAGACTGTTACAGTGAGGGTTGTGGGGTATATCAGTGTGTTACAGTGAGGGGTGTGGGATATATCAGAGTGTTACAGAGTGGGGTGTGGGTTATATCAGAGTGTCACAGTGAGGGGTGTGGGGTATATCAGTGTTACAGTGAGGGGTGTAGAGTATATCAGTGTTACAGTGGGGGGTGTGAGGTATATCGGAGTGTGACAGTGAGGGGTGTGGGGTATATCAGAGTGTTACAGTGAGGGGTGCGGGGTGTATCAGTGTTACAGTGAGGGGTGTGAGGTATATCGGAGTGTTACAGTGAGGGGTGTGGGGTATATCAGAGTGTTACAGTAAGGGGTGTGGGATATATCAGAATGTTACAGTGAGGGGTGTGGGGTATATCAGTGTTACAGTGAGGGGTGTGGGATATATCAGAGAGTTACAGTGAGGGGTGTGGGGTATATCAGAGTGTTACAGTCTGTTGTGTCAATCTGTGAATGATGAGTGTGCAACAGTCAGAGTGTTACAGTGAGGGGTGTGGGGTATATCAGAGTGTTACAGTGAAGGTTGTGGGGTATATCAAAGTGTTACAGTGAGGGGTGTGGGGTATATCAGAGTGTTACAGTGAGGGGTGTGGGGTATATCAGTGTTACAGTGAGGGGTGTGGGGTATATCAGAGTGTTACAGTGAGGGGTGTGGGGTATATCGGAGTGTTACAGTGAGAGATGTGAGGTATATCGGAATGTTACAGTGAGGGGTGTGGGGTATATCAGAGTGTTACAGTGAGGGATGTGGGGTATATCAGACTGTTACAGTGAGGGGTGTGAGGTATATCAGTGTTACAGTGAGGGGTGTGTGGTATATCAGAGTGTTACAGTGAGGGGTGTGGGGTATATCGGAGTGTTACAGTGAGGGGTGTGGGGTATATCAGAGTGTTACAGTGAGGGGTGTGGGGTATATCAGAGTGTCACAGTGAGGGGTGTGGGGTATATCAGTGTTACAGTGAGGGGTGTAGAGTATGTCAGTGTTACAGTGAGGGATATGTGGTATATCAATGTTACAGTGAGGGGTGTGGGGTATATCAGAGTGTTACAGTGAGGGATATGTGGTATATCAATGTTACATTGAGGGGTGTGGGGTATATCAGTGTTACAGTGAGGAATGTGTGGTATATCAATGTTACAGTGAGGGGTGTGGGGTATATCAGTGTTACAGTGAGGGGTGTGGGGTATATCAGTGTTACAGTGAGGGGTGTGGGGTATATCAGTGTTACAGTGAGGGATGTGTGGTATATCAATGTTACAGTGAGGGGTGTGGGGTATATCAGAGTGTTACAATGAGGGGTGTGGGGTATATCAGACTGTTACAGTGTGGGATATGTGGTATATCAATGTTACAGTGAGGGGTGTGGGGTATATGAGAGTGTTACAGTCTGTTGTGTCAATCTGTGAATGATGAGTGTGCAATAGTCAGAGTGTTACAGTGAGGGGTGTGGGGTATATCAAAGTGTTACAGTGAGGGGTGCGGGGTATATCAGAGTGTTACAGTGAGGGATGTGGGATATATCAGAATGTTACAGTGAGGGGTGTGGGGTATATCAGTGTTACAGTGAGGGGTGTGGGATATATCAGAGAGTTACAGTGAGGGGTGTGGGGTATATCAGAGTGTTACAGTGAAGGTTGTGGGGTATATCATAGTGTTACAGTGAGGGGTGTGGGGTATATCAGAGTGTTACAGTGAGGGGTGTGGGGTATATCAGTGTTACAGTGAGGGGTGTGGGGTATATCAGAGTGTTACAGTGAGGGTTGTGGGGTATATCAGAGTGTTACAGTATGGGGTGTGGGGTATATCAGAGTTTCACAGTGAGAGATATGGGGTATATCAGTGTTACAGTGAGGGGTGTGGGGTATATCAGAGTGTTACAGGGAGGGATGTGGGGTATATCAGAGTGTTACAGTGAGGGGTGTGTGGTATATCAGACTGTTACAGTGAGGGTTGTGGGGTATATCAGTGTGTTACAGTGAGGGGTGTGGGATATATCAGAGTGTTACAGAGTGGGGTGTGGGTTATATCAGAGTGTCACAGTGAGGGGTGTGGGGTATATCAGTGTTACAGTGAGGGGTGTAGAGTATATCAGTGTTACAGTGAGGGATGTGTGGTATATCAATGTTACATTGAGGGGTGTGGGGTATATCAGACTGTTACAGTGAGGGGTGTGAGGTATATCAGAGTGTTACAGTGAGGGGTGTGGGGTATATCAGTGTTACAGTGACGGGTGTGGGGTGTATCAGTGTTACAGTGAGGGATGTGTGGTATATCAATGTTACAGTGAGGGGTGTGGGGTATATCAGACTGTTACAGTGAGGGGTGTGGGATATATCAGAGTGTTACAGTAAGGGGTGTGGGGTATATCAGAGTTTCACAGTGAGAGATATGGGGTATATCAGTGTTACAGTGAGGGGTGTGGGGTATATCAGAGTGTTACAGTGAGGGATGTGGGGTATATCAGAGTGTTACAGTGAGGGGTGTGTGGTATATCAGACTGTTACAGTGAGGGTTGTGGGGTATATCAGTGTGTTACAGTGAGGGGTGTGGGATATATCAGAGTGTTACAGAGTGGGGTGTGGGGTATATCAGAGTGTCACAGTGAGGGGTGTGGGGTATATCAGTGTTACAGTGAGGGATGTGTGGTATATCCATGTTACATTGAGGGGTGTGGGGTATATCAGTGTTACAGTGAGGGATGTGTGGTATATCAATGTTACAGTGAGGGGTGTGGGGTGTATCAGTGTTACAGTGATGGATGTGTGGTATATCAATGTTACAGTGAGGGGTGTGGGGTATATCAGACTGTTACAGTGAGTGGTGTGGGATATATCAGAGTTTTACAGTGAGGGGTGTGAGATTTATCAGAGTGTTACAGTGAGGGGTGTGGGGTATATCATTGTTACAATGAGGGGTGTGGGATATATCAGTGTTACAGTGACAGGTGTGGGGTATATCAGAGTGTTACAGTGAGGTGTGTGGGGTATATCAGAGTGTTACAGTGAGGGGTGTGGGGTATATCAGAGTGTTACAGTGAGGGGTGTGGGGTATATCGGAGTGTTACAGTGAGAGATATGAGGTATATCGGAATGTTACAGTGAGGGGTGTGGGGTATATCAGAGTGTTACAGTGAGGGGTGTGTGGTATATCAGAGTGTTACAGTGAGGGTTGTGGGATATATCAGAGTGTTACAGTAAGGGGTGTGGGGTATATCAGAGTTTCACAGTGAGAGATATGGGGTACATCAGTGTTACAGTGAGGGGTGTGGGGTATATGAGAGTGTTACAGTGAGGGTTGTGGGGTATATCAGAGTGTTACAGTAAGGGGTGTGGGGTATATCAGAGTTTCACAGTGAGAGATATGGGGTATATCAGTGTTACAGTGAGGGGTGTGGGGTATATCAGAGTGTTACAGTGAGGGATGTGGGGTATATCAGAGTGTTACAGTGAGGGGTGTGTGGTATATCAGACTGTTACAGTGAGGGTTGTGGGGTATATCAGTGTGTTACAGTGAGGGGTGTGGGATATATCAGAGTGTTACAGAGTGGGGTGTGGGGTATATCAGAGTGTCACAGTGAGGGGTGTGGGGTATATCAGTGTTACAGTGAGGGGTGTAGAGTATATCAGTGTTACAGTGAGGGATGTGTGGTATATCAATGTTACATTGAGGGGTGTGGGGTGTATCAGTGTTACAGTGAGGGGTGTGTGATATATCAGAGTGTTACAGTGAGGGGTGTGAGATTTATCAGAGTGTTACAGTGAGGGGTGTGGGGTATATCATTGTTACAATGAGGGGTGTGGGATATATCAGTGTTACAGTGACGGGTGTGGAGTATATCAGAGTGTTACAGTGAGGGGTGTGAGATTTATCAGAGTGTTACAGTGAGGGGTGTGGGGTATATCAGTGTTATAGTGAGGGGTGTGGGATATATCAGAATGTTACAATGAGGGGTGTGGGGTATATCAGAGTGTTACCGTGAGGGGTGTGGGGTATATCGGAGTGTTACAGTGAGGGGTGTGGGGTATATCGGAGTGTTACAGTGAGAGATGTGAGGTATATCAGTGTTACAGTGAGGGGTATGTGCTTTATCAGAGTGTTACAGTGAGGGGTGTGGGGTATATTGGAGTGTTACAGTGAGGGGGGTGGGCTATATCAGAGTGTTACAGTGAGGGGTGTGGGGTATATCAGACTTACAGTGAGGGATATGTGGTATATCAATGTTACAGTGAGGGGTGTGGGGTATATCAGAGTGTTACAGTGAGGGATATGTGGTATATCAATGTTACAGTGAGGGGTGTGGGGTATATCAGTGTTACAGTAAGGGATGTGTGGTATATCAATGTTACAGTGAGGGGTGTGGGGTATTTCACTGTTACAGTGAGGGGTGTGGGGTATATCAGTGTTACAGTGAGGGGTGTGGGGTATATCAGTGTTACAGTGAGGGATGTGTCGTATATCAATGTTACAGTGAGGGGTGTGGGGTATATCAGAGTGTTACAATGAGGGGTGTGGGGTATATCAGACTGTTACAGTGAGGGATATGTGGTATATCAATGTTACAGTGAGGGGTGTGGGGTATATCAGTGTTACAGTGAGGGATGTGGGGTATATCAGACTGTTACAGTGAGGGATATGTGGTATATCAATCTTACAGTGAGGGGTGTGGTGTATATCAGAGTGTTACCGTGAGGGGTGTGGGTTATATCAGACTGTTACAGTGAGGAGTGTGGGATATATCAGAGTGTTACAGTGAGGGGTGTGGGGTATATCAGAGTGTTACAGTGAGGGATGTGGGGTATATCAGAGTGTTACAGTGAGGGGTGTGTGGTATATCAGACTGTTGCAGTGAGGGTTGTGGGGTATATCAGTGTGTTACAGTGAGGGGTGTGGGATATATCAGAGTGTTACAGAGTGGGGTGTGGGGTATATCAGAGTGTCACAGTGAGGGGTGTGGGGTATATCAGTGTTACAGTGAGGGGTGTAGAGTATATCAGTGTTACAGTGAGGGATGTGTGGTATATCAATGTTACATTGAGGGGTGTGGGGTATATCAGACTGTTACAGTGAGGGGTGTGAGGTATATCAGAGTGTTACAATGAGGGGTGTGGGGTATATCAGTGTTACAGTGAGGGATGTGTGGTATATCAATGTTACAGTGACGGGTGTGGGGTATATCAGAGTGTTACAGTGAGGGGTGTGGGTTATATCAGAGTGTTACAGTGAGGGGTGTGGGGTATATCAGAGTGTTACAGTGAGGGGTGTGGGTTATAACAGAGTGTTACAGTGAGGGGTTTGGGGTATATCAGTGTTACAGTGAGGGGTGTGGGGTATATCAGTGTTACAGTGAGGGGTGTGGGGTATATCAGTGTTTCACTGAGGGGTGTGGGGTATATCAGTGTGTTACAGTGAGGGGTGTGGGGTATATCAGTGTTACAGTGAGGGGTGTGGGGTATATCAGTGTTACAGTGAGGAGTGTGGGGTATATCAGTGTTACAGTGAGGGGTGTGGGGTATATCAGTGTTACAGTGAGGGGTGTGGGGTATATCAGTGTTACAGTGAGGGGTGTGGGGTATATCAGAGTGTTACAGTGAGGGGTGTGGGGTATATCAGAGTGTTCCAATGAGGGGTGTGGGATATATCAGTGTGTTACAGTGAGGGGTGCAGGGTGTATCAGTGTTACAGTGAGGGGTGCGGGGTATATCAGTGTTACAGTGAGGGGTGTGGGGTATACCAGTGTTACAGTGAGGGGTGTGGGTTATATCAGTGTTACAGTGAGGGGTATGAGATTTTGCCAGCTTTGTATTGGTTCTGTTATGAACACTGAAAGTGTGCCTCTGTGAACAGGGACTGATCAGCTGGAATTGGATTCTTCAATGCTGCTAGATGTTGGGGTAGATGCTGCCCTGGCAGTGGTTCAGTCACTAGCCCGTTTCATGGCTCTGTATTTCACTAACCAGCCACTGTACGTGCTGCCACCTCACCACATCGACACCCTGCCACCTCTGCACATTCAACCAGGTAAGAATCACTCTGATCCCTCCGTATTCCAGATCTGAACTCGCATTACCTGAGTTCGGGCCTGTGAGACTGGGATAACAACCACAGTCTGAACTGAGCTTGGTGGACTCGGGAGGGCGAACATAATTCTCAGTACAAGGATTTCTATTTGCCTGTGCTGAGTCAGGCCATGTGGGTGCAGAGAGGGGGCAGTGGGTGTAGAGAGGGGACAGTGGGTGCGGGGCGGAGAGGGGACTTTGGGTGCGGAGAGGGGGCAGTGGGTGTAGAGAGGGGACAGTGGGTGCGGGGCGGAGAGGGGACAGTGGGTGCGGGGCGGAGAGGGGGCAATGGGTGTGGAGAGGGGACAGTGGGTGCGGAGAGAGGGCAGTAGGTGTGGGGCAGAGAAGGGACACTGGGTGCGGAGAGGGGGCATTAGGTGTAGAGAGAGAGGGGACAGTGGGTGCAGAGAGGGGACAGTGAGTGCGGGGCGGAGAGGGGGCAGTGGGTGCGGAGAGGGGACAGTGGGTGCGGGGCGGAGAGGGGGCAGTGGGTGCGGGGCGGAGAGGGGGCAGTGGGTGCGGGGCGGAGAGGGGGCAGTGGGTGCGGGGCGGAGAGGGGGCAGTGGGTGTAGAGAGGGGACAGTGGGTGCGGAGAGGGGGCAGTAGGTGTGGGGCGGAGAGGGGGCAGTGGGTGCGGAGAGGGGACAGTGGGTGCGGGGCGGAGAGGGGACAGTGGGTGCAGGGCGGAGAGGGGGCAGTGGGTGTAGAGAGGGGACAGTGGGTGCGGAGAGGGGGCAGTAGGTGTGGGGCGGAGAGGGGGCAGTGGGTGCAGGGCGGAGAGGGGGCAGTGGGTGCGGGGCGGAGAGGGGGCAGTGGGTGCGGAGAGGGGACAGTGGGTGCGGAGAGAGGGCAGTAGGTGTGGGGCGGAGAGGGGACAGTGGGTGTGGAGAGGGGACAGTGGGTGCGGAGAGGGGGCAGTAGGTGTGGGGCGGAGAAAGGACAGTGGGTGCGGAGAGGGGGCACTAGGTGTGGGGCGGAGAAGGGACAGTGGGTGCGAAGAGGGGACAGTGGGTGTAGAGAGGGGACAGTGGGTGCGGAGAGAGGGCAGTAGGTGTGGGGCGGAGAGGGGACAGTGGGTGTGGAGAGGGGACAGTGGGTGCGGAGAGGGGGCAGTAGGTGTGGGGCGGAGAAAGGACAGTGGGTGCGGAGAGGGGGCAGTAGGTGTGGGGCGGAGAAGGGACAGTGGGTGCGGAGAGGGGACAGTGGGTGTAGAGAGGGGACAGTGGGTGCGGAGAGAGGGCAGTAGGTGTGGGGCGGAGAGGGGACAGTGGGTGTGGAGAGGGGACAGTGGGTGCGGAGAGAGGGCAGTAGGTGTGGGGCGGAGAGGGGACAGTGGGTGTGGAGAGGGGACAGTGGGTGCAGAGAGAGGGCAGTAGGTGTGGGGCGGAGAAAGGACAGTGGGTGCGGAGAGGGGGCAGTGGGTGCGGAGAGGGGATAGTGGGTGCGGAGAGAGGGCAGTAGGTGTGGGGCGGAGAGGGGACAGTGGGTGTGGAGAGGGGACAGTGGGTGCGGAGAGGGGGCACTAGGTGTGGGGCGGAGAAAGGACAGTGGGTGCGGAGAGGGGACATTGGGTGCGGGACAGAGAGGGGCACTGGGTGCAGAGAGGGGACAGTGGGGTGCAGGGCCGAGAGGGGGCACTGGGTATGGAGAGGGGGCAGTGGGTGTAGAGAGGGGGCAGTGGGTGTGGGGCGGAGAGGGGTCAGTGGGTATGGAGAGGGGGCAGTGGGTGTAGAGAGGGGACAGTGGGTGTAGAGAGGGGGCAGTGGGTGCGGGGCGGAGAGGTGACAGGCAGGGAGAGGAAGGGGGAAGTGTGGGGTGGGTGAGGAGGTGGGCAGTCATGGCGAGAGGGGTGGTGGACAGTTCAGGGGTGGTGGGGATGATCCATGAGTGGGGAGGAAATGGGCGGCACAGGGGTGCGGAGGAGGTGGGCAGTGGGTGCGGAGAGGGGACAGTGGGTGTAGAGAGGCGGCAGTGGGTGCGGGGCGGAGAGGGGACAGTGGGTGCGGAGGAGGTGGGCAGTGGGTGCGGAGAGGGGGAAGTGGGTGTAGAGAGGCGGCAGTGGGTGCGGAGAGGGGGCAGTAGGTGTGGGGCGGAGAGGGGACAGTGGGTGTGGAGAGGGGGCAGTAGGTGTGGGGCGGAGAAGGGACAGTGGGTGCAGAGAGGGGAAAGTGGGGTGCAGGGCCGAGAGGGGGCACTGGGTATGGAGAGGGGGCAGTGGGTGTAGAGAGACGGCAGTAGGTGTGGGGCGGAGAGGGGGCAGTGGGTGTCGAGAGGGGGCAGTGGGTGTAGAGAGGGGGCAGTGGGTGTAGAGAGGGGGCAGTGGGTGCGGGGCGGAGAGGTGACGGGCAGGGAGAGGAAGGGGGAAGTGCGGGGTGGGTGAGGAGGTGGACAGTCATGGCGAGAGGGGTGGTGGACAGTTCAGAGGTGGTGGGGATGATGCATGAGTGGGGAGGAAATGGGCGGCACAGGGGTGCGGAGGAGGTGGGCAGTGGGGGCTGGAGAGTAGAAAGGCAGTGCACTGGCGGTGAGGCGATGGGCAATGTGAGGCAGGAGAGGAGGTGCACAGTGTGGGGGGCAGGGAGGAGATGGATGGGGCTTTGTGCATTGGGTTGGCATGGAGTGGAGCTGTGAGAGGCGAAACAGTCCTGAGCGGGCGAGGGTGGCAGCTGCTGATGCTGGAACTAATTCCCATTATGTTTTGAACTTGTTAACAGGCTGCCTTCCTCGAGTAGTGTATTTGCGACAGTGCCGAGTATCAGCGGCAGTACGAGAGCCACACCTGTCAGCCACGTGGAGTGTGAAGTACACGGTCGACCTGCTGCTGATTGGCAGGCTGATCCCAGAAGCTGTCTGGTTGGCCTCGAGCCTGGGGGACTGGAAAACTGCTGTGGTGCTGAGCTTAGCTTTCAACTTGTACAATCGAGACCTTCCTGAGTCTGTCAGGTACAAACCTGGTCAATTATTCCCCAGCGTTTGTCAGGCTGGCATTAAGATGCGGGCATATCTGCCCACACTGGCCTATTTATACTGGGCAGCAGCAATCTTGGAATAGCCATTAGGAGCTGAATCCATGGCTTGTTTTTTGCTCCCTCCCATCGTTTCAGCTGTGTTCAGGACAGGAACTGCCTTGCTGGGTGCTGTATTTTTAACTTAAACATGATCTTATCAGATGCCTGTTTGAACCTGGCTGGATTAATTCCCCTTAACTCCCTTGGGTACTGGGTGTGCCTGTATCATGTTATTCAGTCCTTTGAATAATTTAGCTGCAGTTATTACACATTCCATAGAAAAAAACAGCACAAAATCAGGCCGTTCAGCCCAGCAGGTTCATACTGCTCTTTTATGGTGCAAAGCAGCCTGCTCCCATGACTTCATACAAATTAGGAGCAGGATTCAGCCATCCGGCCCCTCAAGTAAGATCATGGCTGACCTGAATGCAACCTCGACTCCACATTCCTGCCTACCCCAGATAACCTTTCACCCCCATGTTAATCAAGAATCTATCCAGCTCTGCCTTAAAAATATTCAGACTCTGTTTCCACCGCCTTTTGAGGAAGAGTCACAACTCTCACAAAGACTCACAACCCTCTACTTCCTGGTTTCCTGAATTTAGGTCATTCCTCTTGTCTGTGCTAATACCATCATTAATTAACAGAGCCACCCCTCCACCTTTTCCTAACTTCCTGTCTTTCCTAAATGTCACCTACCCTTCAATATTCAGATCCCAATCTATGTCATCCTGTAACCATGTCTATGTAATGGCTGGAAAAACTCAGCAGGTCTGGCAGCATCGGCGGAGAAGAAAAGAGTTGACGTTTCGAGTCCTCATGACCCTTCGACAGAACTTGAGTGAGTCCAAGAAAGGGGTGAAATATAAGCTCACACACACCTTAAACCACCTTATATTTCACCCCTTTCTTGGACTCACAAGTTCTGTCGAAGGGTCATGAGGACTCGAAATGTCAACTCTGTTCTTCTCCGCCGATGCTGCCAGACCTGCTGAGTTTTTCCAGGCAATTCTGTTTTTGTTTTGGATTTCCAGCATCCGCAGTTTTTTTGTTTTTATTTTTGTTTTTATCTCTGTAATGGCTGTCAGATTGGATTTATTCATTTCTATTTGCGCTATCAGTTCATCTGTTTTGCTTTGAATACTACATTTCGATACAGGGCCTTTAGTTTTGTCTTTTTATTAATTTTGTAGTCTTATCTGCTGATTTACTCTTAGTTTTGTACCCTCTGTCCCTTTCTGTCACTGTTTAGCATTTCCCATATTAATACTTGTCTCTCTCCCCTTGTCTCTACTCTTTGGTTTACCACATCTTCCCAAATTTGATCCTTTGCCCCCACTATTCAGTTTAAAACCCTCTCTGTTTCCCTAGTTATGTGGGTCACAAGGACACCAGCCCCAGCACGGTTCAGGTGTAGAACATCCCAACAGTACAGATCCCACTTTCCCCAATACTGGTGCCAGTGCCCCACGAGCTGGAACCCACTTCTCCCACACCAGTCTTTGAGTCACTTTGACCCTTGATCTCTTTGAGCCACTTTGACCCTTTGAGGGTCACTTAACCCCATCAACATATCCTTCTGTTGCTTGGAGAGAAACAGAGTTAACGTTTCAGGTCAAAATGACCTTTCTTCCAGTTCTGATGAAAGGTAAGTTTAACCTGAAAATCAACTCTGGGTGGAACCTCCTGTCCGGGAGTCTAAGTCCATTGACAGATGAGAAAGTTGGTGTGATTGCATTGAGTCTGGAACAAATCTGCTGCTGTGTGGGCTTCACCATAGAGAAGAGAACATGACTGAGCATGGTTGACATTCAGCTGTCTCATATTTAGTCAGCCACATCTGCCGACCTTAACTCCAACCACCCGAAGACCCTCCTTCCACTTGGAGGGATCTCACTGACTGACCAACCGTGTGGTCAAGGTCAGGTTTGAAAACTGGTGTGTGTCACATTCCAGACTCTGTTCACCACCTTCCCCCCCCCCCCACATGCCTTTCCTCCCTTTGGAACCGAAACCATTACCCTCTCCATGCCCACGCTGACCTGGTCTCTCCAGTCCCCACTGTTAACAGCCCCCTCCCCGACCAGACTCTCACCCTGGACTTGCCTAACCCTAACCCTTACCGCCCCCCCCCCCCCCCCCCCCCCCCCCTCTCCCCCCCACCCCGACTGTGACTGCTCTCTCCAATCACCAGTCGCCTACATTCATCCCCCAGCACCAACCACGTCCTCCAAGAACTCCTCCCCCACCCCCACCAACTTTTCTGCTGAGCCTGCCTCCCGTTTCCAGTCTTGGCACAGCTTTTGCTGCTGGCTCTCCGCGTGAGTGAAAGAAGGTGAAATCAGCATCTGCTGACCTCGTGGACATGGTGACGTTCGCTGGGCACAGGCCACTGAACGCGCCGTCGCAAAGCTCAACATTCCAAATTCTCGCTGGCGGGCAACTTAATTGGAGGGCAGAGTTAACCCTGGCGAGGCAGCCTCTTGATTAGCACGCACGAGACGCTGATACACGCAAACGGGATCCCCGATATTGTTCATCGGGGATCTCGATCCACCTTGAAAGTCGAGAGAACAAAATTCAATCGGTTGATCCCCCCTGTTGGGAAACAGACGTTTTGCCTCCCGCCAGAATTCCCTGCCCCCACCCTCCACAATTGTCACTGCCGACAGGATGGGAAGGGTCCCCCCCCCCACCCCCCATCTGTTTCTGATGACGTTTCTGCCGATACTGCAGAGTTTTTCCAGCATTCTTTGTTTGTGTTACAGATTTACAGCATCTGCAGCGTTTTGCTTTTGTCCTTCGGTTCCTTTCTTCCTCATGTATTTATCGAGCCTCCCCTTGAATGTGTCTCTGCTTGACACCTCAATGGCTCCCTGGATAAAAAGTTCCACATTCTCTTCACTCTCTGGGTTTCATCAAAACTGATTTTAGCAGCAATTTGGATTCCAGTAGTAGATTTCAAATAGGAAATTGCCCATGGGAATACAGGCATGGTATTGGTGTAACGGGGATTACAGGCCTGGTATGGGGGAGATTGGCATTACAGGCCTGGTTTGAGGTGATGGGGATTACAGGCCTGGTGTTGAGGGCGGTGGGGATGGGGATTACAGGCCTGATCTGGGCGCTTGGGGATTACAGGCCTTGTGTGTGGAAGATGGGGATTACAGGCCTGGTGTGGAGGGATAGGGGTTCCAGGCATGGTGTCGGGGGGGGGTAGTGGGGGAATGGGGATTACAGGCCTGCTGTGGGATAATGGGACTACAGACCTGGTTTTGGGCACTGGACGGCAATTGCAGACCTGTTTTGGGGGAATGGGGGTTACAAGTCTGGAGTGGGGGAGTAGAGGATTACAGGTTTAGTAATGGGTTGGTGGGTATGGAGATTACCCGCCTAGTGTGAGGGGGTGGATGGGGATTACAGGCCTGGTATTTGGAAATGGGTGGGAATCACAGGGCTGGATGTGGGGATGAGTAGGGATTACAGGACTGGAATGTGGGGATCAGTAGGGATTACAGGTCTGGGATGTGGGGATGGGTGGGAATAACATGTCTAGAATGTGGGGATGGGTGGGAATTACAGGTCTGGAATGTGGGGATGGGTGGGTATTACAGGCCTGGAATGTGGGGATAGGTGGGGATTACAGCTCTGGGATGTGTAGCGATTACAGATCTGGAATGTGGGGATGGGTGGGGATTACAGGTCTGGAATGTGGGAATGCGAGGGATTACAGATCTGGAATGTAGGGATGGGTGGGGATTACAGGTCTGGAATGTGGGGATGGGTGGGGATTGCAGGTCTGGAATGTGGGTTTGGGTAGGGATTACAGGTCTGGAATGTGGGGTTGGGTGGGGATTACAGGTCTGGAATGTGGGGTTGGGTGGGTATAAACCGGTTTGGAATGTAGGGTTGGGTGGGGATTACAGGTCTGGAATGAGGGGTGGGGTGGGGATTACAGGTTTGGAATGTGGGGATCAGTGGTGATTACAGGTCTGGAATGTGGGGTTGGGTGGGTATTACAGGTCTGGAATGTGGCAATGAGTGGGGATTACAGGTCTGGAATGTGGGGATGAGTGGGTATTACAGGTCTGGAATGTGGGGTTGGGTGGGTATTACAGGTCTGGAATGTGGCAATGAGTGGGGATTACAGGTCTGGAATGTGGGGTTGGGTGGGTATTACAGGTCTGGAATGTGGCAGTGAGTGGGGATTACAGGTCTGGAATGTGGGGATGAGTGGGTATTACAGGTCTGGAATGTGGGGTTGGGTGGGTATTACAGGTCTGGAATGTGGCAATGAGTGGGGATTACAGGTCTGGAATGTGGCAATGAGTGGGGATTACAGGTCTGGAATGTGGGGATGAGTGGGTATTACAGGTCTGGAATGTGGGGTTGGGTGGGGTTTACAGATCTGGTTTGTTTCAGTTTTGATTAAATATTGTTTCAGGAGGCACTGGAGATCACTGCATTTACCAGCAGACCTTCACCCCTCGCAGATCTTCCAGCATAAACTACAGGCACTGTTGCAGTGTCCAGCGAATGCGGTGGTATCTTTGGAAGGCCTCATGGTAAACAGCACTCTGACTCCAGGCAATGACACCAAACAGCTGACAGGTGAGCTGAGTACCAAGCCTGTGTTCTGTGCAGCCTCTGCAGACACGAATATGTGAACAACAACTGTAATAATACAGATGGCAGGATCGATGTAGACCCTGAAATTTTTAAGATAATTTTACCTAACGAGATTAAATGTGTGGTTTGAGTCCATGATAGGGGGAGAGTGTACATGGGGGTGTGGGAGGGGATTAAATGGGTGGGTAGAGTCAGTGATAGGGGAGAGTGTACATGGGGCTGTGGGAGGGGATTAAATGGGGGGAGTAGAGTAAGTGTTAGGGGAGAGTGTACATGGGGCTGGGGGAGGGGATTAAATGGGGGGAGTAGAGTCAGTGATAGGGGGAGAGTGTACATGGGGGTGTGGGAGCGGATTAAATGGGTGGGTAGAGTCAGTGATAGGGGAGAGTGTACATGGGGCTGTGGGAGGGGATTAAATGGGTGGGTAGAGTCAGTGATAGGGGAGAGTGTACATGGGGCTGTGGGAGGGGATTAAATGGGTGGGTAGAGTCAGTGATAGGGGGAGAGTGTACATGGGGCTGGGGGAGGGGATTAAATGGGTGGGTAGAGTCAGTGATAGGGGAGAGTGTACATGGGGCTGTGGGAGGGGATTAAATGGGGGGAGTAGAGTAAGTGTTAGGGGAGAGTGTACATGGCTGTTCAGCACCCCGGTTGGTGCATTGTGTCACCCTTTGGGTTCTTCATGGTTCACTGTCTGGTTAAGGTTTGCTCTATTGACCAGGGTCTTTGGAAAGACATCGTTTGCCCAGTGTTGTGTTGCAGAACCCAGTATTTGGCAGTCAAGTCCCTGGGGCCAGTGTGGACCGTGCCTGGGCCCCTGCGCATGATCTCAAAATGTGGTCAGTAAGGTGTATGGGCTGATCCCAGGATGGCTCAGCAAGTGGGAAGGCCCATGTTTGTATATTTCTCTCTCTCTCATTGTGCAGATTCCATTGAGGAGGATTGCGAAGTGTTATTTGGCTCAGTGCAGGAGATCCTGAAAGCAGCTGTGATGGTGGATGCAGATGTGCTTACAGAGACCTTTGAACTTTTGATGCAGACTGCAAAGGACCTTGGTGGCAGTCTGCCGGGGCTGGTACCTGATGGTCTATACCTACCGGCACCTCCGTTGTATTGCCCTCAGCTCGCCATTGACAGTGAGGTAAGCATGGCCACCAGCTGTGATGTAATGAAGCTTTCGTTCAGTCAGCACACTCTGTGCTGCTGGGCCATTCATCATATGCTGTCTGCACCCTTATTTCTTGTGCTGAACTAGTAGTGCTGGCATTAGAACCTCTGGGTGTCTCTTCTGTGTATTATTAAGGAGAATTACCATGCCAGGAGGACAAAGCTGGAGATTCCAGGGAACACAGTTACTGATGAGTGTGCGTAACTGTGGTAATGATTTTATGACTGCTTTGCAGTGTGGTGTCACAGTCCTTTATCAAGAGGCCCTCAGGGATGTGGCTTATCCATTGAGCAGGCTTGAGTGGCCGCATGGCCTGCTTCTGTTCCTGTTATGTTCCTTATAAATCACATTGAAGTACTGTGACACCAAACATCTTCATTTAGTCATACCTAGCACAAAGGAAGATGGTTGTGGTTGTTGTAGGTCAGTCATCTCAGCTCCAGGACGTCACTGCAGGAGTTCCTCAGGGTAGTGTCCTCGGCCCAACCATCTTCAGCTGCTTCATCAATGACCTTCCTTCGTTCATAAGGTCAGAAGTGGGGATGTTCATTGATGATTGCACAATGTTCAGCACCATTCGCGACTCCTCAGATGCTGAAGCAGTCCATGTCTAAATGCATCAAGATCTGGACAATATCCACTGGCAGAATGCAGGACCAAGGAATCAGAGTGACATTTAGAAGAAACTTCAGCCTGTGAGCTGCAATCCTGCTGAGACTTACTGTGACTTTGTTATTTGTAATTAATGTTTATCCAGTTGTGGAATTAAGGTCTGGTCTCTTCCATCTTCAGAGCGTTGGACTGGACTCTGGGTTATCCACAGAGAAAGCTGCTCGGCAAAAAGTGTCTGTCATCTTGCAGCGACTCCTTCTGCTCTTCAGGGCTGCTCGCTGCTCTCTCCCGGCAGCACACTGGTATATCGACAAGCTCCTATATGGTCAAAAAATCATGAATAAGGTAAATCAGGCTGGCAGCTGATGCTTACAACAAGAGATTTTCAGTTCCTATCTCAGCGAGTGTCTTCCTCAGTCTCTGATTCAACAATACAATGTTTTTTAGAAGGAAGTGGACAGTACGCCAACAAAACTGTACCTTTGAGAGACTCCAGCCTTCCTTCATATCCCTCAACCCAGCCCTACCTTCATATCCCTCGACTCAGCCCTACCTTCATATCCCTCAACTTGGCCCTACCTTCGTATCCCTCAACTCGGCCCTACCTTCATATCCCTTGACCTCCACTTCTCTTCATATATCTTGCAACCTCCACCACTTAAACCCCACCTTCTCACTGCCTCCATTTTGCTTCTCTCCTGTTCCGTTCCACCTTTTTGTATCAACTCTTTGATATATTTCCCCGGCACCTGATTCCACCACTCGTTTACCCTTTGATAACTATCCATGCCATCATGTTCCTTAGTTCTTGGTTAGCCAATTTTCCTGCAAGGACTCTGTTTCTCCCTAGGGGCTGGTGTCTCTTGTTAACTGGGTTGTGAGGGGTTGGGTTGGAGATAGGGTTCGGCAGAGGAACTGGAGCCGCTGACTCAGTTACTTTGGGATGGAGGAGAGGTTTAGTGACTCCATTCCCAGTGCTCTCTTGGCTGATATATTTGTTTGTTGTTAGATCAGACTGAAGGCTGGCCTCCCTCCCCTTTCTCCATTCCCTGACTCACTGCTGTGTTACGGTAAAGCTGGGAGCAGCTTCTTCAGACCCGGAGCCGCCGGTGATGGAACCCTTGATGCAATCCCCATCAGGGTAATTGGTGAGTAAATGAGCTCGAGCATTTCCCATCGTCTCCTTGGTTTCCCTCACTTCTCCTCCTGAAAACAGCAGACCTCGGTGAGATGTGGGATCCACGGGCACCAGCAACCCTCTAGTGCTCACCTCCTGAGCCTGAGTGGGAGTGTCAACTGGATATTTAACCGTGAAGGAACTGTACCTCAGCCCAATGTCTCTTCATCCAAGATTAATGTTTCAGGTGGGTGACGTTTCGTCAGAAGTTATGACAGGACACTGACCTGGAATGTTCTGTGGAATTTTACCGCAGGTCTCAGGTCCCGATATCGGGACCAAGTGGGACCTGTCCCGCTGTCAGCAAGCATGGCCTGGGCAAACAGGAGTCCCAAGCCCTGACTCAGCAGCAACAGGACAGGCTTGGCAATTTTCACCCCAGCAGCCTGCTAATGGGCTGCCTCCAGCCATGCTGTCTGTTCTGACACAGCAGCTGCTAAAGGCTGAGGTATTTAAAATCCCAGAGGGAAACTTGAACAACTGTCATTGACCTAAATTTTCAGTTGGTATGTTTGAGATGTAGCTCTAAATTCAGGAATAAAACCACCAAGCCTCCAGAGGTTTTTTATATAAACTAAATTAAACATTCATTAATTTAACAAGAAAGTAAACACTTACACATACCTACTAAGTACTACCATGATAACTTTTAAACAAATCCCCAAATTTGTCACTCCCAGGTAAATCTTCACCCAGGCAACAATAACCCACAGGACAGGATCAGGGCTCAGATTGATGAAACTGAACCATGCAGTGTCCCCTGTTCAACATGTTCCTACAACAGTGGAAACACAGACTGGGAGCCTGACTTTCAGCTAGAAAGCATTAGCTGCTGCAGGGAGGAGGACAGGGGGACCTGTCCATCATGTGCATCGTTCTTTTAAGGTGACAGGGCATATTGAGAATGGTTAGCAAGAATGTGGATCTTGGACTTGATAAATCAGTAAAGATGTCATCAACAGTGCTCTTTAGCGATACTTGCTTAGCAATAACCTGCTCACTAATGGTCAGTTTGGGTTCCAGCAAGGTCACTCAGCATTACAGACTTGGTTCAAACATGGACAAAAGAGCTGAACTCCCCAGGTGAGGTGAGGGTGACTGCCCTTGACATCAAGGTAGCTTTTGACCGAGTGTGGCGTCAAGGAGCCCTGGCAAAACTGGAGTCAATGGGAATCAGGGGTTAAACACGCCACTGGTTGGAGTCATACCTAGCACAAAGGAAGATGGTTGTGGTTGTTGGAGGTCAGTCATCTCAGCTCCAGGACATCACTGCAGGAGTTCCTCAGGGTAGTGTCCTCGGCCCAACCATCTTCAGCTGCTTCATCAATGACCTTCCTTCCATCATAAGGTCAGAAGTGGGAATGTTCACTGATGAATGCACAATGTTCAGCACCATTCGTGACGACTCAGATACTGAAGCAGTCCATGTCCAAATGCAGCAAGACCTGGACAAAATCCAGGCTTGGGCTAAGTGGCAAATCTCAGAGAATGACCATCTCCAATGAGAGAGAATCTGACCATCGCCCCTTGATGTTCAATGGCATTACCATTGATCAGAAACTGAACTGGACTAGCCGTATGAATACTGTGGCTACAAGAGCAGGTCAGCGGCTAGGAATCCTGTGGGAAGTAACTCATCTCCTGACTCCCCAAAGCCTGTCCACCATCTACAAATCTCAAGTCAGGAGTCTTCACTTACCTAGATGAGTGCAGCTCCAACAGCTCTCAAGAAGCTTCACACCATCCAGGACAAAGCAAGCCCGCTTGACTGGCACCCCATCCATAAACATTCACTCCCTCCACCAGGAGCAGCAGTGTGTACCATTTACAAGATGCACTGCAGGAATTCACCAAGGCTCCTTGGACAGCACTTTCTAAACCCATGACCACTACCATCTAGAAGGACATGGGAATGCCATCAGCTGGAAGTTCCTCTCCAAACTACTCACCATCCTGACTTGGAAATATATCGCCGTTCCTTTAATGTCACTGGGTTAAAATTTCAGAACTCCCTAACAGCACTGTGGGTGTACCTACACCACATGGACTGCAGTGGTTCAAGTGGCAGCTTAGAACCACCTTCTCAAGGGCAATTAGAGATGGGTAATAAATGCTGGCCCAGCCAGCGAAGCCCACGTCCCATGAATAAATTTGAAAAAGGAGGTATTTAGCCCAAAAACAGGGAAGTTACACTGAACTAAAAGCAGCAAATGCTGGAAAAACTTAGCAGGCCCGGCAGCATCTCTGGAGAGAGAAATAGAGTTAACATTTCCAGTCCGTATGACTCTTCTTCAGAGCTGGTGAAGGTGAAGTTACACTGAGCCTTTATAAAGCTCTGGTTAGACCACATCCTTGGGTATTACATCCAGTTACATCCAGTTCTGGTCTCAACGCTTCAGGAAGGTTTTTTTTATTCTTCCATGGGAGAAGAGCATCGCTGGCAAGACCAGCATTTGTTGCCCATCCCTAATTGCCCTTGGGAAGTGGTGATGCGCTAACTTTTTGAACTTGCAGGTGGTGGTATTCCCATGTATCTGCTGCTCTTAACTTTGGGTGGTAGAGGTCACAGGTGTGGCAGGTGCTGTCGAAGGATCCTTGCTGCATTGCTTCTTGTAGATGGTACACACTGCTGCTACTGTGTGTCAGTGGTGGAGGGAGTGAATGTTTAAAGGATGATGTACAAATCAAGTGGGTTGCCTTGTCCTAGATGGTGTCAAACTCCTTGAGTGTTATTGGAGCTTTGGAGATGGTGGACAGGCTTTGGGGAGTCAGGAGGTGAGTTACTCACTGTCAAATTCTGAGCCTTGGAGGAGTGGGACTCTTCAAATGAAATGTCATTGACCTGAAGCGCTAACTCTGTCTCTCTCCACAGATGCTGCCTGACCTGCTGAATATTTCCTGCATTTTCTGTTTATATTATAGAGGGGGTAGAATTGGTTGGATTGTTCCAGAGAAATTCAGCATGGACTTCTCTATACTGAGAGGAACATAGAGAATCATAGAATCGTGACAGCCCAGGAGGCGGCCATTCGGCTTGTCAAGCCCACCTCTACTGCGCCAGTCCCGAAACTAGTGAACTTGCCATGATTCCATGTTCCTGTTGTGCTGCCTCCCAGTTACAGACACTAGAATGACAGGCAAGCTTGAGGAACACCAGAAAATGGTTGGTGTGTTGACGTGAAGAGCAAGAAGGAAGTAATCAGGGAAAACACAGGCAGATGAAGGGAGGGGTGGTGAAGGAGGAGACGGGAGGGTGAAGCGTGGAGAAGAGCAGGGTGAGGCAAGATGGGAAAAGGAACGCAGGACAGTGAGAGGAGGGAATGGGGAGACGGAGGGCTGGGGTGGTAAAGAAGGTGGAACATGGGACGTTGAATATAAACAGCCAACCACCTTCCCCCCTCCCCCCCACCCCCCACCCTGACCCCAACACCTCCACCCAGACTCCAGTCTGTCCAAGCTGTGAAATGTTAACAGGAGCATTTGATTTGTTTAGGAGCTGTAGTGAGCTGTTGCAGAGCTGGCTGGAGGCTGACTGTGTAAAATTCATCCTATCTTTTCCTGACAGGCTCCTTTCGGGACCTCTGTGGATTGTGCTGGATGTTCCATGTCCGTGACCGGCTGAGTGAGAGCTGCCGCAAGTACCAAGCAGCCAGAGACAATACCAGATCCCCCCAGGTACTCACCCTGCCATTGCTCTAGCCCCAGTGGATCACCACCTGCTCCAGTTCCAGTGGATCACCACCTGCTCCAGTTCCAGTGGATCATCACCTGCTCACTGGATAACCATAAGACCATGAGACCTAGGAGCAGAAGTAGGCCATTTGGCCCATTGAGTTTGCTCCATCATTCATTGAGATCTTGGCTGATCTGATAATCCTCAACTCCACTTTCCTGCCTTTTCCCCATAACCCTTGATTCCCTTACTGATTAAAAATCTGTCTACCTCAGCCTTGAATATACTTAATGACCCAGCCTCTACAGCCTTCTGTGGCAAAGAATTCCACAGATTAACTAGCCTCTGAGAGAAGAAATTCCTCCTCATCTCTGTCTTAAATGGACACCCCCTAACTTAGATTATGCCGTCTGGTCCTAGACTCTCCCATAAGGGGAAACAACCTCTCAGCATTTACCCTGTCAAACCCCCTAAGAATCTTATATGTTTCAATAAGGTCGCCTCTCATTATTCCAAACTTCAATGAGTACAGGCCCAACCTACTCAACCCCTCCTCATAAGAAAACCCGTTCAGCCCCGGAATCAACCTAGTGAACCTTCTCTGGACTGCCTCCAATGCCAGTATATCTTTCCTGAGATAAGGGCACCAAAATTCTAGATGTTGTCTAACTGGAGCCTTGTGTAGTTTTAGCAAAACTTCTATATTTTTATACTCCATTCCCTTTGAAATAAAAGCCAACATTCCCTTTGCCTTCCCTATTACCTGTTGTACTTCTATGCTAGCTTTTTGGGATTCATGCACAAGGACTCCCAAATCCCTCTGTGCTGCAGCCTTCTGCAGTCTTTCTCCATTTAAATAATATTCAGCTCCTCTATTCTTCCTGCCAAAGTGCATAACCTTACACTTTCCTGCATTATATTCCATCTGCCAAGTTTTTGCCCACTCACTTAATCTGTCTATATCCCTCTGTAGACACCTTGTGTCACCCTTACCACTTGCCTTCCCACCTATTTTTGTGTCATCTGCAAACTTGGTGATAGTACATTCACTTCCCTCATCTAAGTCATTAACATATATTGTAAATAATTGTGGCCCCAGCACTGATCCCTGTGGTGCTCCACTAGTTACAGGTTGCCCTCCTGAAAATGCCCCCCTTATCCCAACTCTGTATCTCCTATTAGTTAGCCAATCCTCTATCCATGTTAATTTACTACCCCCAACACCATGGGTTCTTATCTTATTAAGTAGCCTTATGTATGGTACCTTATCGAACGCCTTTTGGAAATCCAAATATATTACACCTACTGGTTCCCCTTTATCTATCCTGCTTGTTACCTCCTCAAAGAATTCTGAAAAAATTGTCAGGCATGATTTTCCCTTCATGAAGCCATGTTAACTCTGCTTGATTATATTATGCATTTCTAAATGCTCTGCTATTACATCCTTTATAATGGACTCTAACATTTTCCCAATGACAGATGTTAAGCCAACTGGCCTATAGTTACCTGTTTTTTGTCTTCCTTTTTGTATGAGGTGTTACATTGGCCATTCCCCAATCTGCTGGGACTTTTCCAGAATCTAAGGATTCTTAGAAGGTTACTACCAATGCATCCACTATCTCTGTAGCTACTTCCTTTAATGCTAGGATGCAGCCCATCAGGTCCAGGGGACTTATCGGCCTTTAGCCTCATTAGTTTCCCTAGTACTTTTCCTCTAGTGATAGTTATTGTATTTATTTCCTACCTCCTTTTGCCCCTTGATTATTTGGTATTTTTGGAATGCTATTAGTATCTTCTCCCGTGAAGACTGAAGCAAAGTATTTATTCAACTCCTCTGCCATTTCCTGGTTCCCCATTATTATTTCCCCAGCCTCATTCTCTAAGGGGCCTACGTTCACTTTGGCCTCTCTCTCTTCCTTTTTGTATGTTTAAAGAAGCTCTTACTGTCCGTTTTTATATTCCTTACTAGTTTACCCTCAAAGTTTATTTTCTCCCTCTTTGTAATTTTTTTGGTCACCTTTTGTTGGTTTTTAAAACTTTTTCAATCCTCTGGCTTACCAGCAATTTTTGCCATATTGTTTGTTTTTTCTATCAATTTAATATTGTCCTTAACTTCCTTTGTTAACTGTGGTTGGTTTATCCCCTTCCTTGAATCCTTCTTCCTCACTGGGATATATCTTTGTTGTGTATCATGAATTATTTTCTTAAACATCTGCCATTGTTCATCAACCATTTTTTCTGCTAAACTCCTCTCCCAGTCCACTCCAGCCAACTCTGCCCTCATTCCTTTGTAATTACCTTTTTTAAATTTAGCAGAGTTGTTTCTGACCCAAGTTTCTCAATCTCAAATTGAATGCTAAATCCTACTATATTTTGGTCACTGTTTCCTAGGGGATCATTTATTAAACCTGCCTCATTACACTTTACCAAATCCAAAATAGCCTGATCCCTGGTTGGATTCACAACATATTGTTCAAAGAAACTGTCCCAAATAAACTCTATGAATTCTTGCTTATGTCTGCCTCTGCCAATTTGATTTTCCCGATCTACATGAGGATTAAAGTCACCTATGATTAATGTACTGCCTTTTTTACATGCCCTCATTATCTCCTGATTTATTCTCTGTCCTACAGTATAGCGACTGTTAGGGGGCCTGTAGACGATTCCCACCAGTGTCTTATTCCCCTTATTATTTCTTACCTCCACCCTTGTGGATTCAACATCTTCTGATCCAAGACCCTTTCTTGCTATCATACTTATTCCATCTTTCCATCTCGTACTAACAAAGCTACCCCACCACCCCTTCCTTTCGAAAAGTCAGATAACCCTGACTATTTAGTTCCCAGCTTTGATCTCCTTGTAACCACATCTCCGTAATGGCTATAAGATCATACCCATTACCCTCTATTTGTGCCATTAATTCATTTATTTTGTTCGGAATACTATGTGCATTTCTGTAAAGAGCCATTAATTTTGCCTTTTTGCCATTTTTTTCCTTTCGACTCTATTTGCTACTGTTTTTTATGTTTCTGCACTCTGTCCCTTCCTGTCACACTCTGGGTATCATTACTTAACCATCCACCCTGCAATGCTGCCATGTCCTTTTGCTTTGTTAGCCTACGTACCCCCTTTCCAGAACCTTTCCCCCTCTATTTATTTTAAAGCCTTCTCTGCAGCCCTAGATATTCGATTCACCAGGACACTGGTCCCAGCATGATTTAAATGAAGCTTGTCCCACCGGAACAGCTCCCTTCCACCCCAGTACTGGTGCCAGTGCCCCATGAACTGAAACCCATTCCTCCCGCATCAATCTTTCAGCCATGCATTTAACTCCTTGACTTTATTTACCCTATGCCAGTTTGCCAGTAGTTCAGGTAGCAATCCCAAGATTATTACCTTGGAGGTTCTGTTTTTTAATTTAGCTCCTAACTGCTCAAATTCTTTCAGCAGAACCTCCTTTCTAGTCCTATCATTATTGTTGGTACCAACATGGACAATGACAACTGGATCCCTCCCCTCCCTCTCCAAGTCCCTCTCCAGCCCTGAGGAGATGTCCTTAACCCTGGCACTGGACAGGCAACACAGCCTTCGGGACTCAAGCCCATGGCTGCAGAGAACAGTATCTATCCTTATCATTATACTGTTCCCTACCACTGCTACATTCCTATTGCCTTCCCCCACTTGAATGACTCCCTGTACCATGGTTCCATGGTCAGTTCGCTCATCCTCCCTGCAGTCCCCGCTCTCATCCACACAGCTTGCAAGAACCTTGTAATTGTTGGACAGCTGCAGTAGGTGGGGCTGCTCGAATGCTACCCCCTGGGTCCCTAAACCTGCCTTACCTGCAGTCACACCCTCCTGTCCCTGATCATAGACCAAATTTGAATTACCTAATCTGAGGGGTGTGACCGCCTCCTGGAGCAAACTGTCCAGGTAACCTTCCCCCTCTCTGATGTGGCACAATGTCTGCAGCTCGGACTCCAGCTCCTCAGCTCGAATCTGAAGTTCCTCGAGCTGCAAACACTTACTACAGATGTGTTTGTCCAGGATCACCATGGTGTCCAGCAGCTCCCACCTGCTGCAGCAGCAACACATCACCCATCCTGTCATTATTATTCTATTTTATTCAATTTATTAATTAATTACTCTAGTATCCCCACTCACTACAGTTTATTATAATAATTTTTTATATATACCAGTCTTATACTTAACAAGCTATCTTCAAGAAAAAGAGAAAAAAGTCTAGAGATCTAAACATAAACTAAAGACCTTACTTTTACTTTAAAGACTAGAAATACTCATAAATCCGCCTCACCAATCAGCTACTGTCCGTGCTCTTTTCCCTCTCGCGCTCTTTAATGGTCTCACCCTCTTCTCTCATTCAAAGGCCCTGCTCCTCTTGCAGTCACTACCCACACTGCTGCTCTCTCACACTCTCACTGTAAATGGCCCCGCCGTTTCTCTCACGCTCTCTCGCTGTAAATGGCCACCTGCTCCATTCACACTGGATCACGCCCCCTCCCCGCCACCCCCCACCTCCACCGGCCCAGAGGATCGTCACCATCACCGTGGATCACAACCCCTTTCAGTCCTACTGGATCTCCAACCCCACTAGATCACCACCCCCCTCACGTTTCGCCAGATCACCACCCCCTCCAAGCATGTATTTTGGGCAAGCGTCACGAGCTTTGTTTGTTCAGTTGTAGCTTGTTAGAACGCTGACTTGTGTCCTGGTAGCTGCCAGCTGAGTCCTGTGTAACTTAGCGCAGAAACAGCTCTATGACACTGACAGAGCCATCCCCCAGTGTGATATATTAAACCCTGGAGCTGCAGCACGAGTTAGGCTTGGCGTTTATTGCCTTTCACAGAGGCAATACAGAGCATGCCCACACTGAACTGAGGGCTCTGATTCACCATGATTGGATGAATGAAGGAGACATGGGGTCCAAGTCTATGATCATAAACAAGTAGCAGCCTCTCACTTTGGGAGTTCCCAGGTCTCTCTATCTGTGCTGAAGGACATTTAAGGTGGCAGCTGTCATTATCTTTGTGAGCCGCTTTACTACATTTAAAGCAACTCAGCTGCCTGCCCTCCCTCTCCCTGTGCTCACAGCTGCCCTGTCACACCCGCCTGGTGGAGTAACAGGCTGGAGGGGTTGGTGACTAGTAGATCAACATGGACCAGCTGATCTTGCTCCTGTCCCTACAGCTCCAGTAGATCACCAGCACCTCCAGCCCTAGTGCATCACCACCCATTCCACCCCCCACTAAATTGCCACCCAGCCCTTTCTCACTGGATCGCACCCTTTCCAGCCCCAATAAATCAACACCCCCTGCCTCGGCCCCATTGGATCACCACCCACTGCAGCCCCACTGGATCACTATCTATTCTAGTCCCAGTGGATCAACACTGGCCACAGCCCCAGTGGATCAACACTGGCCACAGCCCCAGTGGATCAACACTGGCCACAGCCCCAGTGGATCAACACTGGCCACAGCCCCAGTGGATCAACACTGGCCACAGCCCCAGTGGATCAACACTGGCCACAGCCCCAGCGGATCAACACTGGCCACAGCCCCAGTGGATCAACACTGGCCAGAGCCCCAGTGGATCAACACTGGCTACAGTCCCAGTGGATCACCACCTCACCAACCCCAGTGGATCACCACCCGCTCCTGTTTCAGTGGATGACTGCCAGCCCCAACCCTAGTGGATCACCATTCCTCCAGTCCCAATGCACCACCATCCTTTCCAGGCCCTGTGGATCACTACCTGCTCCAGACCCAGTGGATCAGCACCTGCCCCAGTTCCAGTGGATGACTACCAGCCCCAGTTCCAGCTGGTCACCATTCTTTCCAGTCCCAGTAGATCACTTCCTGCCCCAGTTCCAGTGGATCACCACCCATCCCAGTCCCAGTGGTTCACCATCCACCCCAGTCCCAGTGATCATCATCATCCCCATTTCCAGTGGACCAATACCAGCCCCAGTCCCAGTGAATCACCACCCCTCCCAGTCCCAGTGAATCACCACCCCTCCCAGTCCCAGTGAATCACCACCCCTCCCAGTCCCAGTGAATCACCACCCCTCCCAGTCCCAGTGAATCACCACCCCTCCCAGTCCCAGTGAATCACCACCCCTCCCAGTCCCAGTGAATCACCATCCCCTCCCAGTCCCAGTGAATCACCACCTGCCCCAGTCTCAGTGGATCACCACCCCTCCCAGTCCCAGTGAATCACCACCTGCCCCAGTCTCAGTGGATCACCACCCCTCCCAGTCCCAGTGAATCACCATCCCCTCCCAGTCCCAGTGAATCACCACCTGCCCCAGTCTCAGTGGATCACCACCCCTCCCAGTCCCAGTGAATCACCATCCCCTCCCAGTCCCAGTGAATCACCACCTGCCCCAGTCTCAGTGGATCACCACCCCTCCCAGTCCCAGTGAATCACCACCCCTCCCAGTTCCAGTGAATCACCACCCCTCCCAGTCCCAGTGAATCACCACCTGCCCCAGTCCCAGTGAATCACCACCCCTCCCAGTCCCAGTGGATCACCGTTCCCTCCAGTCCCAGTGGATCATTCTCCTCCCTTTACCACAGTCCCAGTGGATCACTATTTCCACTTGTTATCTGTGATTGATTACAGCCTCCTGATTGACCTGATGCTTGCAGTCGTATGGATAACTTTTCCAGGTGCCATTGAGCAATGCCACCTGGTCACAGCTGGATTCCAGGTTGCTGGGATCGGTCTAGGCCAGAGTGTGGGCTGAGTGGATGTTAATACAGCTGTGTCCAGACAGTCTGGTTAGCAACATTTCATTCTCACAACAGACAGTGCATTTCCGCTGGTCCATTAGTGGTTCATTAGGGATGGGCAATAAATGGTGCCCGTGCCAGCAACACCCTCATGCCGTGAACAAATGAAGAAAAAGAGAGGGGTTTCTAATATATTTAGAAAGATGAGGAACATGTGACAAAGTTACTTTTATGTATGACGGTATATCTTGCTAAATATTACTATTTTTCTAGAGAGTGGACTAGCTATTGCTGTTGATCACACTGTTGAATTTGATGTGTTTTCAGGATTATGAGGTGACAGCTGAGTATGATGCTGCTGTGGTTGACCATTGCCTGAATTCCCTGGGCTGGGCCTGTCGAATGCTGCCTTTTGCTCGGTTCATGAATGTAGAGGAGCTCATACAGGACATCATCCTCAGCTTGGTTAGCGAGCTGCCTCCAGTCAGAAAGGTAGGAGCATGCGTCTGAACAAAACATTATAAGCACATGATTGGTAACTGGGGAAGGGCAGGGAGAGAAAGACCCTTGGGGGAGGGCAGAGAGGCAAGGACATCACTGCAGGAGTCCCTCAGGGTACTGTCCTAGACTTGACCATCTTCAACTGCCTCATCAATGACCTTCCTTCCATCATAAGGTCAGAAGTGGGGGTGTTCGCTGATGATTGCACAATGTTCAGCACCATTCATGACTCCTTAGATACTGAAGCAGCCCATGTCCAAATGCAGCAAGACCTGGACAATATCCAGGCTTGGGCTGACAAATAGCAAGTAACATTCACAACACACAAGTGTCAGGCAATGACCATCTCCAACAAGAGAGAATATATGTCTCCACTTGACATTCAATGGCATTACCATTGCTGAATCCCCCATTATCAACATCCTGGGGGTTACCATTGACCAGAAACTGAACTGGACCAGCCATATAAATACTGTGGCTACAAGAGCAGGTCAGGGGCTAGGAATCCTGCAGTGAGTAACTCACCTCCTGACTCCCCAAAGCCTGCCCACCATCTACAAGGCACAAGTCAGGAGTGTGATGGAATACTCCCCACTTGCCTGGATGAGTGCAGCTCCCACAACACTCAAGAAGCTTGACACCATCCAGGACAAAGCAGCTGCTTGATTGGCACCACATCCACAAACATTCACTCCCTCCACCACTGACGCACAGTAGCAGGAAGATGCACGGAAGCATTGCAAAGACACCTTCGACAGCACCTTCCAAACCCACCACCTCCACCCTTAGAAGGACAAAGGCAGCAGATAGATGGGAACACCACCACCTGGAAGTTCCCCTCCAGGCGACTCACCACCACCTTCTCAAGGGGCAATTAGGAATGGGCAATAAATGCTGGCCCAGCCAGCGACGCCCTCGTCCCATGAGTGAATGATAAACAGAATGGAGGCTGGCCGCAGGGATGTCATTGCGAGCTGTAAGCTGATGGAATGTTTTGCAGCACACTTTTTCCTGCCTAACCTGCTCTACCATTCGTCCTGTTTGCTGTAGGTTGCTGAAATCCTGGTCAGGGCTTTTCCTAGTGTGGAAGATGTTCGAGTGCCTCTCAGGGATAAATACCAGTCACTGCAGCAGCGCCTGCGTCACAGTACAGTGCGAGGTGAGGAAACCCTGTCTGCCTTCATTGCTTGGGCAGAAACAGAGCAACTCAGATAGCGTGGAGGGTACGTAGGCCTGGAGGAGATTAGAGATAGGGAGAGGAGAAGCCATGGAAGGATTTGAAATTGAGGAGACAAGGGAATAGATGCAGCCAAATGACAAGTTGTGCAAGATGTCCCAGTGCCTGAAGGCACACATGGTCTAACTGAGTGTTGTCGAGAGTTTATTGAGTCTGTCTAGTCCTGTCAGAATTTTATACATTTCAATGAGATCCCCTCTCATTCTTCTAAACTCCAGTGAATACAGGCCTAGTCGACCCAATCTTTCCTCATACAACAATCCTGCCATCCCAGGAATCAGTCTGGTGAACCTTCACTGCACTCCCTCTATGGCAAGTATATCCTTTCTTAGATAAGGAGACCAAAACTGCACAAAATACTCCAGGTGTGGTCTCACCAAGGCCCTGTACAGCTGCAGTAAGACATCCTTGCTCCTGTACTCAAGTCCTCTCACAATGAAGGCCAACATACCATTTACCTTCTTAACTTCTTGCTGCACCTGCATGCTGGCTTTCAGTGATTGATGTACAAGGACACCCAGATCCCTTTGTACCTCAACATTTCCCAATCTATCACCATTTAAATAATACTCTGCCATTCTGTTTTTCCTATCAAAGTGGATAACTTCACACTTATCCACGTTATACTGCATCTGCCATGTATTTGCCCACTCACTGAACCTGTCCAAATCGCCTTGAAGTCTCTTAACACCCTCCTCACCACTCACATTCCCACCTAGTTTTGTGTCATCAGCAAACTTGGAAATATTACATTTGGTTCCCTCATCCAAACCATTGATATATATTGTGAATAGCTGGGGCCCAAGTACTGATCCCTGTGGTACCCCACTAGTCATCGCCTGCCACTCCGAAAAAGACCCATTTATTCCTACTCTCTGTTTCCTGTCTGCTAACCAATTCTCAATCCATGCCAATATATTACCCCCAATCCCATGTGCTTTAATTTTACACACTAACCTTTTATGTGAGACTTTATCAAAAGCCTTCTGAAAATCCAAATACACCACATCCGCTGGTTCTCCCTTATCTATCCTGCTGATTACATCCTCAAAAAACTCCAGCTGGTTTGTTAAACATGATTTCCCTTTCATCAATCCATGTTGACTTTGTCTATTCCCGTTGACATTTTCCAAGTGTCCTTTTATCACATCTTTTATAATAGACTCTAGCATTTTCCCTAGTACGAAGGATAGGCTAACCGGTCTGTAGTTCCTTGTTTTCTTACTCCTCTTTCAAATTGTGTGGGGTTACATTTGCCACCCTCCAATATTTCGGGACTGTTCCAGAACCTGCAGTATTTTGGAAGATAACCACCAACACATCCACTATTTCCATGGCCACCTCCTTTAGTTCCCTGGGATTTAGATTATTGGGCCCAGGGGATTTATTGGCTTTCAGTCCTATTAATTTCTCCAGCACTATTGTTTTAGTAATACTAATTTCCTTCAATTCCTCCTTCTCACTAGACCTTTGGTTCCTTAGTATTTCTGGGAAGTTATTTGTGTCTTCCTCCATGAAGACAGAACTACAATTCAGGACAAAATTAACAGTCACGCAGGCAAATAGGGATTAATTAAGGAAGTCAGAGGATTTAACTAACTGGTGTCAGCTGTGACTCAGTTGGACACCCACCTCTGAATCACAAAGTTCCAGGTTCAAGGCCCATTTCAGGGTCCATTCATCAAGGCTGATGTTTCAGTGCAGTACTGAGGGAGCACTGCACTGTCAGAGGGGCTGCCTCTCAGAAGGAACATTAATCCAAGGCCCCATTGCCTGCTTGGGTGGATGGAAAAGATCCCATGACGTAATTTTATATATGAGCAGGGGAGTTACCCCTGGTGTTCTGGTAAATATTTATCCCTCAATCAACATCACAAAAACAAAATTATCTGCTCATTATGATATTGTTGGTTGTGGGAGTTTGTTGAGCATAAATTAGTTTCATACATTACAACAGTGACTATACTTCCAAAATATATCCTCCATTAGCTGTGAAGCACTTTGAAGACGTCTTGTGGTAACTAACAGTGTTGTATAAATACAAGTTTTTTTTAATTTGCTGGTGTTTTTTGAAGAGGTAATAGAGAGGGTTGATGAGGGTAATGCTGTTGATGTGGTGTCGATGGACTTCTAAAAGGTATTTGATACAATGCCACACAACAGATTTGTGAGCGAAGTTACAGCTCATGGAATAAAAGGGACAGTAGCAACTTGGATACGGAATTGGCTGAGTGACAGGAAACAGAGATTAGTGGTTAATAGATGTCTTTCGGATTGGAGGAAGGTTTATTGTGGAGTTCCTCAGGGATCGATGTTAGGACCTATGCTCTTCCTGATACATATTAATGACCTAGACCTTGGTGTACAGGGCACAATTTCAAAATATGCAAATCACACAAAACTTGAAAGTATGGTGAATTATGAAGAGGACAGTGATAGAATTCAGAAGGTTGTAGGCTGGTGGGAATGGGTAGACAAGTGGCAGTTGAAGTTTAATCCAGAGAAGTGCATGAGAGGTAGAAGGCGAGGAGGGGAGTTGAGGAGAAATGTTTTCACCCAGAGGATGATGGGAGTCTGGAACTCACTGCCTGAAAGGGCGTTTGAGTCAGAAACTCTCATAACATTTAAGAAACATTTAGATATTCACTTGCGTTGCCATAACCTCCAGGGCTATGGGGCCAAGCGCTGGAAAATGGGATTAGTGTAGTCAGATCTTTGTTGACCGGCCGGACACAATGGGCTGAATGGCCTCCTGTGCTGTAGATGTCTATGAGTCAATGCAAGGTGATACATTTTGGTAGGAAAAACATGGAGAGACATTATAAAATGAAGGGTATAACTCTAAAGGAGGTGCAGGAGCAGAGGAACATTGGTGCATATGTGCAAAATCATTGAAGGTAGCAAGTCAGATTGAGAGAGCGATTATTAAAGCATATTTTTAAAATTCACTCATGGGACATGGGCTTCACTGGCTGGCCCAGCATTTATTGCCCATCCCTAGTTGCCCTTGAGAAGGTGGTGATGAGCTGCCTTCTTGAACCGCTGCAATCCATGTGGTGTAGGTACATCCACAGTGCTGTTAGGGAGGGAGTTCCAGGATTTTGACCCAGTGACAGTGAAGGAACGGTGATATATTTCCAAGTCAGGATGGTGAGTGACTTGGAGGGGAACTTCCAGGTGGTGGTGTTCCCATCTGTCTGCTGCCCTTGTCCTTCTAGATGATATTGGTCGTGGGTTTGGAGGATGCTGCCTAAGGAGCCTTGGTGAATTCCTGCAGTGCATCTTGTAGATGGTACACACTGCTGCTACTGTGCATCGGTGGTGGAGGGAGTGAATGTTTGTGGATGGGGTGCCAGTCAAGTGGACTGCTTTGTCCTGGATGGTGTCCAGCTTTTTCAGTGTTGTGGGAGCTGCACTCATCCAGGCAAGTGGGGAGTATTTCATCACACTCCTGACTTGTGCCTTGTAGACAGGCTTTGGGAAGTCAGGAGGTGAGTTATTCATCGCAGGATTCCTAGTGTATTCTGGGCTTTATAAATGTCGTGGTAGAATACAAAAGCAAGGAATTTATGTAGAACCTTTATGAAATACTAGTTCACCTTCAACTGGAGTATTGTGTCCAGTTCTGGGAACCACATTTTAGGAAGGATGTGATTGCATTAGAGTGAGTGCAGAAATGGTTCTGGGGATGAGAGATTTAGTTACATAGATAGATTGGAGAAACTGGGGCTGTTCTCCTTAGAGAAGAGAAGACTGAAAAGAGATTTTATAGAGGTGTACAAAGTCTTGGAAGGATCTGGACAGAGTAGATAGGGAGAAACTATTCCCATCAGTGGAAGGATTGAGAACTAGAGGACATTGGCAAAAGAAGCAGTGGCGAGATGAGGAAAGGGTTTTTCACACAGAGAGTGGAACGCACTGCCTCAGAGTGTGGGGGAGACAGGGTCAATCGAGTGGTTAGGATCTTGAATGGGCTGCCTGAGAGTGTGGGGTAGACAGGGTCAATCGAGTGATTAGGATCTGGAATACACTGTCTGAGAGTGTGGGGTAGACAGGGTCAATCGATTGGTTAGGATCTTGAATGGGCTGTCTGAGAGTGTGGGGGAAGGCAGGGTCATTCGAGTGGTTAGGATCAGGAATGCACTGCCTGAGAGTGTGGTGGAGACAGGGTCAATCGAGTGGTTAGGGTCTGGAATGCACTGTCTGAGAGTGTGGGGTAGACAGGGTCAATCGATTGGTTAGGATCTGGAATGCACTGTCTGAGAGTGTGGTGGAGACAGGGTCAATCGAGTGGTTAGGGTCTGGAATGCACTGTCTGAGAGTGTGGTGGAGACAGGGTCAATTGTGGCTTTCAAAAGAGAATTGGATCATTATGTGAAATGAAAAAATGTTCAGGGATACGAGGACAGGACTGGGTAGCTCTTCAGGGGGCTGGCACAGATTGATAGCATGGAGTGCTGTAATAATTCTATTATTCTTAATTGAGACATTGCTTGACTGGAAGCCAATGTTGGTTAATGAGTATAGCTGCTAGGTGAACAGGACTTGGTGCGAGTTAGACTGGAGCAGCAGACTTTTAGACAATCTCAATTTATGTATAGTGGAAGCCGGAAGTCTGACTCGGGTGTGTTAGGAATAGTCAAGTCTGGAGGTAACAAAGGTGGGTTTCAGCAGCAGTTGAGCTGAGGCAGATGTGGATTTCGGTGATGTTACAGATGTGGATTTGGGTGATGTTACAGATGTGGATTTGGGTGATGTTACAGAGGTGGATTTGGGTGATGTTACAGAGGTGGATTTGGGTGATGTTACAGATGTGGATTTGGGTGATGTTACAGATGTGAATTAGGGTGATGTTACAGAGGTGGATATGGGTGATGTTACAGAGGTGGATATGGGTGATGTTACAGAGGTGGATTTGGGTGATGTTACAGAGGTGAATATGGGTGATGTTACAGAGGTGAATTTGGGTGATGTTACAGATGTGGATTTGGGTGATGTTACAGAGGTGAATTTGGGTGATGTTACAGAGGTGAATTTGGGTGATGTTACAGAGGTGGATTTGGGTGATGTTACAGATGTGGATTTGGGTGATGTTACAGAGGTGAATATGGATAATGTTACAGAGGTGAATTTGGGTGATGTTATAGATGTGGATTTGGGTGATGTTACAGATCTGGATTTGGGTGATGTTACAGAGGTGGATATGGGTGATGTTACAGAGGTGAATTTGGGTGATGTTACAGATGTGGATTTGGGTGATGTTACAGATGTGGATTTGGGTGATGTTACAGAGGTGGATATGGGTGATGTTACAGAGGTGAATTTGGGTGATGTTACAAAGGTGGATTTGGGTGATGTTACAAAGGTGGATTTGGGTGATGTTACAGAGGTGGATATGGGTGATGTTACAGAGGTGAATTTGGGTGATGTTACAGATGTGGATTTGGGTGATGTTACAGATGTGGATTTGGGTGATGTTACAGAGGTGGATATGGGTGATGTTACAGAGGTGAATTTGGGTGATGTTACAAAGGTGAATTTGGGTGATGTTACAAAGGTGGATTTGGGTGATGTTACAGGTGTGGATTTGGGTGATGTTACAGAGGTGGATATGGGTGATGTTACAGAGGTGGATATGGGTGATGTTACAGAGGTGGATTTGGGTGATGTTACAGAGGTGGAAGTGGAAGGTCTTGGCGAACTCTGAAATCTCTTTTGTTTTTCAGGCCCCGATGGAGAGGAGATGATGTCAGTCCTGCTGCATGATCTTTATCGACAGAAGATAAAAATGATGAAGCGGACAGTGCAGAACATTGGTCCTACTGAACAGCACATATGGGAACGAGCTGAAGAGAGGTTGAGGGACCAAGAGGACCAAATGTATGATCAGTTTTCCTTGGGGACAAGTCTGAGCAGAAGCTCTTTGACGGACACCAGAAGAGGCCAGAGCCAGGGCGATGGAGACATGACAGACAGTATATCGGAGGAATTCCAGGATCTGAGTGAATGGCGGGACAATATCCAGCAACTGATGGGCACTGGTCACAGGTAACACATGGTTCATGTAAAGTGGAGAGCGGAGCACATTTAGAATTCACTTAACAAATGGGAATTCCAGAGTGAGAAGCAATGTCAGAGACACCTGTGTACTCGAAGGCTAATCCGAGTTATGGAATAAATTACCAGGGAAGGAAGTGATACGGCTAGGTGGAATTGAGGAATATGGGGGGAAGATGGGATTGAGAGAAATGGGCACAGGATGGGGAAGTGTGTGCATGGGGAGAGAGCACAGAGCAGAGTCTCAGGGAGATTACAGAACCTGTGATAGAGAGCTTGGGCTGGGAAGTGGCAAGTAACATTTGTGCCACACAAGTGTCAGGCAATGACCATCTCCAAAAAGAGAGAATCTAACCATTGCTCCTTGACATTCAATGGCATTCCCATCACTGAATCCCGCACTACCAACATCCTGAGATTACCATTGACTAGAAATTAAACTGGACCAACCCTAGAAATACAGTGACCACAGGAGCAAGACAGAGGCTTCAAATTCTGAGACAAGTAACTCATCTCCTGACTCCCCAAAGCCTGTCCACCATCTACAGGGCACAAGTCAGGAGTGTGATGGAATACTCCCCACTTGCCTGAATGAGTGCAGCTCCAACAACACTCAAGAAGCTGGACACTATCCAGGACAAAGCAGCCCGATTGATTGGCCCCACATCCACCACCTTCAACATACACTGCCTCTACCACTGATGGAAAGTGTGTTAAAAGGACAAGGACAGCAAATGCATGGGAACACCACCACATGGAAGTTCCCCTCCAAGTCACTCACCATCCTGACTTGGAAATATATTGCCGTTCCTTCACTGTCGCTGGGTCAAAATCCTGGAACTCCCTTCCTAACAGCACTGTGGGTGTACCTACACCACATGGACTGCAGCAATTCAAGAAGGCAGCTCATCACCACCTTCTCAAGGGCAACTAGGGATGGGCAATAAATGCTGGTCCAGCCAGCGAAGCCCACATCCCGTGAATGGATAAAAAATATCAAAAATTGGAACTGTGGTTTATAAATAGAGGCACAGAATACAACAAGGATATGTTGCTAAACATTTAGAAAGTATTGATGTGATCTCAGCTGGGCTATTGTGTTCAATTTTGAGGACCGGTTATGACCCCAGCTGATGTTATTAGCGGACAAATCAGATCCCAGAATGGAGTTTGCTGTCATGTTTATTGTTTAATAAATGCTTATCTTTTTGTTTAAAAGTTAACAGCAGACTCCTGTGAATCTGTTTCAGTAAGTACCCTCCACAGTTAAAAAATATATTACTTACTGAAACTTTTAAACAAAAAGATAATCATTTAGTAAACAAGAAACATTAACTATATTACATGAGACAACAAAAAGGTTGGGAAGATTTCAACACAGACACCAAGAAAAAATGACTCAAACTCACGCTATCCCCTTTATCCTAGCAATACCCTCACAGACTGACACTCCAGTGAAGGGGTACCACTGTTTCCACACCAAGGCTAGAGCTGGTTTAGTTGCAGAGGTTTCTTGTCCTGTAGACTTCTGAACATGTATTGGAAGTCCTTCCACAATTGGTGATTACCCAGAAAACTCACTCTAAACTCATTATTACTTTAACTTTAGAGCAATACATGTGAGTTCCTTAAACTCATTTCCTCAGCAACCTGGCATCAATCCCGGCTAGAGAGAGTCTTGGACCTAATCTGTCTTGACTCTGTGGTATACACATACCAAATGAACTAAAATCTGCTTTTCTGTCTCTCCCTGTGTCTTTGTGGGTCTCTCTCTGGTTCCCTGTTGCGAGGCAACAGCACAGTTTTTCCCTACTCTTTGTTTCTGTTTTAACTTTCCTAAACTACTAACGCCTTGGTAACCCATCTCTTAACCTACAGTTGTAAAACCTCATTAAAAACGTATCCAAACAAGGGCTGGGCCATACAAGTCTCCAGGGCCTGGAGACTTCCCAGCTCCATCAAAAATAAAGCTCTAAAATGAAACCAAACCTAGGTTTCACCTTTCTTAGCACACAAATAAAAGAAGTATAAATTAAACTTAAAGCTATATCTTGTTCCTAACACCCACAAATCCAAATATAACTTAGTTAAAACTAAATCTAGTTCCTAGCAGGAGCAGACGTTAGGAAGGATGTGAAGTCATTGGACAGGGTGCAGAGAAGATTTACTGGAATGACAGCAGCTAAGGACCTGGGGTGGTTGTCCTTAGAGCAGCCAATGTTAAAGGGAGGTGTTCAAATTCATGAATGGTTTTGACAGAGTAAGTAAAGAGAAACTATTTCTGATGGCTGACGGATTGATAACCAGAGCATGTGGATTGAAGGTGATTGGCAGAAGAAGCAGAGATGACATGAGGAACCGTTTTGTCCCTGTTAAGTTGCTGTGATTTGGAATGCACTCTGCCTAAAAGGTTGATGGAAGTAGATTAAATAATAACTTTCAATAGAGAATTGCTTAGAGTCATTTATAGAGCTCTGGGGAAAGAGCAGTTGAATGGGGTTAACTGGATAGATCTACCAAAGGGGCAGCATGGGAACAATGGGCTGAATGGCTTTCTTCTGTGCTGTATTTTTCTATGCTCAAAAAATGTGTAACCGAGCGTCACAGGGGCTTTATTCTGTATTTCTAGGAACACAGCATCCAGCCCCCAGAGGACATCAGCCAGCAGGAATACCAGAAAGGATGGAGGCTTACAAGGATACACACCTTGTCTACCTGTGGTTGGTTCGTGGGAGTTTGAACGTGGCGATGAGGAGTATGTGAAGTTCCTAGAATTGTTCCTGAGCTACCTGTTAGAGAGAGACCGGATAGTGAATGAGGATCCAGCTGTCCCACTGCTGACCAGCTGCTCAGCCTACCTGAAGGAACTGGAGCTGAACTCGTTGGTATTCCAGGTTCACACCACTCTAAAGCGGCGGCAGAGCAGGACCAGAGCTGCTGGGGAGGTCTCCAGAACAAAGAGCAGCTCTTGCTTAAAGTCCGAGTGGCATCGGAGCGAGAACCTGGGCTGCGGGGGAGGATCGAAACCCCCAGTCTCCTCCCCCGCTCCGGGGTTGTTCCACTCCACTGCCCACTCTGAAGTATTGTCAAATGAGCACAATGTCCACAGTTATTTTCCTGCTGCTGGTACTCGGGGCAGGGTGAGGGGCAGAGGCCTGTTTGGGTTAAGGTTGCACTCTTTGCCCCATCAGTTCAATGTGGTCCAGAAATGGGCAGCTGCTCCTGACCCTGCCTGCTTCATCAAGAGGCCTGTGAGGACAGAGCACACTCCCTGCTTGTCAGTGTTTGCTCTATTGGAAGAGGACCTCACTCCCGAGCTGGAAGTCAAGTTCCAGGGCATGGCGAAGCTGCTGGAGTGGATGATCCGATGGTCTGAGCAGAGGCTGCTCTGTGGCCTTCACAAAGTGGAAAAGTTACTGGAACAGAGCACTGCCATACGGGTCAAAACATCAATGCCTGCCATCCTCCGCTCCCTGTGGCTGCTAGACAGAGACCTGGAGACTCAGACACTGGACAACTGCAACCACAGGGTATGTTACAGTACAGTTTTCCCCTCTTGATTTCAGAGAATGGTTACAGCACAGGAGGCAGCCATTCAGCCCATTGTGTCTGTGCTGGCTCTTGAAAGGAGCAATTCACCTAGTGTCATTCCTCCTGCCTTTCCCCACAGCCCTGCATATTTTTTTTCCTTTTCAGATAATAATCCAACTCCCTTTTGAATTTCTACACTATCCTCCTCAAAGTTCACAGTGCTTCCAAGTTTCATATCATCTGCAAATTTTGAAATTGCTCGCTGTACACCAAGGTCTAGATCATGAAAATGGATCAGGCAGAACAAGGGTCCGAACACTGACCTCTGGGGAACTCCACTACAAACATCATTTAACCACTACTCCCTGTTCCCTGTCACTCAGGCAATTTCTCACCTGTGATGCTGCTGCCCCTTTTATTCCATGAGCTCTATGCCTTTGGAAGTTGATGTATACACCACACCAACATCATTAGTGTCAGGAACTCGCTGCCAGAGGAGGTGGTGGAAGCAGGTACGATAGTGGTGCTTAAGACGCAGCTGGACAAATACATGAATAGGATGGGAATAGAGGGATACGGACCCCGGAAGTTCAAAATGTTTTAGTTGACGGGCAATATGATCGGCACAGGTTTGGAGGGCCAAAG
Source organism: Isurus oxyrinchus (assembly GCA_026770705.1). Classification (NCBI taxonomy): domain Eukaryota; kingdom Metazoa; phylum Chordata; class Chondrichthyes; order Lamniformes; family Lamnidae; genus Isurus; species Isurus oxyrinchus. Next base: position 196,963,979 of record JANJGN010000004.1, on the reverse strand, counting down.
GGCCTGTTCCTGTACTGTACTTTGCTTTGTTCTTTGTACTTTATTACCCTCATCAACCTGCCTCATCAAAAAACTCCACAAGTTAGTCAAACATGATTTCCCTTAAGAAATTCATGCTGGATTTCCTTAATTATTCCGCATTTGTCCAAGTGTCTATTAATTTTATCCCAAATTATCATTTCTAAAAACTTCCCCAATGCTGTGGTTAAACTGACTGGTCTGTGGATGCTGGGCTTATTGTTACACCCTGAGTCTAAGGAAGTTTGGAAAATTATGGCCAATGACTCTGCAATGACTCACTTCCCTCAGTATCCTTGGATGTCTGCAGTAAGTGTCTGCGGCTCGAGGAGCTTCGGCTCAGAGTCATTGAGCTGGAGGCTGAGCTGCAGACACTGCGACACATCAGGGTGGGGGAAAGCTATCTGGATGCTTTATGTCAGGAGGCAGTCACGCCATTTAGGACAGGGTCTTCTGATTTGGTCAGTGGTCAGGGACAGGAGGGTTTGACAGGTAAGGGGACCCAGAGGACAGGAGCACAGAGTGTGAGCCTCTGCAACTGTCCAACAGGTTTGAGGTTCTCTCGGTTTGTTTGGATGAGAGTGGGGACTGCAGGGTAGATGAGAAAACAGACCATGGCACCATGGTACAGGAAGTCATCCAAACCGTGGGGAGCAAAAAGGAATGTAGTGGGAGTAGGGGACAGTACGGTGAGGGGGATTGACACTCTGAAACAAGGAGCGAGAGTCCAGACGGCTGTGTTGCCTGCCCGATGCCAGGGTTCGGGACATCTGCTCAGGGCTGGAGAGGAACTTGCAGTGGGAGGAGGAGGATCCAGTGGTTGTGGTCCAGGCAGGTACCAATGACATAGGCAGGATGAGGAAGGAGGTTCTGCATAGTCAGTATGAGGAGCTCGGCACCAAATTAAGAAGCAGAACCTCAAAGGTAATAATTTCTGGATTATTACCTGGGCCACATGCAAATTAGCATAGGACAAATAAGATGAGAGAAATGAATGTGTGGCTCAAAGACTGGGTGTGGGAGAAGTGGGTTCCAGATCATGGGGCACTGGCACCAGTACTGGGGAAAGTGGGATCTGTACTGCTGGGACTACACCCGAACTGTACAGGAGCTGGTGTTCTAGTGAGTCGCATAACTAGGGAAATAGAGAGGGTTTTAAACTGAATAGTGGGGGCAAGGGATCAAATTTGGGAAGATGTGGTCAACCAAAGAGTAGAGACAAGGTAAGAGAGAAATGTATTAATATGGGAAATGATAAATAGACTGCGATAGGAAGGGAGGGACAAAGAGTAAATCAGCAGATAAGGCTAGACGCTACAAAAATAATAAAAGGACAAAACTAAAGGTCCTGTATCTAAACACATGTAGCATTCGAAACGAAACAGATGAACTGGTGGTGCAAATGGAAATAAATAAATACGACCTGATAGACATTACAGAGACATGGCTATAGGATGATATAGATTGGGACCTGAGCATTGAAGGGTATGTGACATTTCGGAACGAGAGGAAGTTAGGAAAAGGTGGAGGGGTGGTTCTGTTAATTAATGATGGTATTAGCACATTAGAGAGGTAAGCTCAGGACTCCTTGAAATCTGATACGTAATTGGAAAGCAGATTGGTGCAGTTGATGTTTGTCCTGCATTGTGATTGGTGCATCTGTTGTTTGTCCTGCAAAGTGATTGGTGCATCTGTTGTTAGTCCTGCACTGTGATTGGTTTATTTGTCTCTGTGCTATTTTGAGCCTGGACTCTGAGCTTGGGCAGGATCGTGACCCACAGGTTTCACCATTGTCTTTCTCCAATGTCCAGACAGGAGACAGTGTGAGTGGATAGTGATCAGGAACACTGGCCACCTATTTTGACCTGCAGAGACTTAGTATACAACTTGGTATCATCCATAGGGCACAGAATCACATGGTGTTCCCCTATCCAATGCACTCGGTCCCTTCCCCTCCTCCTCACTCACTTCACCTCCCCTCCCAGTCACCCTTGCCCCTTCCCCCTCCCCTTCACCCCTTCCCCTCCTCTTGTAGTTGCCCTTGCTCCCTTTCCCCTTCCTCATGCCCCCTTTCCCCTTCCCCTTTTTCCTTCCCCTCACTCCCTTCCCCTCATCTCCCCTCCTCATTGTCCTCATTACTTCCCCTCCCCTTCACTTTGCCCCCTACCCCACCACTCTCCTCATCCCCTTTTCCTCCCCTCCCCATTGCCCTCGTCCCTTCCCATCCCCCTCACATCTTCCTCTGCCCCTCACATCTTCCCCCTCCCTTACCCATCACCCTCGCCAATTGCCCACCCCCTCGCCCCTTCCCCCTATCGCCCTCACCCCTTCTCCCTCCAATTGCCCCCTCCACCATTCCCTCCCCTTCCCCCCTGGCCCCATTGCCCCATGCTATTCCCCTCCCCTCCATCTGGTCCCATTGCCCTGCCCCATTCCCTTGCTGCCTCTCTTGCTCCCTTCCCCTCGCCTCCCCCTCGCCACTGTTTCCTTAATCAACATCACTAAAATAGATTGTCTGATCCTTCCCATATTGCTGTTACTGGGAGCTTGCTGTGCACAGACTGGATACCTTGTTTCTCTATATAACAATGGTGACTACAGCTGAAAATTCCTCATTGGCTGCAAAACAATTTGGACCTTCCTGGGGGTGAGAAAGGCCCTGTGCAAATCCTTTATCCCATTCTGAGCAATGGCCTTGTTGGATTGTTGTCATGTCTTGTTTACAGAAATCAGAGAGACGGCTGACTGTGTACCAGCCTGAGCACCCCACCCTGAAGCTGGACAGGGAGAGCAGTGTGGACACGGGCTACCCAGGATCTTTGAGGACACCTGTCATGGACTTGGAGGCTGATATTGAAGGAGATGTTCGACCTTTCATACCGTAAGTTTAGAAGTTTATCATGCACATGGCAGAGTTACTGAGCTGAAGGAGAGTCCGAGATGCAAGGCTGAGAGCCTTGAACCTTTCGGTGCTGTGAGTAAGTGGTGATTAAGTGTATGAGCTGCTATGGTTCTGTCTTGCAGTCATCCCAAGGACAGTCATGTGACCTTATCAGTGGGATAAGTAACATGGAGGAACTTGGAGCCATTTGTACTGAGAACATTGATAGTGGAGGTGGTTTTCTTGAGGCTTGTTCCATTTAAACATGCTATTTAGTTTCTACATCAATGATCATTTAAAGGATGGATGCTTCCATATTAAAAGACTCTATCTAGGTCCCTCATAATTTTAAACACCTCAATTAAAATCTCCCCAATCTCCCCTGCTCCAAGGAAGACAATCCCAGCCTATCCAGTCCTAGTTAAAATTCTCCATTTCTGGCAACAATTTCATACACCTCCTCTATGCCCTCTCTCGTGCGATCACACCCTTCTTGTAATGCAGCCATCAGAACTGTAACTGAGTAAATGAAGCAAGGACTCAGAGAGCACTCAACAATGCAACTGGAATATGTGTCCTCTAGTCCTGCTATAAGGACACAGGTGATACAGATTTAAAATCTTCGGCAAGAGAAGCAGGAAGAATGTGAGGAGGAACTTTTTTACAAAACAAATGGTAATGACCTAGAACTTGCTGCACACGAGGGTGGTGGAAGTGGAAACAATCAATGATTACAAAAGGAAATCAGATGGGCGCTTAGAGGAAACAAACTTGCAAGGTTACAGGAATGAGTGGGTGAATGGGCTGACTGGATTGCTCTGCAGAGAGCTAGCATGGACTCGATGGGCTAAATGGCATCCTTTTGTGCCATAAATAACTCGAGAAACCTTGGGCAGTGGGATTTCCAAACTCACCCGGGTCCTTACACACAAGGAAAGTTTCACAAGTTCAGTAAAGGCAATGATGTCTTTGTCCAACCCAAAGCAGAGCCATGTTCTCAGGATAGTTTTAATACCAGGTCCTGCGTAGCCGATGGTGGGCAATGTCTGTGAGTGGGTTAGACTTAGAGAATAGTCACAGCACAGGAGGAGGCCATTTGACCCAACTATGCCATCTCCCTGAAGGAGCAATTCATCACTGCCCTCTCCTGCCTTTTCTCTGTAGCTCTGCAAAATGTTCCTCTTCAGAAAATACACAATTCCCTTTTGGAAGCCTCGATTGAACCACACTCTCAGGCAGTGCATTCAAGCTCCTAACCACTCACTATGTAACAAAGCTTTTCCACAAGTTGCCATTGCTTCATCGCCTCTGGGTGAAAATCCTCCAACTCCCTTCCTAACAGCACTGTGGGAGCTGATAGAGCACACCACTACCTACATCCCATGGACTGCAGTGTTCAAGAAGGCAGCTCACCACCAGCTTCTCAAGGGCAGTTGGGGAGGGGGTGATGCAGTAGTATTGTTGCTGGACTAGTAATCCAGAGACCCAGGGTAATGCTCTGGGGAACCGAGGTTGTATCCCACACGGCAGAGGGTGGAATTTGAATTCAATAAAAAATCTGGAATTAAGATTCTAATGATGACCATGAAACCATTGTCAATTGTCGTAAAAACCCATCTGGTTCACTAATGCCCTTTAGGGAAGGAAATCTGCAGCCCCTACCTAGCCTGGCTTACATGTGATTCCAGACCCACAGCAATTTGGTTGAGACAATCTTTTGCATCAAATCACTAAAAGGTCTAAAAGGAATGGCCTGTACTCCTGTACCTCCACCACACAGACTGCAGCGGTTCAAGGAGGCAGCTTCACCACCACCTTATCCAGGGCAATTAGGGATGGGCAATAAACGCTGGCCCAGCCACTTACAGCTGAATAAAAGCATCACTTTAAATGAGTTGTGCTACGTTTTGGGGACAGTGGGGAGGGAGGATTCTCTGCCCTGAATCCAGTAAATTATCATTGCCAAAACAAAACTTCTTGAAATCTGATACGTAATGGGAAAGCAGATCCGTGCATCTGTATAAAAACAAAAAGCTGCCGATGCTGGAAATCCAAAACAAAAACAGAATTACCTGGAAAAACTCAGCAGGTCTGGCAGCGTCGGCGGGGAAGAAAAGAGTTGACGTTTCGAGTCCTCATGACCCTTCGACAGAACTGAGCGAAATTAGGTAATTCCAGGTAATTCTGTTTTTGTTTTGGATTTCCAGCATCCGCAGTTTTGTTTTGTCTTTATCTCTGTAGGTAAACATAGCTCTGTTTCCTAATTTCGCTCAGTTCTGTCGAAGGGTCATGAGGACTCGAAACGTCAACTCTTTTCTTCTCCGCCGACGCTGCCAGACCTGCTGAGTTTTTCCAGGTAATTCTGTTTTTGTTTTGTGCCTCTGCTGTTAGTCCTGCACTGTGATTGGTGTATCTGCAGTTAGTCCTGCACTGTGATTGGTGCATCTGGTGTTAGTCCTGCACTGTGATTGGTGCATCTGCTGTTAGTCCTGCACTGTGATTGGTGTATCTGTTGTTAGTCCTGCACTGTGATTGGTGTGTCTGCTGTTAGTCCTGCATTGTGATTGGTGTATCTGTTGTTAGTCCTGCACTGTGATTGGTGTATCTGCTGTTAGTCCTGCACTGTGATTGGTGTATCTGCTGTTAGTCCTGCACTGTGATTGGTGTATCTGCTGTTAGTCCTGCATTGTGATTGGTGTATCTGTTGTTAGTCCTGCACTGTGATTGGTGTATCTGCTGTTAGTCCTGCACTGTGATTGGTGTATCTGCTGTTAGTCCTGCACTGTGATTGGTGTATCTGCTGTTAGTCCTGCACTGTGATTGGTGTATCTGCTGTTAGTCTTGCACTGTGATTGTTGCATCTGCTGTTAGTCTTGCACTGTGATTGTTGCATCTGCTGTTAGTCCTGCACTGTGATTGGTGCATCTGCTGTTAGTCCTTCATTGTCATTGGTGTATCTGTTGTTAGTCCTGCACTGTGATTGGTGTATGTGTTGTTAGTCCTGCATTGTGATTGGTGTATGTGTTGTTAGTCCTGCACTGTGATTGGTGTATCTGTTGTTAGTCCTGCATTGTGATTGGTGTATGTGTTGTTAGTCCTGCATTGTGATTGGTGTATCTGTTGTTAGTCCTGTACTGTGATCGGTTTATCTGTTGTTAGTCCTGCACTGTGATTGGTGTATGTGTTGTTAGTCCTGCATTGTGATTGGTGTATGTGTTGTTAGTCCTGCACTGTGATTGGTGTATCTGTTGTTAGTCCTGCATTGTGATTGGTGTATCTGTTGTTAGTCCTGTACTGTGATCGGTTTATCTGATAAAAACAAAAAAACTGTGGATGCTGGAAATCCAAAACAAAAACAGAATTACCTGGAAAAACTCAGCAGGTCTGGCAGCATCGGCGGAGAAGAAAAGAGTTGACGTTTCGAGTCCTCATGACCCTTCGACAGAACTTGAGTTCGAGTCCAAGAAAGGGGTGAAATATAAGGTGGTTTAAGGTGTGTGTGTGGGGGGCGGAGAGATAGAGAGAGAGAGAGGTGGTTGTGTAGACAAACAAGCAGTGATAGAAGCAGATCATCAAAAGATGTCAACGACAATGGTACAATAGAACACATAGGTGTTAAAGTTAAAGTTGGTGATATTATCTAAACGAATGTGCTAATTAAGAATGGATGGTAGGGCACTCAAGGTATAGCTCTAGTGGGGGTGTTTTGTTTATATAATGGAAATAGATGGGAAAAGGAAAATCTTTATAATTTATTGGAAAAAAAAGGAAGGGGGAAACAGAAAGGGGGTGGGGATGGGGGAGGGAGCTCACGACCTAAAGTTGTTGAATTCAATATTCAGTCCGGAAGGCTGTAAGGTGCCTAGTCGAAAGATGAGGTGTTATTCCTCCAGTTTGCGTTGGGCTTCACTGGAAAAATGCAGCAAGCCAAGGACAGACATGTGGGCAAGAGAGCAGGGTGGAGTGTTAAAATGGCAAGCGACAGGGAGGTTTGGGTCATTCTTGCGGACAGACCGCAGGTATTCTGCAAAGCGGTCGCCCAGTTTACGTTTGGTCTCTCCAATGTAGAGGAGACCACATTGGGAGCAACGAATGCAGTAGACTAAGTTGGGGGAAATGCAAGTGAAATGCTGCTTCACTTGAAAGGAGTGTTTGGGCCCTTGGACGGTGAGGAGAGAGGAAGTGAAGGGGCAGGTGTTACATCTTTTGCGTGGGCATGGGGTGGTGCCATAGGAGGGGGTTGAGGAGTAGGGGGTGATGGAGGAGTGGACCAGGGTGTCCCGGAGGGAGCGATCCCTACGGAATGCCGATAAGGGGGGTGAAGGGAAGATGTGTTTGGTGGTGGCATCATGCTGGAGTTGGCGGAAATGGCGGAGGATGATCCTTTGAATGCGGAGGCTGGTGGGGTGATAAGTGAGGACAAGGGGGACCCTATCATGTTTCTGGGAGGGAGGAGAAGGCGTGAGGGCGGATGCGCGGGAGATGGGCCGGACACGGTTGAGGGCCCTGTCAACGACCGTGGGTGGAAAACCTCGGTTAAGGAAGAAGGAGGACATGTCAGAGGAACCGTTTTTGAAGGTAGCATCATCGGAACAGATGCGACGGAGGCGAAGGAACTGGGAGAATGGGATGGAGTCCTTACAGGAAGCGGGGTGTGAGGAGCTGTAGTCAAGGTAACTGTGGGAGTCGGTGGGTTTGTAATGGATATTGGTGGACAGTCTATCACCAGAGATTGAGACAGAGAGGTCAAGGAAGGGAAGGGAAGTGTCAGAGATGGACCACGTGAAAATGATGGAGGGGTGGAGATTGGAAGCAAAATTAATAAATTTTTCCAAGTCCCGACGAGAGCATGAAGCGGCACCGAAGTAATCATCGATGTACCGGAGAAAAAGTTGTGGAAGGGGGCCAGAGTAGGACTGCAACAAGGAATGTTCCACATACCCCATAAAGAGACAGGCATAGCTGGGGCCCATGCCGGTACCCATAGCCACACCTTTTATTTGGAGAAAGTGAGAGGAGTTGAAGGAGAAATTGTTCAGCGTGAGAACAAGTTCAGCCAGACGGAGGAGAGTAGTGGTGGATGGGGATTGTTCGGGCCTCTGTTCGAGGAAGAAGCTAAGGGCCCTCAGACCATCCTGGTGGGGTTGGAGGTGTAGAGGGATTGGACGTCCATGGTGAAGAGGAAGTGGTTGGGGCCAGGGAGGACTCCATCCCATTCTCCCAGTTCCTTCGCCTTCGTCGCATCTGTTCCGATGATGCTACCTTCAAAAACGGTTCTTCTGACATGTCCTCCTTCTTCCTTAATCAAGGTTTTCCACCCACGGTCGTTGACAGGGCCCTCAACCATGTCCAGCCCATCTCCCACGCATCCGCCCTCACGCCTTCTCCTCCCTCCCAGAAACATGATAGGGTCCCCCTTGTCCTCACTTATCACCCCACCAGCCTCCGCATTCAAAGGATCATCCTCCGCCATTTCCGCCAACTCCAGCATGATGCCACCACCAAACACATCTTCCCTTCACCCCCCTTATCGGCATTCCGTAGGGATAGCTCCCTCCGGGACACCCTGGTCCACTCTTCCATCACCCCCTACTCCTCAACCCCCTCCTATGGCACCACCCCATGCCCACGCAGAAGATGTAACACCTGCCCCTTCACTTCCTCTCTCCTCACCGTCCAAGGGCCCAAACACTCCTTTCAAGTGAAGCAGCATTTCACTTGCATTTCCCCCAACTTAGTCTACTGCATTCGTTGCTCCCAATGTGGTCTCCTCTACATTGGAGAGACCAAATGTAAACTAGGCGACCGCTTTGCAGAACACCTGCGGTCTGTCCGCAAGAATGACCCAAACCTCCCTGTCGCTTGCCATTTTAACACTCCACCCTGCTCTCTTGACCACATGTCTGTCCTTGGCTTACTGCATTGTTCCAGTGAAGCCCAACGCAAACTGGAGGAACAACACCTCATCTTCCGACTGGGCACCTTACAGCCTTCCGGACTGAATATTGAATTCAACAACTTTAGGTCGTGAGCTCCCTCCCCCATCCCCACCCCCTTTCTGTTTCCCCCTTCCTTTTTTTTCCAATAAATTATAAAGATTTTCCTTTTCCCATCTATTTCCATTATATAAAAAAAACACCCCCACTAGAGCTGTACCTTGAGTGCCCTACCATCCATTCTTAATTAGCACATTCGTTTAGATAATATCACCAACTTTAACTTTAACACCTATGTGTTCTATTGTACCATTGTCGTTGACATCTTTTGATGATCTGCTTCTATCACTGCTTGTTTGTCCATACAACCACACCCCCCACCCCCCAACCCCCCCCCCCCCAACCTCTTTCTCTCTCTCTCTCTCTATCTCTCCGCCCACCACACACACACCTTAAACCAGCTTATATTTCAACTTTTTCTTGGACTCGAACTCAAGTTCTGTCGAAGGGTCATGAGGACTCGAAACGTCAACTCTTTTTTTCTCCGCCGATGCTGCCAGACCTGCTGAGTTTTTCCAGGTAATTCTGTTTTTGTTTCGGTTTGTCTGATGTTAGTCCTGCACTGTGATTGGTTTATCTGATGTTAGTCCTGCATTGTGATTGGTGTATTTGTTGCTTGTCCTGCACTGTGATTGGCTTATATGTTGTCATGTTCTGTGATTGGTTTATCTGCTGTTTGTCCTACATTGTTTATGGTGTACATGCTGTTGTCCCCACTTTGATTGGTGTATCTGTTGTTTGTACTGCATTGTGATTGGTGTACACCTGTTTGTCCTGCACTGTGATTGGTGTATCTGTTAATTGTCTCACACTGTGATTGGTGCCTTTGTTGTTGGACCGGTGCTGTGATTGGTGCCTTTGTTGTTGGACCGGCGCTGTGATTGGTGCCTTTGTTGTTGGACCGGCGCTGTGATTGGTGCCTTTGTTGTTGGACCGGCGCTGTGATTGGTGCTTTTGTTGTTGGACCTGCGCTGTGATTGGTGCCTTTGTTGTTGGACCTGCGCTGTGATTGGTGCCTTTGTTGTTGGACCGGCGCTGTGATTGGTGCCTTTGTTGTTGGACCGGCGCTGTGATTGGTGCCTTTGTTGTTGGACCGGCGCTGTGATTGGTGCCTTTGTTGTTGGACCGGCGCTGTGATTGGTGCTTTTGTTGTTGGACCTGCGCTGTGATTGGTGCCTTTGTTGTTGGACCTGCGCTGTGATTGGTGCCTTTGTTGTTGGACCTGCGCTGTGATTGGTGCCTTTGTTGTTGGACCTGCGCTGTGATTGGTGCCTTTGTTGTTGGACCTGCGCTGTGATTGGTGCCTTTGTTGTTGGACCTGCGCTGTGATTGGTGCCTTTGTTGTTGGACCTGCGCTGTGATTGGTGCCTTTGTTGTTGGACCTGCGCTGTGATTGGTGCCTTTGTTGTTGGACCTGCGCTGTGATTGGTGCCTTTGTTGTTGGACCTGCGCTGTGATTGGTGCCTTTGTTGTTGGACCTGCGCTGTGATTTGGCGCATCTGCTTTTGTGCACTCTAACCCATGTGTAACTGCCTCTGTCGAAGGGTCATGAGGCCTCGAAACGTCAACTCTTTTCTTCTCCATGATGCTGCCAGACCTGCTGAGTTTTTCCAGGTAATTCTGTTTTTGTTTTGTAACTGCCTCATCTTGGTTATTCTTTAAGCTCTGGCTAGTTAATGTGACACAGACTAGGTATAGAAGCTGCTGCTTACCTCAGTGGGTGACCCAGTATCACACTGGGATGGGTTTCATCTCGTGTGCCAAATAGTCAATGTGTTACCTTAACCTGTGCTACGTCACTGACAGGTCAGATGATGCAGAAGGCTTTCAGAAGCAGGATCTGAGTCACACCAATCTGAATCCTCCAGAGGAGCTGACATCAGACTCCGACAGTGGGACTGAAGAAGAGGAATCAGCAGATGGTCCAGGGGCACACGCGGCTCACAAACAGGGTAAGTGTGTGTGGGTGTGAGCCTCGCGAGGGAATGTGAGAGAGAGCTCCCACGGCAACTGGTGGAAATTAAAATCAATTAATAGATCTGGAATATAAAGCTAGCCTCAGTGATGTTGACCATGACAACTATCATCAATTGTTGTATAAACCCACCTGGGTCACTAATGTCCTTTAGGGAAGGGAATCTGCCATCCTTACCTGGTCTGGCCACATGTGACTCCAGACCCACAGCAATGTGGGTGACTCTTAACTGGCCTCTGAAATGGCCTGGGAAGCCTCTCAGTTCAAGGTCAACTAGGGACGGGCAACAGATGCTGCTGGCCTTGCCAACGACACCCACACCCATGAAAGAAGAAAAAAGCTCTGGAAGGGTGTGTGAGGTAGTGTGAGCCCAGCGAGATACTGGGACAGGGAACAGGAGAGAGAGCAAATCTAGAACCCTCTACCTGAGCAGCTGTTTCCGTCTGTAATTTTAAGAAGAGATGGATCATATGGTCCATCGAGCCTGCTCTGCCACTCAGTCCAATCTTGGCTGATTTTGGGCTTTATCTCCACAGTCCTGCTCCCTCCTTTTATTCCTTGATCCCTGAGAAACCAAATATCTGTCTACATCAGCCTTAAATGTACACACAAAATACAAATTTGGAACAGGAGTAGACCATAGGGCCCCTTTGAGCCTGTTCCACCATTCAATAAGATCATGGCTGATCTGACTGTAACCCGGACTCCGCATTCCCATCTACCCCCGATAACCTTTCACCCCCTTGTTAATCAAGAATCTATCTAGTTTTGATGTAAAGATGGTCATAGACTCTGCTTCCACCGCCTTTTGAGGAAGAGAGTTCCAAAGTCTCACGACACTCTGAGAAAAAAATTTCTCCTCATCTCTGTCCTAAATGAGTGACCCCTTATTTTTAAACAGTGACCCCAAGTTCTAGATTCTCCCACAAGAGGAAACATCCTCTCCACATTCACCCTGTCAAGACCCCTCAGGATCTTATATGTTTCAATCAAGACTCCTCTTACTCTTCTAAACTCCAGCTGATGCCTAGTCTGTCCAACTTTTCCTCATAAGACATCCTGCCCATTCCTGGTATTAGCCTGGTAAACCTTCTCTGAACTGTTTCCCATGCATTTACACCCTTCCTTAAATAAGGAGACCATTACTATACACAGTACTCCAGATGTGCTCTCACCAATGCCCTGTATAACTGAAGCATAACCTCCCTACCTTTATATCCAAATACCCCTCACAATAAACAGTAACATTCTATTAGCTTTCTTAATTACCTGTTGTACCTGCATACTAGCTTTTTGTGATGCATGCACTAGGACACCCAGATCCCTCTGAATCTCAGAGCACTGCAATCTCTCATTTTAGATAACATGCTTCTTTTTATTCTTCCTGCCAAAATGGACAAACTCATATTTTCCCACATTATTCTCCATTTGTAAGATCTTTGCCCGCTCAGTTAACCTATTTAACCCTTTGTAGTCTCCATATATCCTCTTCACAATTTACTTCCCTACCTATCTTTGTGTCATTTAGCAAATTTAACAACCATTCCTTTGGTTCCTTCATCCAAGTCATTTATATAAATTGTAAAAAGTTGAGGTCCCAGCACGGATCCCTGTGGCACACCACTTGTTACATCCTGCCAACCAGAAAATGATCCATTTAGGCTCTCTCTGTTTCCTGTTAGCTAGCCAATCTTCTGTCCATGCCAATCCATTACCCCCTACACCATGAGCTTTTATTTTCCACAGTAACCTTTGATGTTATTAAATGCTTTTTGGAAATCTAAGTATGGTACATCGTCCAGTCCCTCTTTATCCACAGCACATGTGACTCCTTCGAAGAACTCCAATAAATTAGTTAAACATGATTTCCCTTTCACAAAACCATGACGACTCTGCCTGATTACCTTGAATTTTTCTAAGCGCCCTGCTATAGCGTCTTTAACAATAGCTTCTAACATTTTCCCTGTGACTGATGTTAAACCAGTTGGTCTATAGTTTCCTGTTTTCTGTCTCCCTTTTTGAATAAAGGAATTATGTTCGCTATTTTCCAATCTAATGTATTCAGTGGTGGACCATCCACAAACCTCTGGGGTAGAGAATTCCAACGATTTGCAACCTTTTGAGTGACGAATTGTCTTCTCATCTCGGTCCCAAATGATCGGCCCCTTATCCTGAGACTGTGCCCAGTGTTCTAGATTCCCCAGCCAGGGGAAGCAACCTCTCAGCATCCTCCCTCTCAACCCCCATCAGAACCTTGTATGTTTCAATGAATCACCTCACATTCTTCTAAACTGCAGAGAATATAGACCTAATTTATGCAGCCTCCCATCATCGGCCAACCCTCTTATCACAGTGACCAATCTAGGGGACCTTCACTGTGCTGTCTTCAATGTAAGTACAGGTGCAGTACCCCAAATCTGGCTGTCCAAAAACTGGACATTTTTCTCTCAGCCTACAGAACTCGGTGATTGGAGAACAAAAATGAATAACCACATCGTCTTTGAAATACAATATGTGGTTATACGGGTACTTACACAAAACACATTCTTGAAATCATTGTAACCACTGACCAGTATTTTTTAGCATCCTCACTCTGAAACCTGGATATTAATTCTGAGGAACTCGCCTCACCGAGAATATCTCCTGGGTTAATACAGGTACCCAGGAGGGATTGCCAACGTCAGAAAGAGAAGATGAATCAATCTGAAAGTAAAATGTTTATCCTTATCTCTTGCCTGCTTTCAGCTGATCCAGTGAGTAATCCAAAATCCAGGAAAATCTGAAATCTTGTACAGTGTCTGCCCCGAGGGTGCTGATTTTGGACAATGGGCCTGTTTATCTTTCCTTAAACACCGGAGACCAAAACTGCACCCAGCATTCCAAGTGTAGTCCCCCCAAAACCCTGCACAATTGTAGCAAGACTTCTTCATTTTTGTCCTCCAATCCCCTTGCAATAACATGCCATTTTCCATCCTAATTGCTTGCTGTACCTGCAAGCGAACTTTCTGATTTCATTGTCTGACTACGCCCAAGTCCCCCTGAACATCAAAATGTACAAGTTACACACCGTTTAAAAAATATTCCACCTCTCCACCCTCACCACCAAAGTGGATAACCTCACACTCTCCTACGTTATACACCCGTCTGCCCACTTGTGGCCCACTCACTTAACCTGTCTATATCTTTGCAGCGTCTTTGTATTCTTCTCACAGTTTGCAGTCCCACCTAGCTTTATACCATTAACAAACTTAGATACATTACTTTCTGTCTCTTCGCTTAAGCCATGAATATAGGTTGTAAATAGCTGAGGCCTCAGCACTAATCCTGTGGCACTCCAGTAGTTACAGCCTGCCAACTTGCAATTGCCCTTCCATCCCTAATTGCTGTTTCCTGTCCTTTAATCAGTCACATTATTAATGCTAATATATCACCCCCAACTCCATGAGCCCTTGCAAATTAACCTTTGTAACTCTTTCGAGTACAAACACGTTTCCATCTGTTCCTATTCAGATGAAGTTACATGTTTCATAGTTTGCCAGTGTGAGATTTGAACTCTTGATCTCAGGGTTACAAACCCAGTACCATAACCACTTGGCTATTTAGGCCAAGCCAAATTAACCTTTGTATGGCACTTTATTAGATGCCTTTTGGAAATCCAGCTGTACTGCATCTACTGGTTCCCCTTCAGTAACTACTAGTTCCTCAATATTGGAGGAGCCCAGCACATCAGTGCAAAAGATAAGGCTGAAGTATTTGCTACAATCTTCAGCCAGAAGTGCTGGCTGGATGGTGCATCTTGGCCTCCTCTGGAGGTCCCCAGCATCACAGATGCCAGTCTTCAGCCAATTCAGTTCACTCCACATGATATCAAGAAACAGCTGAAGGCACTGGATACTGCAAAGGCTATAGGCCCTGACAATATTCTGGCAATAGTACTGAAGACTTGTGCTCCAGAACTTGCTGTGCCCCTAGCCAAGCTGTTCCAGTACAGCTACAACACTGGCATCTACCCGGCTGTGTGGAAAATTGCCCAGGTATGTCCTGTACACAAAAAGCAGGACAAATCCAACCCGGCCAATTACTGCCCCATCAGCCTACTCTCCATCATCAGTAAAGTATTGGAAGGAATCATCAACAGTGCTATCAAGCGGCACTTGTTTAGCAATAACCTGCTCACTGACACCCAGTTTGTGTTCTGCCAGGGCCACTCAGCTCTTGGCCTCATTACAGCCTTGGTTCAAACAAGGATAAAAGAGCTGAACTCCCAAGGTGAGGTGAGAGTGACTGCCCTTGACATCAAGGAAGCATTTGACCGAGTGTGGCAACAAGGAGCCCTAGCAAAACTGGAGTTAATGGGAATCAGGAGGAAAACTCTCTTCTGTTTGGAGTCATACCGAGCACAAAGGAAGATGTTTGTGGTTGTTGGAGGTCAGTCATCTCAGTTCCAGGACATCACTGCAGGAGTTCCTCAGGGTAGTGTCCTCGGCCCAACCATCTTCAGCTGCTTCATCAATGACCTTCCTTCCATCATAAGGTCAGAAGTGGGGATGTTCACTGATAATTGCACAATGTTCACCATTCGCGACTCCTCAGATACTGAAGCAGTCCATGTCCAAACGCAGCAAGACCTGGACAATATCCAGCCTTGGGCTGACAAGTGGCAAATAACATTCACACCACACAAGTGCCAGGCAATGACCATCTCCAACAAGAGAGAACCTAAACATTGCCCTTGATGTTCAATGGCATTAACATCACTGAATGCCCCACTATCAACATCCTGGGGGTTACTATTGACCAGAACCTGAACTGGGCTAGCCATATAAATACTGTGGCTACAAGAGCAGGTCAGAGGCTAGGAATCCTGCAACGAGAAACTCACCTCCTGACTCCCCAAAGCCTGTCCACCATCTCTATGGCAAAGTCAGGAATGTGTGGAATGACAAAGCAGCCTGCTTGATTGGCACCACATCCACAAACATTCACTCCCTCCACCACCGAAACACAGTAGCAGCAGTGTGTACCATCTACAAGATGCACTGCAGGAATTCACCAAGGCTCCTTCGACAGCGCCTTCCAAACCC
Organism: Isurus oxyrinchus; assembly: GCA_026770705.1. Taxonomy (NCBI): domain Eukaryota; kingdom Metazoa; phylum Chordata; class Chondrichthyes; order Lamniformes; family Lamnidae; genus Isurus; species Isurus oxyrinchus. Next base: position 196,948,025 of record JANJGN010000004.1, on the reverse strand, counting down.
ACGACCACTACCATCTAGAAGGACAAGGGCAGCAGACACATGGGAACACCACCACCTGGAAGTTCCCCTCCAAGTCACTCACCATCCTGACTTGGAAATATATCACCGTTCCTTCACTGTCACTGGGTGAAAATCCTGGAACTCCCTCCCTAACAGCACTGTGGGTGTACCTACACCACATGGACTGCAGCGGCTCAAGAAGGCAGCTCACCACCACCTTCTCAAGGGCAGTTAGGGATGGACAATAAATGCTGGCCCTGACAGTGACACTCACATCCCATGAATGAATAAATAAAAATCCTTGAGTTGTTGTGTCTGATCCTGGCAATGGACAGGCAGCACAACCTTTGGCAACTTGGATTGTCAGACATCCTGACAGCAGGACTGCAACTGGAGATAATGAAATCGCATTCCGCATCAGCGGTACCTATCAAAAATTTTCAATGTTGCCTCGAGCATGCACTAACACTGAACTTTTGTACTTGTGTAGGTCCTGAACGTGAAGGGCTCATTAATACTCGTGTGTACGAGGAGGAGGAAAATCCTGAACCAAGACCCTGCAACCTCTTCAGCCCCTGTGTATCAATCAGCATAAAACCCAAGCGCAGAGCGAGAATCAGAGACAAGGTAACAATGAACTCAAAATTATGGAGTGCAGACACCCATGGTTCAGGGCATGAGTTAGGAAATGGATGTTTAAACTGGGAGGTAATGGCCAGTGAGGCCACAGGCTGAGTCTAGATAGGATAGGAAGACCATGAAGAAACAATATAAAATAAAGGTGGAATTCGAAAGAGGGTCTATGAGCACAGGGACCTGGGTGTATATGTTGTCATTAAATCATTGATCTTTGTGTCCCTGGGCCGAGAAGGCTGTGAATGATCAGGCAAAGGGGAGAATATTTCATGTTTGTATCCAACTTACCAACCCCTTTCTCAGTGGTGAGTTCCACTGGTCATTTTTTATTCTGTCATGGGCTAAAGGCATTGTTGAACAAGCCAAAATTTATTGCCTGCCCCTAATTGTTCCTGAGAAAGGTTGGTAAGCCATGTTCCTGATCCTCTGTCGGTTACCTCTGGTCCATGCTATGTCTCTCACCATGACATTAAAATATTGAAGAATTTCTGTAATTGCTATTTGTCCAATGATATCCAACAGTTAGTTCAGGGAATTTTGATCCATTGTGTCTGCACTGGCTCACCAAATGAGCAACTCACCAAGTAACATTTCCCCGCCTACTCCATATAACCCTGCACATTCTTCCTTTTCAGATAACAATCTAATTCCATTTTGAATGCTTCAGTTGGACCTGCCTCTACCACACTCTCAGGCAGAGCGTTCCAAACCCTATCCACTCGAAGTTTTTCCTCATATCACTTTTTTGCTTCTTTTACCAATTACTTTACACCTCTGCCCTCTCCTCGAACCTTTCCTGAGTGGGAACAGCTTCTATCTATCTACTCTGTCGAGACCCTTCATGATTTTGAATATCTCTCAGCCTTCTCTTCTTCAAGGAAACAGCCTTAACTTCTAATCTATCTTCATAACTGATTCCTGGGATGAGTAACTGCATTCTCATGAACCTTTTCTGCACCCTCGCTAATAGCTTCTCATCATTTCTAAAGTGTGGCGCCCAGAACTAGATGGACTACTCTAGCTGATACCGAACCAGTGACTTATTCAAATTCAACAAACTTTACTATACAAGTCAGGAAGCTAAAACAATTTATAATATGTATCTTATACTCTAACATTCAGATTAAGTGTGAGGTACATGTGAATTAGCTGACAAACTGTGGTTTACACACCACACTACAGAGTAAATGACAGATGCAACCAAGACAGATGTCAGTAAACACCAAGTCAAGCAATCTAGTTGAAACTCTGTCACGGGGGATTCTAATCCGCACGTTTGAAGAGCTTGCCTTGGAATTCTCTCAAAAAAGTCGTTCCCATTTGGATGACTTTAACAATTGCCTACCTCACAGGGTTTCACTCTCGCCTTCCGAGATCTCTTCTCCCTGGATTCCCGAGTACACTCAAAGACTAGCTTACCAGCGGACTTTCAGATCTATGGCTGCGCCAAGCAGAACACCACTGCTCCAAAGGGACACCTTTTCCCTAACATCTCTTTACTCAAAGTCTGCTCCCAGCAGCTTTCTTTAACATTATTGGGACTTGTTTCTGTCCCTGTCACTGTGACACTTCTGGCTGGCTGACTCCCCAAATCTGACTGCCTCGAGAAGAATTGTTCACTGGCCCTTGAACTAATCTGGTGATCTATCAAAACACTCCCAAAGGGTCCCACTCTTGTTCCTAGGCAGGAACCAATGTAACAAGCGTTGGAACATCCTGTACCTTAAATATTACAATCTCCGCAGACTGCTAATTTAGCACCCAGGGACACAAAGATCAATGATTTTGTGAACACATATACGCTCAGGTCCCTCGGCTCCTGCACCCCCTTTAGAATTACACCCTTTATTTTATTTTGTCCCTCATGTTCTTCGTATCAAAATGAATCACTTCACACTTCTCTGCACTGAACTTCATCTACCACCTGTCCACCCATTCCTTTGAAGTCCTACACTACCTCCTCACAGTTCACAATGCTTTCAAAATACTTAGGAGTGTGTTACAGACTGGAATCTAATTGAGTGGTTCAGGGTAATATATAGAATAACAGATACAGGGGAGTGAGGAATAGGCTAGGACATATCAAGTAATTGTGTCCAAGTGGATTATGGTGACCCTGGATACCCCCTCCATTTAATGATGAGCACTCTGCCTTTGGAACATTGGCTTCCCTTTGTGAGGGAGCATTGTTAGCCCTGACCTGACATCCTCACTGTTTGTTGGCTTCATACTGTGCTCTGGAATGCAGAATAGTTCTAGAAGGGTCCCATTGTTTTGTTTGGGAGGACAGAGCCCTGAACTGAGCTGAATAGTGATGGAACAGGTTTGAGGACTTAGGGACATACACATGAAGCCTGATTGATTTTATTGATCAGTTAATTTCTCTCTTGTAGAATTGTGAAACTGCTTTGTGATTTCAGATGGAATGTAGCTTGGATGTGGAGACTCCCCAGGATAAGTGCATCAGCAAGGAACTTGGAGAAGAGATGAGTGAGGCCGTCTGCAAGGAACCTGGAGAAGAGATGAGTGAGGCCGTCTGCAAGGAACCTGGAGAAGAGATGAGTGAGGCCGTCTGCAAGGAACATGGGGAAGAGATGAGTGAGGCCGTCTGCAAGGAACATGGGGAAGAGATGAGTGAGGCCGTCTGCAAGGAACCTGGGGAAGAGATGAGTGAGGCCGTCTGCAAGGAACCTGGGGAAGAGATGAGTGAGCACATCAGCAAGGAACCTGGAAAACAGGAAATGCAAATGGATGGGAAAGAGACTGTGAGGTATTGATCCTGATTTTAGGGGGCACTATGTTTCAGTGGTGGAGAAGCTGAGGTTAGAGCAATGACCTCTCTATCAAAGAATAGGTCTGCTGGAGGGTAGGTGGGATATTATTTCACATATGATGGGCTTTCAGATGTTGGGACTGTCGGCCGACTGCTCAAGAATGTAGCAGGTGTGATTTGGAATACTTCAACTAAGTATCTTGGCATTTTGCTTGGTTTTCATTTCCAGATGCCTCCAGGAGAATTTTTAACATGCTTTTCAATTTTAGTGTGGGAGGGTCATTAATGTTTTATAGCCAGCTGATATGGTGCTTGTTTTCTCTCTCTCTCTTTCTCTTGGTCACCCTCACTCTTGGTCCTTCACGCTCTTGCTGTCGGCCGGTTATTTTTGGCCAGGGTCTCTTGTTCTCGGGTAGTCAGTCTCTCTCTCTCTGTCTCTCTCACTTTAGGTTGGTTTCTCTCTCTCTCTCTCTCTCTCTCTCTCTCTTTGCCTTCTTCGCCCTCTGTCTCCTCCTCCTCGCCCTCTCTCTCACTCCAGCCCTCCGTCTGTCTCTCTCGCCTGCCATATCCTTGCTCGCTCCCTCTCTCTCGCCCTCTGCTTCTCTTTTTAAAAAGAAATGAATTTCCCAAACAACTAATCTGAAGCAAAAACAAAAATAGCTGGAAAAACTCAGCAGGTCTGACAGCATCTGCGGAGAGGAATACAGTTAACGTCTCGTGTCCAAATGACCCTTCAACAGAACTAAAGAAATATAGAAATGAGGTGAAATATAAGCTGGTTTAAGCGGGGGTGGGTCAGGTAGAGCTGGATAGAGGGCCAGTGATAGGTGGACGCAAAGAAGAGATTGCCAAAGATGTCATAGACAAAAGGACAAAGGGGTGTTGACAGTGGTGATATTATCTAAGGAATGTGCTAATGGGGACCATTAAGGGTAGAAAACAGGACAAGCAAGGTACAGATAGCCCTAGTGGGGGTGGGGTGGGGGGAAGGGATGGAAATGTACTAAAAGGTGAAGATAGAACGATGGATTGAAATAAATTTAAAAATAGTTAGGAAAAGAAAAATATATTTAAAAAATATAAATTTAGAAAAAGGGGGATTGGAAATAGAGTGGGGATGGGGGAGAACGTTCATGATCTGAAGTTGTTGAACTCAATATTCAGACCGGAAGGCTGTAAGGTGCCTAGTCGGAAGATGAGGTGCTGTTCCTCCAGTTTGCGTTGGGCTTCACTGGAACAATGCAGCAAGCCAAGGATGGACATGTGGGCATGAGAGCAGGGTGGAGTGTTGAAATGGCAAGCGACAGGGAGGTCTGGGTCATGCTTGCGGACAGACCGAAGCTGTTCCGCAAAGCGGTCACCCAGTCTGCGTTTGGTCTCTCCAATGTAGAGGAGACCGCATTGGGAGCAACGAATGCAGTAGACTAAGTTGAGGGAAGTGTAAGTGAAATGCTGCTTCACTTGAAAGGAGTGTTTGGGCCCTTGGACGGTGAGGAGAGAGGAAGTGAAGGGGCAGGTGTTGCGCCTTCTGCTGTTGCATGGGAAGGTGCTGTGGGAGGGGTTGAGGTGTAGAGAGTGTTGGAGGAGTGGACCAGGATGTCCCAGAAGGAACAATCCTTGTGGAATGCCGACAAGGGTTAAGGGAAGATTGTTTTTGTTGGTGGCATCATGCTGGAGTTGGCAGAAATGGCCGAGGATGATCCTTTGAAAGCGGAGGCTGGTGGGGTGAAAAGTGAGGATAAGGGGGACCCTATCATGGTTCTGGGAGGGAGGAGAAGGTGTGAGGGCGGATGCGCGGGAGATGGGCCGTGTTGAGGGCCCTGTCAACCACCGAGGGTGGAAAACCTCGGTTAAGGAAGAAGGAGGACATGTCAGTGGAACTGTTTTTGAAAGTGGCATCATCGGAACAGATGCGACGGAGGTGAAGGAATTGAGAGAATGGGATGGAGTCCTTACTGGAAGCGGGGTGTGAGGATCTATAGTCGAGGTAGCTGTGGGAGTCGGTAGGCTTGTAATGGATATTGGTGGACAGTCTATCACCAGAGATTGAGACAGAGAGGTCAAGGAAGGGAAGGGAAGTGTCAGAGATGGACCATGTGAAAATGATGCAGGGGTGGATATTGGAAGCAAAATTAATAAATTTTTCCAAGTTCCGACGAGAGCATGAAGCAGCACCGAAGTAATCATCGATGTACCGGAGAAAGAGTTGTGGGAGGGGGCTGGAGTAGGACTGGAACAAGGAATGTTCCACATACCCCATAAAGAGTCAGGCATAGCTGGGGCCCATGCGGGTACCCATAGCCACACCTTTTATTTGGAGGAAGTGAGAGGAGTTGAAGGAGAAATTGTTCAGCGTGAGAACAAGTTCAGCCAGACGGAGGAGAGTAGTGGTGGATGGGGATTGTTCGGCCCTCTGTTCGAGGAAGAATCCCCTGGTGGGGGATGGAGGTGTAGAGGGATTGGACGTCCATGGTGAAGAGGAAGCGGTTGGGGCCAGTGAACTGGAAATTGTTGTTATGATGTAGGGCGTCAGAGGAATCACAGATGTAGGTCGGAAGGGATTTCATAAGGGAAGAGAGAATGGAGTCAAGATAGCAGGAAATGAGTTCCATGGGGCAGCAAGGTTTTATGTTTTAAGACCTTTACTCTAACAAATTAGCTAAAATCAACATAAACCCATCTTGTTACGCAAAAGAATCATGTTGGACTTCAGATGTTAACTCGGTTTCTCTCTCCACAGATGCTGCCAAAACCACTGGGTTTTTCCAGTACTTTGTTTTTATTTTAGATTTCCAGAATCCTCAGTGTTTTGCTTTTATTATATGTATTCAGTAGTCCTTAACAGGGAACTAAAGCATCAGACAAAAGAAAAGGCACTTTCACTTTAACTAACTAAAGCAATTGAGAACATTATTGAGCTGCACCTTACAGCACCTTTGCTGTGCACCGCGTTTCTGGCAGGTGTAACAGTGCAAGAACAAGACTCGTGTTACCCCTGGCTCCCCAGCAAGCTCATTTCCCCCTGTTGAGCTGGGTTGCAACTTTTGGTGCGCTTCGAAAGTTTTTCCGCTCAGCCTAATTCTCCCAGATCCAACGTCCACCAGCAAGGCCTCCCTCAGCAACTCCTTGTTCCTTAATTCTCCAAAGGTCCCTTCCTTTCCAATAGAACGCAAATTCTTACAAGCATCTTGCATACCCACAGGAGTAATTGCATTGTTCCCCCACACAGCAATATCTGCCTTGTCTCTGTCTGCCTATCTCAGCAAAGCAGTTGTCCGTTTACCGTGAATTACTATGGAAAAGTGTGGAAATTGTCACTTGATTTCAATAAGTTTCTCTTTGACTTTCACCTCCATGGCCAGCAGATCCCATGGGCCTGTCTCTGAGTATACGTGTTTGATATGACCTCATTATCCCCCTTTCCAGAACATCCTGTTTCACCTTAGGTGAATGGAAACATTTTAGAACATGACCATCTTGTAATGTCTGGCATTCATAACACATACACTCACTGGGTCTTGGCTGCTTGCTTTATGTTTCAGTCTGTCACTCTGTGCCTGTACCTATTTTCATTCTTTGTATGCTTTTGTATCCATTCACGTGATAGGCAAGGCCAGCATTATTGCCCAGTCATAATTGCCTTTGAGAAGGTGGTAGTGAGCCACCTTCATGAGCCGCTGCAGTCCATGTGGTCTAAGTACGCCATGTGCTGTTAGGTAAGGAGTTCCAGGATTTTGACCCAGTGACAGTGATATAGTTACAAGTCAGGCTGGTGTGTGCATTGGAAGGGAACTTGCAGGTGGTAGTGTTCCCATGCATCTGCTGCCCTTGCCGTTCTAGCTGGTAGAGGCCATGGGTTTAGAAAGTTCTGTTGAAGGAGGCTTGGTGAGTTGGTGCAGTGCACCTTGTACATTCTATAAGCTTTTGTCACTGTGCATTGGTGGTGATCAAGTGGACAGTTTTCTCTTGGATGATGTCAAGCTTGAGTGTTATTGGCAAGGCACTCATCCAGGGGAGGCAGTGGCGTAGTGGTAATGTTGCTGGCTAGTAACCCAGAGGCCCAGGATAATGCTCTGGGGACACGGGTTCAAATCCCATCACAGTAGCTGGTGGAATTTAAATTCAGTGAATAACTCTGGGATTGAAAGCTATTCTTGGTAATAGTGACCATGAAACCATTGTTGAACGGACCATGGAGGTGAAAGTCGAAGAGAAACTTATGGAAATCAAGTGACAATTATCAAACTGCTACAAAACCTACAAGAAATGAAACCAGATGGACCACTGGCATCGACTGAGGTAGCAGAAACAACAACAGCAACCTCAGCCCTGCAAAACCCTCCTTACTAACATCTGGAGGCAAGTGCCAAAATTGGGAGAGCTGTCTCACAGACTAGTCAAGCAACAGCCTGACATAGTCATTCTCACGGAATCATACCTTACAGATAGTGTCCCAGATACCACCATCACCATCCCTGGGTATGTCCTGTCCCACCGGCAGGACAGGCCCAGCAGAGAAGGGACTGTTACTGGACCTAATCTTAGGGAATGAAACCGGGCAAGTGGTAGAAGTGTCAGTGGGGGAGCATTTCAGGGATAGTAAATCTGTAAGATTTAAGTTAGTTTTGGAAAAGGACAAAGATGGTCCGGAAATAAAGGTCCTGAATTGGGGGAAGGCCGATTTCAATATGATAAGGCAGGATCTGGCCAAAGTGGACTGGGAACAGCTACTTGTAGGAAAGTCTACATCAGACCAGTGAGAGTCATTCAAAAAGGAAATGGTGAGAGTTCAGGGCCAACATGTTCCCAAAAGGTGAAGGTTGGGACTAACAAGTCCAGGGAACCCTGGATGTCAAGGGATATTGAGGATTGGATAAGGGAAAAAAGGTGGCTTCTGGCAGATACAGAGGGCTGAAAACAGCAGAAGCCCTCGAGGAGTATAGAAAGTTGCCGGGGGGGGGGAACTAAAAAAAAAGTAATTAGGAGAGTGAAGAGGGTACATGAAAAAACACTGGCGGGCAAGATAGTGGAAATCCCAAGACATTTTATGAATATATTAAGGGTAAGAGGATAACCAGGGAAAGAGTAGGACCCATTAGGAACCAAAGTGGTAATCTGTGTGTGGAGCCAGAGGACGTGGCTGAGGTTTTAAATTATTACTTTTCACCTGTGTTCACTACAGAGAAAGACAATGTAGGGTGTGATACACTTGAACAAACTAACATTGAAAGGGAGGAGATATTAACAGCTTTAGCAGGCTTTAAAGTGGATCAATCCCGAGGCCCAGATGAGATGTATACCAGGCTGCTGTGTGAGGCAAGGGAGGAGATAGCAGGGGCTCTGACACTAATTTTCAAATTGTCTCTGGCCACAGGAGAGGTGCCTGAGGACTGGAGGACAGTGAATGTGGCACCATTATTCAAGAAGGGTCATAGGGATAAATCAAGTAATTACAGGCCAGTGAGTCTAACATCAGTGGTAGGGAAACTATTGGAAAACATTCTGAGGGACAGGATTAATCTCCACTTGGAGAGGCAGCAATTAACCAGGGATAGTCAGCATGGCTTTGTCAGGGGGAGATCATGTCTAACAAATCTGACTGAATTTTTCAAGGAGGTGAGTAGTTGTGTAGATGAGGGTGCTGTAGTTGATGTAGTCTACATGGACTTCAGGAAAGCTTTTCACAAGGTCCCACATGGGAGATATGGTCATGAGGGTAAGAGCCCATCGGATCCAGGGCAATTTGGCAAATTGGATCCAAAATTGGCTGAGTGGCAGGAGGCAGAGGGTGATGGTCGAAGATTGTTTTTGCGATTGGAAGCCTGTGACAAGTGGTGTACCACAGGGATTGGTGCTGGAACCCTTGCTGTTTGTAGTATGCATTAATGATTTAGACGTGAATATAGGAGGCATGATCAGCAAGTTCACTGATGACACAAAAATTGATGGTGTTGTAAATAGTGAGGAGGAGAGCCTTAGATTACAGGATGATATAGATGGGTTGGTAAGGTGGGCAGGGCAGTGGCAAATGGAATTTAATCCTGAGAAGTCTGAGGTGATGCATTTTGGGAGGACTAACACAGCAAGGGAATACACAATGAATGGTAGGACCCTAGGAAGTACAGAGGATCAGAGGGACCTTGATGTACATGTCCATAGATCCCTGAAGGCAGCAGCACAGGTGGATAAGGTAGTTAAAAAGGCAAATGGGATACTTGCCTTTATTAGCCGAGACCTAGAATGTAAGAGCAGGGAGGTTATGTTGGAGCTGTATAAAACACTAGTTAGGCCACAGCTGGAGTACTGTGTACAGTTCTGGTTGCCATTCTAAAGGAAAGATATGATTGCACTGGAGAGGGTGCGGAGGAGATTCACCAGGATGTTGCCTGGGCTGGAGTGTTTCAGCTATGAAGAGAGACTGGATAGGCTGGGGTTGTTTTCCCTAGAGCAGAGAAGGCTGAGAGGGGACCTGATAGAGATATACAGAATTATGAAGGGCATAGATAGGGTAAATAGGAAGAAATATTTCCCCTTAGTGGAGATGTCAATAACCAGGGGGCATAGATTTAAGGTAAGGGGCAGGAGGTTTAGAGAGGATTTGAGGAAAAGGTTTTTTCACCCAGAGGGTGGTTGGAATCTGGAACACACTGCTTGAGGGGGTGGTAGAAACATGAACCCTTATAATATTTAAGAAATATTTGGGTGAGCACTTGAAATGCCGTAGCATACAGGGCTATTAGAATAGATAGGGGCTTGATGGCTGGCACGGACACAATGGGCCGAAGGGCCTGCTTCTGTGCTGTAAAGCTCTATGACTCTAGGTGGCAGCACAGTGGTACACACTCGGGAGGGTGTTGCCCTGGCAGTCTTCAAAATTTCTGGCACCTCTTTCCAACTCTTGTCATTGTCCCTGCCTGGGACTTTGTTGTGGGACCTCTCCCTGCTCTCCTCTTCATGTCCTGCTCCCCTGGGACACCTTCCATGTCACCTGAACTGCAGTTTTGCACAGTTCCTAGCCTGAGGATCCGAAAACAAACCAACTGTGCATATGCAAGCCGTCCCCGGCTAGCACACGCACAGAAGGCCCCAGGCTCGCTGGCAACTGGCGTTCCCCGGCTACGACTGCCGATTTAAGATGAAGGTATCTGAGTTTCCTAACAGACACTTCATTTTTAGGTTAGCTTGCTGCTGCTCCTGGCTTGCTCTATTCCATACCAATAGGTTACAGATTGTGGTTGAATGCAATTCTTCTGCTGTTGATGGCCCTTAGTGCTTCATAGATGCCTAGGTTTGAGTTGCTAGATCTGTTTAGAATCCATTCCATTCAGCATGGTGGTAGTGCCACACAACATGATAGTGGGGGACCTTCAGTGTGAAAATGAGAGTCCATCTCCACAAAGTCTTTGCACTGGTCACTCCTACCTGTGCTGTCACGAGGTAGGTTTTTACCTCTTATTAGTTCTCTCAGCACCTGCCATGGGCCTAGTCTAGCAAATGTGTTATTTAGAACTTGGCCAGCTCAGTCTGTAGTGGTGCTACCGAGCCACTCTTGGTGATGGACATTGAAGTCCCCCACCCAGAGTACATTCTGCACCCTCGCCACCCTCAGTGCTCCCTCCAAGTGGTGTTTAACATGGAGGAAGCACTGATTCATCAGCTGAGGGAGGGCGGGACGTGGTCATCAGCAGGAGGTTTCCTTGTCCATGTTTGACCTGTTGCCATGAGACTTCATGGGCTCTGGAGTCGATGTTGAGGATTCCCAGGGTAACTCCCTCCCGACTGTATATCACTGTGTCACCACCTCTGCTGGGTCTGTCCTGTCGGTGGGACAGGGTATACCCAGGGATGGTGATGGTGGAGTCTGGGACACTATCTGTAAGGGATATACCCAGGGACATACCCAGGGACGGTGATGGTGGTGTCTGGGACACTATCTGTAAGGGATATACCCAGGGACATACCCAGGGACAGTGATGGTGGTGTCTGGGACATTATCTGTAAGGGATATACCCAGGGACATACCCAGGGATGGTGATGGTGGAGTCTGGGACATTATCTGTAAGGGACATATCCAGGGACATACCCAGGGACGGTGATGGTGGTGTCTGGGACACTATCTGTAAGGGATATACCCAGGGACATACCCAGGGATGGTGATGGTGGTGTCTGGGACACTATCTGTAAGAGATATACCCAGGGACATACCCAGGGATGGTGATGGTGGTGTCTGGGACATTATCTGTAAGGGATATACCCAGGGACATACACAGGGATGGTGATGGTGGTGTCTGGGACATTATCTGTAAGGTATGATTCCGTGACAATGACTATGTCAGGCTGTTGCTAGACTAGTCTGTGGGACAGCTCTCCCGATTTCTACACGAGCCCCCACTGGAGAATTTTGTAGCCTGTGCCTTTGTCGTTTCCAGTGCTGAGGTCGATGCCGGGTGTTCTGTGCAATTTTATTCTTATTCGCCTTTTCTGTACTAGTTTGATAAATTGAGCGTCTTGCTGGGCCATTTCAGAGGGCAGTTAAGAGTCAACCACATTGCTGTGGGCCTGGAATCACATGTAGGCTAGGCCAGGGAAGGATGGCAGATTTCCACCCCTGAAGGGCATTGTTAAAAACCATCTGATTTACGATAATCTAGTAGTTTCAAGCTGATCATTATTGATATTAGCTTCTTACATTCCAGAGCGACAAGGGGTAAAGGCAGGAGAACCTAAACCAGGGCTCCTTGGATAATGAGGGAGATAGAAATTATGGATGGCATGAAAAAAAGAGGGTGAATGGTGAATTCTTCATGTGAAAACCAGGTCAAACACAATAGTTGACAGGGGAAGTGAAGAGGGGGAAAAAAACTCACAAAGAGAGACAATGAGAATAGAATTGCGATCGACAAAAGAGAACCCAAAAATCTTGTGGCAGCAGGTAAATGGTAAGCCTGGTAAGAGGCAGGGTGATTAAAAACAAAAATCTGCGGATGCTGGAAATCCAAAACAAAAACAGAATTACCTGGAAAAACTCAGCAGGTCTGGCAGCATCGGCGGAGAAGAAAAGAGTTGACGTTTCGAGTCCTCATGACCCTTCGACAGAACTGGGTGAAATTAGGAGAGGGGTGAAATATAAGCTGGTTTAAGGTGGGGGGGGTGGTGTGGGGTGGGGAGAGAGAAGTGGTGGGGGGTGGGGTGTGGTTGTAGGGACAAGCAAGCAGTGATAGCAGCAGATAATCAAAAGATGTCACAGACAAAAGAACAAAGAGGTGTGGAAGGTGGTGATATTATCTAAACGAATGTGCTCATTAAGAATGGATGGCAGGACACACAAGGTACAGCTCTAGTGGGGGTGGGGAGGCATAAGACTAACAGGGCATAAAAGGTATAGATTTAAAATAATGGAAATAGGTAGGAAAAGAAAAATCTATGTAAATTATTGGAAAAAACAAAAGGAAGGGAGAAGAAACAGAAAGGGGGTGGGATGGAGGAGGGAGCTCAAGATCTAAAGTTGTTGAATTCAATATTCAGTCCGGAAGGCTGTAAAGTGCCTAGTCGGAAGATGAGGTGTTGTTCCTCCAGTTTGCGTTGGGCTTCACTGGAACAATGCAGCAAGCCAAGGACAGACATGTGGGCAAGAGAGCAGGGTGGAGTGTTAAAATGGCAAGCGACAGGGAGGTTTGGGTCATTCTTGTGGGCAGACCGCAGGTGTTCTGCAAAGCGGTCGCCCAGTTTGCTTTTATGCCCTGTTAGTCTTTCCACCCCACCCCCACTAGAGCTGTACCTTGAGTGCCCTGCTATCCATTCTTATTTAGCACATTCGTTTAGATAATATCACCACCTTCAACACCTCTTTGTTCTTTTGTCTGTGACATCTTTTGATTATCTGCTCCTATCACTGCTTGCTTGTCCCTACAACCACACCACCCCCCTCCACTTCTCTCCCCCCACCCAACATCCCCCCTTACCTTAAACCAGCTTATATTTCACCCCTCTCCTAATTTCACTCAGTTCTGTCGAAGGGTCATGAGGACTCGAAACGTCAACTCTTTTCTTCTCCGCCGATGCTGCCGGACCTGCTGAGTTTTTCCAGGTAATTCTGTTTTTGAAGAGGCAGGGTGAGTTCTGTTAGGGACAGAGAGGGTGATATACGCTTAGAGGTGCAGGATAATTTTGTAGGGTTATTAAGGAAGAGGAACCTGATAGAATATCAGTAGAAGCTGAGACAGTAGACAGCCTTTGGTCCCAGGCTTGTCTCTGATCACTTTCCAAGCTTAGCAAACAAGCCCGTTGATGGGTAAATAAATGGCAAGCTGCCACATGTATTGCGCCACCACGTAGTTGGCGGAGAGAACCAGGCCGTTTGAGTAAAGCTGGTTGCTATGGTGCAGTATTGTCTCACTGTAATCAAACAGGCTGAGTTTTAACATGGAGTCTGGAAAAAACTGAAGAGAATCGGCCCTTGGAACGGTTCGCAAGACGTGTAATAGCAACTTGTTCACATCTGCATGAACCCAGTGAGTGGGCAGGAACCTGATTTAACTGCTCCTGTAGATCACATTCTGACCCTTTGCATTTCCTCCTGTATGTTTCTGTCTGAGCTACTGGAGAATAGGGGAAGGGAGGAGGGGACTCAGATGAATAATTAACTTAACCAAAGAACCAACAAGGCAGGATAGGCCATGTGACCTGCTGTCAGTTTGTAGAATTTTACGAATAAGCTTTATCTGCACAGTATTCTTGAGGAATTGATTCATCATAAGCCACAGTGAATGCACAGCAGAGAGAGAAGCACCAAAGGTGAACAGAGGGAAAGAACGCCGGTTTTGGGGGTTGTGAATAGGGAGAGACAGCACCTGGGTGGACAAGGTGAGGGGTCACGGGGCTGAACCTGGTGAGAGGGGTCACGGTGGTGAACCGGGTGAGGGGGTCACGGGGGTGAACCGGGCAAGGGGTCACGGGGGTGAACCGGGTGAGGGGGTCACGGGGGTGAACCGGGTGAGGGGGTCACGGGGGTGAACCGGGTGAGGGGGTCACGGGGGTGAACCGGGTGAGGGGGTCACGGGGGTGAACCGGGTGAGGGGGTCACGGGGGTGAACCGGGCGAGGGGTCACGGTGGTGAACCGGGCGAGGGGGTCACGGGGGTGAACCGGGCGAGGGGTCACGGGGGTGAACCGGGCGAGGGGTCACGGGGGTGAACCGGGTGAGGGGGGTCACGGGGGCGAACCGGGTGAGGGGGTCACGGTGGTGAACCGGGCGAGGGGGTCACGGGGGTGAACCGGGCGAGGGGGTCACGGAGGTGAACCGGGCGAGGGGGGTCACGGGGGTGAACCGGGTGAGGGGGTCACGGGGGCGAACCGGGCGAGGGGGTCACGGTGGTGAACCGGGCGAGGGGGTCACGGTGGTGAACCGGGTGAGGGAGTCACGGGTGCGAACCAGGTGAGGGGGTCACGGGGGCGAACCGGGTGAGGGGGTCACGGTGGTGAACCGGGCGAGGGGTCACGGGGGTGAACCGGGCGAGGGGGTCACGGTGGTGAACCGGGCGAGGGGTCACGGGGGTGAACCGGGCGAGGGGGTCACGGGGGTTTCTTGACTGCATTGTTTCTGCCTCATTTTATTTTTGCTGTTTAAACTTTCTTCTGAGCTTCTTGTGTTTCCCCCAATGCCCCAGTCCCTAAACAAAGTGTGGACCCGGTATAATCAGTAAACCTTGGTCATTCTTTGAGGAACCGGAGTCGCCAAGGACGATGATAGCTGCTGCATCAGATTCTGGAGGTCGGGCTGCTGCTGATGTTGACAATGAGCCTATGGTGTGTGTGTGGATATCTCGGGGCTGGGGTCCGTGCTGAGTGTATTCTTACTGTTTCATTGCAGGCTGCAGAGAGAAGCTGCGACTGACGGTTGCTGCTCTCCTCAGACCACGTCCCAACCTTCAATGACAGCAGCAGAGAGGTGAGCCAGCATTGTAACCACTGCACTACGTACCTGAAGTTGCAGGGAGCCTGGATTTCATCACTCCAATGAGTAAGACACAGATTAAGGACAGTTTCAGGAACAGATTAGTCACAAACTCCTAAAATTGTCCTCCTCTTGTTCCTAGGATCCTGAGGGAACAGGACATTGAGAAATGTGTTAAAAACCTGGATAGAACTGGAGGCAGAACTCAGTGACTGCAGACAGAGAGTATTTGTTACTGGGGGCTGGGGGGAGAGAATATTCAATAACTATGGGTATGGGGCAAAGGCATGTTGTATCTCAGAGTGGCAGGCTAGTTTTTGGTATCTGGGAGGGTGAACAATCAGTAATAGAACTGAACATGCGTTGTATTTTTTGACATGAGTTTGAGAGCAGGATAATTGAGAGTTTTCGTGCTCCCTCTGATGTGTTGCTTGGAGCTGTGCTCAGTGTTCTCATTGTTTCTCCCTGAATGAGCTCAGTGATTCCACTGTGGGTCTGCTCGAAGTGCCTTGTGACTATACCAAACTCGGACCTGAAACCGATGTGTTTCCCTCACCAGTCACCTCTCTTGTCCATTATTTCCTCAGCTCTGGCCCTCTACCCAGCTCAGCTCCTTCCTCCCTGCTCCAGCCTGTGTTGGATTGTCAATTGGTGCCGGCCCTGCCCACACCATCTGTGTCCGTGCCAGTGCCAGCTGCTACCCAGACGGTGGCTCCTGATGCTCAGACTGTCAACACACCAAACCTTTTTCAACACATGCTCCAGGATGAAATGTTTAAACTGGTTCAGGTAATGTGAAATATGACTGCTTTCTTGTTTCTTTTTGTAATCCAGTGATTTGTTCCCTGTTCCAGATCCTCTTATTCAGCTATGCATGTCCACTAATCTGGATGCCCCCATCCTGGCTCTCCTGGGTATCCCCTCTGGAGTTGCATTTTGTCTCATTCTCTGTCAACCAGTCTGTCTTTCTTGCGCTCTCTTCCTTGCTCACTGGCTGTCTCAGCTTCTCTGTTTTTGTCCCTTTCTCAACACTCACTGTCTCACCCACAGCTCCCCCGCACTCTCCTGTTCACACTGTATCAGTTCGTATATCCATGCCCAGTCTCACCTTCACAGACGCGCTCCAACACTCGCCCTCTCTCCTGCAGCTCTGTCACTCTCCCTCACACCTGCCGCTCTGTCACTCTCCCTCACACCTGCCGCTCTGTCACTCTCCCTCACACCTGCCGCTCTGTCACTCTCCCTCACACCTGCTGCTCTGTCACTCTCCCTCACACCTGCCGCTCTGTCACTCTCCCTCACTCTCACCTCTCTGTCACTCTCCCTCACACCTGCCGCTCTGTCACTCTCCCTCACACCTGCTGCTCTGTCACTCTCCCTCACACCTGCCGCTCTGTCACTCTCCCTCACACCTGCCGCTCTGTCACTCTCCCTCACTCCCGCAGCTCTGTCACTCTCCCTCACAGCTGCCGCTCTGTCACTCTCCCTCACACCTGTCGCTCTGTCACTCTCCCTCACTCTCGCCGCTCTGTCACTCTCCCTCACACCTGCCGCTCTGTCACTCTCCCTCACTCTCACCACTCTGTCACTCTCCCTCACACCTGCCGCTCTGTCACTCTCCCTCCCTCTCACCGCTCTGTCACTCTCCCTCACACCTGCCGCTCTATCACTCTCCCTCCCTCTCACCGCTCTGTCACTCTCCCTCACACCTGCCGCTCTGTCACTCTCCCTCCCTCTCACCGCTCTGTCACTCTCCCTCACACCTGCCGCTCTGTCACTCTCCCTCCCTCTCACCGCTCTATCACTCGCCCTCACACCTGCCGCTCTGTCACTCTCCCTCACACCTGCCGCTCTGTCACTCTCCCTCACACCTGCCGCTCTATCACTCGCCCTCACACCTGCCGCTCTGTCACTCTCCCTCCCTCTCACCGCTCTGTCACTCTCCCTCACACCTGCCGCTCTGTCACTCTCCCTCCCTCTCACCGCTCTATCACTCGCCCTCACACCTGCCGCTCTGTCACTCTCCCTCCCTCTCACCGCTCTGTCACTCTCCCTCACACCTGCCGCTCTGTCACTCTCCCTCACACCTGCCGCTCTGTCACTCTCCCTCACACCTGCCGCTCTATCACTCGCCCTCACACCTGCCGCTCTGTCACTCTCCCTCCCTCTCACCGCTCTGTCACTCTCCCTCACACCTGCCGCTCTGTCACTCTCCCTCACACCTGCCGCTCTGTCACTCTCCCTCACACCTGCCGCTCTGTCACTCTCCCTCACACCTGCCGCTCTGTCACTCTCCCTCACACCTGCTGCTCTGTCACTCTCCCTCACTCCCGCAGCTCTGTCACTCTCCCTCACAGCTGCCGCTCTGTCACTCTCCCTCACACCTGCCGCTCTGTCACTCTCCCTCACACCTGCCGCTCTGTCACTCTCCCTCCCTCTCACCGCTCTGTCACTCTCCCTCACACCTGCCGCTCTGTCACTCTCCCTCCCTCTCACCGCTCTGTCACTCTCCCTCACACCTGCCGCTCTGTCACTCTCCCTCACACCTGCCACTCTGTCACTCTCCCTCACACCTGCCGCTCTGTCACTCTCCCTCACACCTGCCGCTCTGTCACTCTCCCTCACACCTGCCGCTCTGTCACTCTCCCTCCCTCTCACCGCTCTGTCACTCTCCCTCACACCTGCCGCTCTATCACTCGCCCTCACACCTGCCGCTCTGTCACTCTCCCTCCCTCTCACCGCTCTGTCACTCTCCCTCACACCTGCCGCTCTATCACTCGCCCTCACACCTGCCGCTCTGTCACTCTCCCTCCCTCTCACCGCTCTGTCACTCTCCCTCACACCTGCCGCTCTGTCACTCTCCCTCCCTCTCACCGCTCTGTCACTCTCCCTCACACCTGCCGCTCTATCACTCGCCCTCACACCTGCCGCTCTGTCACTCTCCCTCCCTCTCACCGCTCTGTCACTCTCCCTCACACCTGCCGCTCTATCACTCGCCCTCACACCTGCCGCTCTGTCACTCTCCCTCCCTCTCACCGCTCTGTCACTCTCCCTCACACCTGCCGCTCTGTCACTCTCCCTCCCTCTCACCGCTCTGTCACTCTCCCTCACACCTGCCGCTCTGTCACTCTCCCTCCCTCTCACCGCTCTGTCACTCTCCCTCACACCTGCCGCTCTATCACTCGCCCTCACACCTGCCGCTCTGTCACTCTCCCTCCCTCTCACCGCTCTGTCACTCTCCCTCACATCTGCCGCTCTGTCACTCTCCCTCACACCTGCCGCTCTGTCACTCTCCCTCACTCTCGCCGCTCTGTCACTCTCCCTCACACCTGCTGCTCTGTCACTCTCCCTCACTCTCGCCGCTCTGTCACTCTCCCTCACACCTGCCGCTCTGTCACTCTCCCTCACACCTGCCGCTCTGTCACTCTCCCTCACACCTGCCGCTCTGTCACTCTCCCTCACTCTCACCGCTCTGTCACTCTCCCTCACACCTGCCGCTGTGTCACTCTCCCTCACTCTCACCGCTCTGTCACTCTCCCTCACACCTGCCGCTCTGTCACTCTCCCTCACACCTGCCGCTCTGTCACTCTCCCTCACACCTGCCGCTCTGTCACTCTCCCTCACACCTGCCGCTCTGTCACTCTCCCTCACTCTCACCGCTCTGTCACTCTCCCTCACACCTGCCGCTCTGTCACTCTCCCTCACACCTGCCGCTCTGTCACTCTCCCTCACACCTGCCGCTCTGTCACTCTCCCTCACACCTGCCGCTCTGTCACTGTCCCTCACACCTGCCGCTCTGTCACTCTCCCTCACACCTGCCGCTCTGTCACTCTCCCTCACACCTGCCGCTCTGTCACTCTCCCTCACACCTGCCGTTCTGTCACTCTCCCTCACATCTGCCGCTCTGTCACTCTCCCTCACACCTGCCGCTCTGTCACTCTCCCTCACTCTCGCCGCTCTGTCACTCTCCCTCACACCTGCTGCTCTGTCACTCTCCCTCACTCTCGCCGCTCTGTCACTCTCCCTCACACCTGCCGCTCTGTCACTCTCCCTCACTCCTGCCGCTCTGTCACTCTCCCTCACACCTGCCGCTCTGTCACTCTCCCTCACACCTGCCGCTCTGTCACTCTCCCTCACACCTGCCGCTCTGTCACTCTCCCTCACTCTCACCGCTCTGTCACTCTCCCTCACACCTGCCGCTCTGTCACTCTCCCTCACACCTGCCGCTGTGTCACTCTCCCTCACTCTCACCGCTCTGTCACTCTCCCTCACACCTGCCGCTCTGTCACTCTCCCTCACACCTGCCGCTCTGTCACTGTCCCTCACACCTGCCGCTCTGTCACTCTCCCTCACACCTGCCGCTCTGTCACTCTCCCTCACTCTCGCCGCTCTGTCACTCTCCCTCACTCTCGCCGCTCTGTCACTCTCCCTCACACCTGCCGCTCTGTCACTCTCCCTCACACCTGCCGCTCTGTCACTCTCCCTCACACCTGCCTCTCTGTCACTCTCCCTCACACCTGCCGCTCTGTCACTCTCCCTCACACCTGCCGCTCTGTCACTCTCCCTCACACCTGCCGCTCTGTCACTCTCCCTCACTCCCGCAGCTCTGTCACTCTCCCTCACAGCTGCCGCTCTGTCACTCTCCCTCACACCTGTCGCTCTGTCACTCTCCCTCACAGCTGCCGCTCTGTCACTCTCCCTCACAGCTGCCGCTCTGTCACTCTCCCTCACACCTGCCGCTCTGTCACTCTCCCTCACACCTGCCGCTCTGTCACTCTCCCTCACACCTGCCGCTCTGTCACTCTCCCTCACTCTCGCCGCTCTGTCGCTCTCCCTCACACCTGCCGCTCTGTCACTCTCCCTCACACCTGCCGCTCTGTCACTCTCCCTCACACCTGCCGCTCTGTCACTCTCCCTCACACCTGCCGCTCTGTCACTCTCCCTCACACCTGCCGCTCTGTCACTCTCCCTCACTCTCGCCGCTCTGTCACTCTCCCTCACACCTGCCGCTCTGTCACTCTCCCTCACACCTGCCGCTCTGTCACTCTCCCTCACACCTGCCGCTCTGTCACTCTCCCTCACACCTGCCGCTCTGTCACTCTCCCTCACACCTGTCGCTCTGTCACTCTCCCTCACACCTGCCGCTCTGTCACTCTCCCTCACACCTGCCGCTCTGTCACTCTCCCTCACACCTGCCGCTCTGTCACTCTCCCTCACACCTGCCGCTCTGTCACTCTCCCTCACTCTCGCCGCTCTGTCGCTCTCCCTCACACCTGCCGCTCTGTCACTCTCCCTCACACCTGCCGCTCTGTCACTCTCCCTCACACCTGCCGCTCTGTCACTCTCCCTCACACCTGCCGCTCTGTCACTCTCCCTCACACCTGCCGCTCTGTCACTCTCCCTCACACCTGCCGCTCTGTCACTCTCCCTCACACCTGCCGCTCTGTCACTCTCCCTCACACCTGCCGCTCTGTCACTCTCCCTCACACCTGCCGCTCTGTCGCTCTCCCTCACACCTGCCGCTCTGTCACTCTCCCTCACACCTGCCACTCTGTCACTCTCCCTCACACCTGCCGCTCTGTCACTCTCCCTCACTCCTGCCGCTCTGTCACTCTCCCTCACACCTGCCGCTCTGTCACTCTCCCTCACTCCCGCAGCTCTGTCACTCTCCCTCACACCTGCCGCTCTGTCACTCTCCCTCACACCTGCCGCTCTGTCACTCTCCCTCACACCTGCCGTTCTGTCACTCTCCCTCACACCTGCCGCTCTGTCACTCTCCCTCACTCCTGCCGCTCTGTCACTCTCCCTCACTCTCACCACTCTGTCACTCTCCCTCACACCTGCCGCTCTGTCACTCTCCCTCACACCTGCCGTTCTGTCACTCTCCCTCACACCTGCCGCTCTGTCACTCTCCCTCACACCTGCCGCTCTGTCACTCTCCCTCACTCCTGCCGCTCTGTCACTCTCCCTCACACCTGCCGCTCTGTCACTCTCCCTCACTCCCGCAGCTCTGTCACTCTCCCTCACATCTGCCGCTCTGTCACTCTCCCTCACACCTGCCGCTCTGTCACTCTCCCTCACACCTGCCGTTCTGTCACTCTCCCTCACACCTGCCGCTCTGTCACTCTCCCTCACTCCTGCCGCTCTGTCACTCTCCCTCACTCTCGCCGCTCTGTCACTCTCCCTCACTCTCGCCGCTCTGTCACTCTCCCTCACACCTGCCGCTCTGTCACTCTCCCTCACTCCTGCCGCTCTGTCACTCTCCCTCACACCTGCCGCTCTGTCACTCTCCCTCACTCTCGCCGCTCTGTCACTCTCCCTCACTCTCGCCGCTCTGTCACTCTCCCTCACACCTGCCGCTCTGTCACTCTCCCTCACTCTCACCACTCTGTCACTCTCCCTCACACCTGCCGCTCTGTCACTCTCCCTCACACCTGCCGCTCTGTCACTCTCCCTCACTCTCACCGCTCTGTCACTCCCCCTCCCTGGAACTGTAGATTAGAGATGGTTCACTGGGCTGATTCCTGGGATGAAGGGGTTATCTCATGTGGAAAGGTTGAGTGGGTTGGGTCTATACTCATTGGAGTTTAGAAGAATGAGAGGAAATCGTAATGAAACATATAAGATCCTGAGGGGACTTGACAATGTGGTGCTGAGAGGGTGTTTCTCCTCAAGGAATCTAGAATGGGGGTAGGGGCAAGATTCAGAATAAGGAGTTGTCTCTTTAAGATGACAGTGAGGAGGAATTTCCTGTGAAATTGTCTTCCCCAGAGAGCAGTGGAGTCAGGGTCATTGAATATACTCAAGGTTGAGTTAAACAGACTTTTAATTGACAAGAGAATCGAGCATTAAATGGGGCATGCAGGATAGCCGAGTTAAAGCCACAATAAGATCAGCCATGATCTTGTCAAATAGCAGAGCAGGTTCAAGGGGCCGAATGGCCCAGTCCTGCTTCTAATTCTTATGTATTTATATTAACTCTCTCTCCTGTTTTTCACCCCATTCCTTACCCCCCACCTCTATTCCTTACCCCCCCCGCCCCTATTCTTACCCCCCACCTCTATTCCTTACCCCCCACCCCTATTCCTTATCCCCCTGCCCCTATTCCTTACCCCCCCACCTCTATTCCTTACCCCCCCGCCTCTATTCCTTACCCCCCCGCCTCTATTCCTTACCCCCCCGCCCCTATTCCTTACCCCCCGCCTCTATTCCTTACCCCCCGCCTCTATTCCTTACCCCCCCACCCCTATTCCTTACCCCCTGCCCCTTTTCCTTACCCCCCCGCCTCTATTCCTTACCCCCCCGCCTCTATTCCTTACCCCCCACCTCTATTCCTTACCCCCCTGCCCCTATTCCTTACCCCCCTGCCCCTATTCCTTACCCCCCTGCCCCTATTCCTTACCCCCCACCCCAACAGCTCCAGCAAATCAACTTCCTGAGTTTAATGCAGGTGGTTGGATCATCACTGACCAGCCTTCCCAGCATTCAGCAGCAGCTTCTGCCCATTCCCAGCCAAACCCAGGTTCCCCCAACACCAAACGTGAACGTAAACCCAGGTCCAACTGGTCAAGTGCCCCTACCTGGAGGAAAGGGGCGTGAGAGAGCAGCTATGGAAAGCAGCCTTCCGGTTCAGAGACCAAGCAGCCTGCCAGAGGAGCAGGTAGCCCAGGTAAGGGGTGAGGGCTGTCGATCACACATGATGGGAGAGATTTAGGGAACCAAACTGTCGGTTGTTCTGTGAGAATTACATTATTTTGTTAAGTGTTCTCCCCTTGCCTTTTGCAAGTACTATACCTCCAAGCCACCAGCTCCCAGTACCAGGACTCTGATATACTGTCCCTCTGATACTATTTAACCATCAGGAGCAGCAGAACTGAGAGTCGCCCATCCAACTCATGTGACTGATTACAGCATCGACAGAGTGGATTGTTGCCTCCCTTGCATAGCAGAGTGAGGCTCAATGGTAGTAAGTGTAACATGGCCCTGACCACGTGCCTGTCAAGGTGGAAACAGCTCAGTGGTCACCAGAGTGATGACAGAACAGAAAGCAGAACAAGGTGCAAAAGCTGGGAATTTGGTGCAAGTGGGAATTTGCAGCAGCGGGGAAAGGAGGTGCTGGTGTGTCCCTCAACACTTGGCGTGGTCTGTGTCAGTCTGAGAAAGTAAGAATTCAAAATTTCTGTCCAGTGTTTGCTTCATACAAGTTATTGTGCAGAAAATGAAAAAAACCTTACATCAAGCTGAAAAGTAGATAACTCCTGAATAAGTTATTTGTATCAGTGTTTCTGGTGGAGGAAGAGGTCAGCACCCCAGACAATCCAAGGAAATTACTATTGAA
Organism: Isurus oxyrinchus; assembly: GCA_026770705.1. Classification (NCBI taxonomy): domain Eukaryota; kingdom Metazoa; phylum Chordata; class Chondrichthyes; order Lamniformes; family Lamnidae; genus Isurus; species Isurus oxyrinchus. The sequence continues at coordinate 196,924,326 of JANJGN010000004.1, read as the reverse complement.
TCGGAGACAGGGGCCTGGATTTTCCATGTCCGATGGTGTCGGGCGCGTGAATGGACAATATAGCATACGCAGTTTCACAGCGGTGTGAAACCAGTTTGCGATCGTCCACTCTGTTTCCTGCCATTGGACATCAGGAACCTCATTGTGATACATCAGCTTATCATTATAAGGCCAGCCTGCTGCACACATTCCCCCCCCCACCCCACTGGATCATCCACCCACATTGGTGGGAAAATACGCCGATGTGTTACACAACTGAACATAAATGACGTGCACCTGGTGAGCTGCACTTCACTCGGGACTTCGGGGTTTGTTTACCTACCTTGCTTAGCTTGGCCTAAATAGCCAAGTGGTTATGGTACTGGGCTTGTAACCCCAAGATCAAGAGTTCAAATCTCACAATAGCAAAACTATGATTCCTAGCTCCAAAACAGCTGCTGCTGCCAGCTGGTAACTACATCACAAGTAAATATTTGCCAACCTAAATAGCCAAATGGTTATGGTACTGGGTTTGTAACCCCAAGATCAAGAGTTCAAATCTCACAATGGCAAACTATGAAACAATATCACTTCATCTGAAACAGATGGAAACGGGTTTGTACTCGAAAGAGTTACCTACCTTGCTTCAGGCAGCACTCAGTCACCAGCTCCAGGCTTCACAGGCAGCACCACATCACTTTTAAAGGGGTTCACAGGCAGGTCTCTACCTACCAGACCAGCCGTAAGGCTGCAGGGCTAGGGCTTGGGGAAGGGGGAGAAGTGGCCTCAGGCAAGGGAAGAGGCTGCAGGGTGAGGGCTGTCCTGGGGAAGGGGGGTATCCCAGGGTGTGGGTGGGGACATGCTGATCTGTACAAGTGGCCTCAAGATGGTGAGGGCTGAGGAGGCACCTCCAGAGGAGATGAGGCCAGATGGAGATGTGAGGGTGTGTGTGAGAGAGTGAGTGGTGATGTCCCTTGAGCTGGCAGTGAGTGAGATGCCAGTGAGTGTGTGATGGGCTTGTGAGTGTGTGAGTTTAGAGTGATGAGATGGTTGCCTTAACCTGGTGGCACGGATGAGATCATTCATCCTCTTTCTGCACTGGATGGCCAACCTCTCGTGTGCAGCATTGGCACTGACCACCGCTCACAGTGCCTACCAAGCCGGAGTGGTAATGTCACTGGCCCTCCTGCAGGCAGAGCGGGAGTAGAGGACATCACAATGGCCTCCATAGCGTCCTAAAGGTGCTCGAGGGCTGCAGTTTTCTTATCTTTCAGGGCCATGTCTTCTTTGCTGCAGTCCTGGGCTGGAAGCACTGAGCGCGGCTACACTTTAAACATGGCTCCTGGTGTGATGAAGCAGTGAGGTGATGGTGTGGCAGACGAATGAGAGCCCACCCACCATGGAAGCGATGTGTTTTGCGGGAATGCATAATGAATGCGGCAGGTTAGGAGCGATACAGTGTGAAAACTCGCCATTGCAGCAGGCGACATTTTACCCACCCGCTACCGCACTTAGTGCAAATCTGGGACAACTCTGCACAAGGATTCACCAAAATTAAAGTAAACAAAATCAGAGTCATGAAGAAAATAATGACATGAAAGTGTGAATTATTATCTTGAGATTGATAGATTTTTGTTATCTAAAGGTAGGTATTAGGGGATATAAGGCAAAATTGGGTAGATAGAGTTCGGTCACAGATCAGCCACGATTTCATTCAATGATTGAACAGACTTGAGGGGCTGAATGGTCACCTCCTGTTCCTATGTTCATTTGGATTGAAATGGAGAAAGGAATAAAGTGGAGGAAGGTGACTGTGAATGTCATGGACAGGGAATCTGAGGGAAGCTGATATAAGGGAAAATGAAGGAGACAATGGTGTAGTGGTAATGTTACTGGACGAGTAATCCAGAAGCCCAGGCCAATGCTAAGAACATAAGAAAAATCAGGAAAAGGAGCAGGAGTAGGACCACAAAGCCCTTGGAGCCTGCTTCATCATTCAATACCATCGTGGCTGACCTTTGACTTCAATTCCACTTTCCTATCCATATCCCATACTCCTCAATTCCCTGAGAAACTAAAATTCTGTCTATCTTGGCTTTAAAATATAATTAACGATGGACCATCCACAAATCCCTGAGGTAGCAAATTCCAAAGATTCACAAGAGCTGGTGACTTGTATAACTCACCTCCTGACTCCCCAAAGTCTGTCCACCATCGACAAGGCACAAGTCAGGAGAGTGATGGAATACTCCCCACTTGCCTGGATGAGTGCAGCTCCCACAACACTGAAGAAGCTGGACACCGTCCAGGACAAAGCAGCCCACTTGATTGGCACCACATCCATAAACATTTACTCCTCCACCACCGACACACAGTAGCAGCAGTGTGTACCATCTACAAGATGCACTGCAGGAATTCACCAAGATTGCTTAGACAGCACCTTCCAAACCCACGACCACTACCATCGAGAAGGACAAGGGCAGCAGATAGATGGGAACACCACCACCTGGAAGTTCCCCTCCAAGTCACTCACCATCTTGACTTGGAAATATATCACCGTTCCTTCACTGTCGCTGGGTCAAAATCCTGGAACTCCCTCCCTAACAGCGCTGTGGGTGTACCTATACCACATGGACTGCAGCAGTTCAAGAAGGCAGCTCACCACCACCTTCTCAAGGGCAATTAGAGATGGGAAATAAATGCTGGCCCAGCCATCGACATCCACTTCCCATGAAACAAAAAGGTAGTTTGTAGGAAGGTGTGAGGCCCGAGCTTCAGATAGTCATCAAATTCTTCCATTCATGTGAACACCACACACTCTCCCATAGCCCTGAATCAATCCCAAACTAATCCCACTGCCCCACGCTCTCCCCATAGCCCTGAATCAATCCCAAACTAATCCCACTGCCCCACTCTTCCCCAGCCCTCAATCAATCCCAAACTAATCTCACTGCCCCACTCTTCCCCAGCCCTGAATCAATCCCAAACTAATCTCACTGCCCCACTCTTCCCCAGCCCTGAATCAATCCCAAACTAATCCCACTGCCCCACTCTTCCCCAGCCCTGAATCAATCCCAAACTAATCTCACTGCCCCACTCTTCCCCAGCCCTGAATCAATCCCAAACTAATCCCACTGCCCCACTCTTCCCCAGCCCTGAATCAATCCCAAACTAATCCCACTGCCCCACTCTTCCCCAGCCCTGAATCAATCCCAAACTAATCCCACTGCCCCACTCTTCTTCAGCCCTGAATCAATCCCAAACTAATCCCACTGCCCCTCTCTTCCCCAGCCCTGAATCAATCCCAAACTAATCCCACTGCCCCACTCTTCTTCAGCCCTGAATCAATCCCAAACTAATCCCACTGCCCCACTCTTCCCCAGCCCTGAATCAATCCCAAACTAATCCCACTGCTCCACTCTTCTTCAGCCCTGAATCAATCCCAAACTAATCTCACTGCCCCACTCTTCCCCAGCCCTGAATCAATCCCAAACTAATCCCACTGCCCCACTCTTCCCCAGCCCTGAATCAATCCCAAACTAATCCCACTGCCCCACTCTTCCCCAGCCCTGAATCAATCCCAAACTAATCCCACTGCCCCTCTCTTCTTCAGCCCTGAATCAATCCCAAACTAATCCCACTGCCCCACTCTTCCCCAGCCCTGAATCAATCCCAAACTAATCCCACTGCCCCACTCTTCTTCAGCCCTGAATCAATCCCAAACTAATCCCACTGCCCCACTCTTCCCCAGCCCTGAATCAATCCCAAACTAATCCCACTGCCCCACTCTTCCCCAGCCCTGAATCAATCCCAAACTAATCCCACTGCCCCTCTCTTCCCCAGCCCTGAATCAATCCCAAACTAATCCCACTGCCCCACTCTTCCCCAGCCCTGAATCAATCCCAAACTAATCCCACTGCCCCACTCTTCCCCAGCCCTGAATCAATCCCAAACTAATCCCACTGCCCCACTCTTCCCCAGCCCTGAATCAATCCCAAACTAATCCCACTGCCCCACTCTTCCCCAGCCCTGAATCAATCCCAAACTAATCCCACTGCCCCACTCTTCCCCAGCCCTGAATCAATCCCAAACTAATCCCACTGCCCCTCTCTTCTTCAGCCCTGCATCAATCCCAAACTAATCCCACTCTTCCCCAGCCCTGAATCAATCCCAAACTAATCCCACTGCTTCACTCTTCTTCAGCCCTGTATCAATCCCAAACTAATCCCACTGCCCCACTCTTCCCCAGCCCTGAATCAATCCCAAACTAATCCCACTGCCCCACTCTTCCCCAGCCCTGAATCAATCCCAAACTAATCCCACTGCCCCTCTCTTCTTCAGCCCTGAATCAATCCCAAACTAATCCCACTGCCCCACTCTTCCCCAGCCCTGAATCAATCCCAAACTAATCCCACTGCCCCACTCTTCTTCAGCCCTGAATCAATCCCAAACTAATCCCACTGCCCCACTCTTCCCCAGCCCTGAATCAATCCCAAACTAATCCCACTGCCCCACTCTTCCCCAGCCCTGAATCAATCCCAAACTAATCCCACTGCCCCTCTCTTCCCCAGCCCTGAATCAATCCCAAACTAATCCCACTGCCCCACTCTTCCCCAGCCCTGAATCAATCCCAAACTAATCCCACTGCCCCACTCTTCCCCAGCCCTGAATCAATCCCAAACTAATCCCACTGCCCCACTCTTCCCCAGCCCTGAATCAATCCCAAACTAATCCCACTGCCCCACTCTTCCCCAGCCCTGAATCAATCCCAAACTAATCCCACTGCCCCACTCTTCCCCAGCCCTGAATCAATCCCAAACTAATCCCACTGCCCCTCTCTTCTTCAGCCCTGCATCAATCCCAAACTAATCCCACTCTTCCCCAGCCCTGAATCAATCCCAAACTAATCCCACTGCTTCACTCTTCTTCAGCCCTGTATCAATCCCAAACTAATCCCACTGCCCCACTCTTCCCCAGCCCGGAATCAATCCCAAACTAATCCCACTGCCCCACTCTTCCCCAGCCCTGAATCAATCCCAAACTAATCCCACTGCCCCACTCTTCCCCAGCCCGGAATCAATCCCAAACTAATCCCACTGCCCCACTCTTCTTCAGCCCTGTATCAATCCCAAACTAATCCCACTGCCCCACTCTTCCCCAGCCAGGAATCAATCCCAAACTAATCCCGTGTCCTCTTATTTTATTCATTCATGGGATGTGGACATTGCTGGCAAGGCCGGCATTTGTTGCCCATCCCTAGCTGCCCTTGACCTGATGGGCTTGTAGGGCCATTTCAGAGGGCAGGTAACAGTCATCCATATTGCTGAGTTTCTGGAGTCACATGTAGGCCAGACCGGGTAAGGACAGCAGATTTCCTTCCCTAAAGGACGTTAGTGAACCAGATGGGTTTTTACATCAGTCAAGATAGTTTCACTGTCACCATAAAGAGCCCTTTGTCCATCCAGAATTAATTCAACTGTTCCACTCTTCTCCCAAAGCACCACATAAATCTTCAAACTCACTCCCCATTTGCTCAATTTCAAGTGTCACTGAATCCAAACATCAAAAAAACCATTCTTAATTATCTTTGCTTTGAGCTGAAACCCTGATGTTGGAAATTATCTTCATGTATATATAAACAAGTGGGTCTTTGAAACTGTACACTGATGTTCTCCTTTATTTCCTAGAAGCCAGAGGAGTTATCTCTCCATCCAGGGCTTGAAGGTGATGATCTGCGTACACTGCCCCGGATCTCTGATTCCCAGAACGGACGGACCAGAGACTGCGATACTATCCGGCCTCACCTCCTCCTGGGTCCTGGGGCTCAGCCTCCTGCAGCCACCTTCCAGTGTGCTCCCGGGATCAGTTCAACACCTGGTCTCCCGCTGCTGCGACTCCAGCCTTGCTATGAGCTGAGGGCTCCTCCAGTGATTGGTACCAAGCTGCCTCGCTCCATCCCTCTTCTGCAGCCCACCCCACGAGAGGCCTGGGCTCCCGGCCCAGAGCCCAGCCGCAGGCCACAGCTTGGCTTTCCTTCCCATCTGAACTCGTCTGCCTATGATCCTGGGGCTCTGCAGAAAGCTGCCGAGGAAAAGGAGAGGAAGGAAGAACTGTTGTGGAGAGGCCCACCCAAACACCTGAACCTGGATCAGTACCAGCAGCCACCAGCTTCTCCCTGGACTGAGCCTCCTGCAAAAGGCCCTCCCTACTCTTCTGAGAGATCGCAGAGGGAATTCCAGCCTCCTTCCTCACACGCTGGCTGCTCTCAGGTGTTCAGGATGCCTCTCCTCCACCTCCCCCAGCTCACCCACACGACCCACTTCCCTCTCATGGCAAAGCCGCTGGCCAATACTCAGGCAAATCCTGGACAGTCAGGGATATCCTCCGCACCGTCAGTTCATCATCCTAGAGACCAGCAGCAACATGGCAGCTTCTGTCCAGAGACGCAGGTAAGCCGGGGTCAGCGTCGCAGGGAAGGGATAGAAGGACTGGGGGTTCTCCAGTTTGCTGAGGGGACTGAAAGGAGGAGGGGGGATGTCTCAGTCCCATTGAGATGAGGAGAGGGCGGGGAGGGTGTCTCCATCTTGTTGAGGGGTGGGGGTCTTTGCACCAAGACAGGGCAAAATATCCATTTTTTTCTTAGTGGGAGTTTTATATTGTCAGATGTATTTAGGTAGCTGTGTCTGTCTGCCTCTCCTCATTCTGTACCACCAATATCGATTACCAGTATCTATAGTAACAGTGTACACCTCTGAAGGTGCTGGGAGTATTGAGTGCTCTTACATTAGAGGATCAATTGTATTTTGGCCCACAGGCTTTAATTCTATAAGACGCTGTCTGGTATCATCTCAAACAGCTCTCATTGCTGGTGATGGACCTGTATTCAGAGGGGGCAATGGTGCAGTGATATTGTTGCTGGACTAGTACCTCAGAGACCCAGGGTAATGCGTTACCCTGCGGGGACCCGGGTTTGAATCCTGTCACAGCAGATGGTGGAATTTTAGTTAAAAGTCTAATGATGACCATGAGACCATTGTTGATTGTTGTAAAAACCCATCTGGTTCACTGATGTCCTTTCGGGAAGGAAATCTCTCATCCTTACCCGGTCTGGCCTAAATGACCCAGACCCACAGCAACGTGGTTGACCCTTAAATGCCCTCTGAACAAGGGCACTTAGGGATGGGCAATAAATGCTGGCCTAGCCAGCGATGCCCATATCCAATGAATAAAGAAAAAAAAATAGTGCTGTCCAGCTCAGTACACCACCCAGGCAGAGGCCACATCTAGATTGGGAGCTAGTCACAGTTAAGGTTAAATATCTCTTGTGCCCAGAATTACTCTTGACTGAAAGATTGTGTTGATGTTATCCCTCATTCTAGGTGTCAGTGGTCCATCCTCCAAGACTCATTCCAGCTCAGGACCTCATTGATTTTGAACAAGGCCAACTATGTAGAGCCCGACAGCCTTCAGAGCGACAACAGGCCAAAGCCTTCCGCCTCCTGAAGGTGAACATCGAGCCATTTGAGCCCAGGACCAGTTGTGACAGTAAGAAGAGGTGGGAATGTATGAGGTGGCTTATTTAGACTTTGAGTTAGGGCCTGTTTTCATCATCCCACTCAATAATAGCAAATCAACAGAAAACATATAAGGCCTGTGACCAGACAGGGCAGGGCCAGGGCTAGTCAGAGGAGTAGGAAGCTATCTGATCCCTCGAGCCTGCTCTGCCATTCAATAAGATCATGGCTGTTCCGATTCTGGCCTCAACTCCACACCCCTGCCTCTGCCCATAACTCTGGACTCCCTTGTAAATCAAATATCCGTCTAGTTCAGCCTTGAACACGTTTAATTATCCAGCCTCCACTGCTCTCTGTGGAAGAGAATTCCAAAGACTAATGACCTTCTGAGAGAAGAAATTCCTCCTCATCTCCATCTTAATTGGGAGACTTGTTATTCTAAAACTGTGCCCCCTAGTTCTAGATTCCCTTTATGAGATGAAACTTTCTCTCAGTGTCTACCCTGTCAAGCCCCCTCAGAATCTTATGTTTCATTCAGATCATCTCTCATTCTTCTAAACTCCAATGAGTATAGGCCCAACCTGCTCAACCTTCCTTCGTAAGACAAACTCCTTCATATAAATGCAGATTGAACCTTCTCTGAACTGCTCCCAATGCATTTATATCCCTCCTTAAGTAAGGAGACCAAAACTGCAGTCCTCTAGGTGCGCTCTCACCAATTCCCTGTACAGTTGAAGCAAGACTTTCCTACTTTTTATATTCCAGTCCTTTGCAATAAATGCCAACATTCCATTTTCCTTCCTAATTACTTATTGTACCTGTACGCTAACTTGGTGTGATTCATATACAAGGCCGCCCAGATCCCTCTGTACTGCAGCATCCTGCAGTCTCTCTCCATTGAAATAATCTGCTGCTTTTCTATTCTTCCTGACAAAGTGGACAAGTTCACATTTTCCCATATTATACTCCATCTGCTCATTTTTTTCCCACTCACTTTACCCGTCTGTATCCCTTTGCAGACTCTGTGTATCCTCCTGAAAACCTGCTTTCCCATGCCTCTTTGTATCATCAGCAAATTTGGCAACAGTACAGTCTATCCCTTCATCTAAGTCATTAATATTGTAAATAGTTGAGGCCCTAGCACTGATCCCTGTGCCTCTCCACCAGTCACAGTGTGCCATCCTGAAAATGATCTGTTTATCCTGACACTGTTTCCTGTTAGCTAGTCAACCCTGTTTCCACGCTATCACCTCCAACACCATGAACCATTATCTTGCACAGTAACTTTTTATGTGGCACCTTATAGAATGTCTTTTGGAAATCCAAATACACACATCCATTTACGAAGGGAGGGAGAGAGAAAACTGAGAACTATAGATCTGTTGGTTTGACGTCAGTAGTAGGGGAAATGTTAGAATCTACTTTAAAGGTTCACCAGACTGATTCCTGGGATGGCAGGATTGATGTATGAGGAGAGATTGGGCCGACTAGGCCTGTATTCATTGGAGTTTAGAAGAATGAAAGGGGATCTCATTGAAACATATAAAATTCTGACAGGACTGGACAGACTGGATGCAGGGATGATGCTTCCTCTGGGTGGGGGGTCTAGAACAAGGGGTCACAGTCTCAGGATTTGAGGACTGAGATGAGGAGAAACTTCACTCAGAGGGTGGTGAACCTGTGGAATTCTCTACCACAGAGGCTGTGGAGGCCAAGTCACTGAATATATTTAAGAAGGAAATAGATAGATTTCTGGACTCTAAAGGTGTCAAGGGTTATGGTGAGAGAGCGGGAGTTATTGAGATAGAGGATCAGCCATGACCATATTGAATGGTGGAGCAGTCTCGAAGAGTGCAATGACCCACTCCTATTCTATATTTCTAAAGGATGTGAAAGGTGGACACTTGGAAAATAATGACATGATTGGGCAGAGTCCACAAGGATTTATGAAAGGGAAATTATGTTTGACAAACCTGTTGGAGTTCTTTGAGTTTGTTACTTGTAGCATAGATAAAGGAGAACCAGTGGATGTGGTGTATTTGGATTTTCAGAAGGCTTTTGATAAGATCCCACTCAGGAGATTAGTAAACAATTGGAATTGAGGGTAATATATTGGTATTGATTGAGAATCGGTTAACAGACAGACAGGATTAAACGGGTCATTCTCAGGATGGCAGGCTGTTACTAGTCGGGTGCCACAAGGACCAGTGCTGGGGCCACAGCTCTTCACAATCTATATAAATGATTTGGATGAGGGGATAAAATATAATATTTCCAAATTTGCTGATGACACAAAACTAGGTGGGAATGTGACTTGTGAGGAGGAAGCAAGGAGGCTTCAAGGAGATTTGGACAGGCTAAGTGATTGGGCAAGAACATGGCAGATGGAATACAACGTGAATACGTGTGAAGTTATCCACTTTGGTCGCAAAGAACAGAAAGGCAGAGTATTTCTTAAATGGTGAGAGGTTGGGAAGTCCAAAAGGACCTGGGTGTCCTTGTTCATGAGCCACTAAAAGCTAACACACAGGTGCAGCAAGCATTTAGGAAGGCTTTATTGCAAGCTGTTTTGAGTGCAGGAGTAAAGATGTCTGGCTGCAATTATATAGAGCCTTGGTGAGACTGCACCTGGAGTATTGCGTAGTTTGGGTCTCCTTATCTAAGGAAGGATATACTTGCCATAGAGAGAGTACAACGGAGGCTCATCAGATTAACCCCTGGGATGGCAGGATTGTCGTATGAGGAGAGATTGAGGAGACTGGGCCTGTATTCTCTAGGGTTTCGAAGAATGAGCAGTGATCTCATTGAAACTTATAAAATTCTTACAGGGCTCAACAGGGTTGATGCAGAAAGGATGTTCCCCCTGGCTGGAGGGTCTAGTACCAGGGGACACAGTCTCAGAATAAGGGGCAGGTTATCTAGGTCTGAGATGAGAGGGAATTTCTTCACTCAGAGGGTGGTGAATCTTTGGAATTCTCTACCCCAGAGGCTGGGGAGGCTCAATCGTTGAGTATGTTCAAGAGAGAAATCGATAGATTTCTGGAGGCTAATGACATCAAGGGAAATGGGGATTGTGGGGAAAATGGTTTTGAGGTAGATGATCAGCCATGATCTGTATGAATGGTGGAGCTGGCTTGGTGGGCTGAATGGCCTACTCCTGCCCCTATTGCCAATGTTTCTATCGACTGGTTCCCCTTTATACATCCTGCTTGTTACATCCTCAAAGAACTAAAATAAATTTGTGAAACATGATTTGACTTTCACAAACCCATGTTGACTCTGCCTGATTGTGATTTGATTTTCTAAGTATCCTGTTGCTACTCCCTGAATAATGGATTCTAACTGTTTCCCAGTGACAGATGTTTCCTGCTTTCTGTCTCCCTTCTTTCTTGAAGAGAGGTGTTATATTTGTGGTTTTCCATTCCGCTGGGACCTTTCTAGAACCTAGGGAATTTTGCATCCATTACCTCTGCAGCCACTTTGTTTAAGATTCTAGGATTTGACCGGCAGGTCCAAGGACTTGTCAGCCTTTAGTCCCATTAGGTTTCTCTGTACGTTTTCTCGAGTCATCATTATGGTTTTAAGTTCCTCCCTCCCTTTTGCCACTTGATTTTCTACTACTCTTGGGATGTTTTTGTTCAAAGTCTCTGCCATATCCTTGTTCCCCATTACTAATTGTCCAGTCTAACCCTCTAAGGTAGAGGTAGGGAACCCCCAGCCCGGGGGCCAGCTTTAGTCCATTGCACTTTTTCATCCGGCCCGCAGTGAGATTTCAAAATGTGGCTGCCCAGCGCCCTTGTGCTGCACTCTGACCAGCTGCCCCCATGTTCTGACGCCTGAGCCTCAGCCACAGTCACCAGAGGCCCAGGCTGTGGGAGCGGGCCAGGCCTGAGATCCACAAGCAGGAGCGCAGGGCAGAGATGGGAAGCTGCCAACTGCCCATCGGGTGGTGAAATGTGAGTAATCCGGGGCAGGAGAGGAAGGGAGCAGAACACCCGGCTCCATCGGTGGGTCGCCTGCAACCCCGCCTCCCAAGACGGGCTTAGCCCCTGCAGATTGAGGAAGGGGCCCAGGCCTAGGTGCAGCCTCGGACTGGGAGTTCGCTAAAGCTTTGGGTTGTTGAGTCCCTGCCCTGGGCTGGTTTGTGGGTGAGATAGTGGGAAAGGACAGGGACAGAGAGAGAAAGGGAGACAGACAGACAGAGTGAGAAAGGAGAGAAAGGCAGACAGATTAGGAAAGGAGAGAGAGAGAGAGAGAGAAAAAAGCCAGTTGTGAATAGCACCATCATCAGTGCCAGCAGAAGGAACAAGGCTCATAAGGAAAAGCAAACTCAATCATTGCATTAAAGCATTCGGTGAGTTGAATGTTTCTGTATTCTCTGTAAAAAAAAAAAAAATAAAAATAAATTGTTGGTGTTTATGTGTATGTGGCCCCGTGACTGATTCTGTCTGTGCGTGAGTGGTCTTTGATAAGAAACATGTTCCTCACCCCTGCTCTAAGGGACTAACATTCACTTGAGCTACACTCTTCCTTTTTATACGCTTTCGGAAGCTGTTACTGCCTGTTTTTATATTCCTTGGTCTTTTACTCTCAAACGCCAACTTCTCCCCTCTTAACTAACTTTTCGCCATCCCTTGCTGGTTTCCAAAACTTTCCTAATCTCCTGACATTCCACTATTCTTGCTGCATTGTACACTTTTCCTTTGAATTTAATACTACCCTTGTTTCCTCTGTAAGGCACAGATGGTTCATCCTTCTAGTAGAGTCTTTCTTTCTCAAGGAAATATGTCTTTCTTGAGAATTAGGAAATATCTCCTCAAATGTCTGCCACTGCTGATGTACCGCCTTATCTTTTAACTTACTTTCCCCATTCTACTTTAGACAACTCTGCTTTCATATCCTCGTAATTATCTTTACTTCAGCTGAGGACACCCTCACCCTCAAACCGAAGGATGTGGGAGACGTGTGGGGCTGAGGGATCATGGGTCATGATACTAACATGCTTTTTCCTAAGAACTGTTTTGTTCTTCCTTCCCCAGGTTAAAGCGCCGTCATGAGAGAAAAGCAGCAGAGAGAGCAGTCTGCAAACCAGCCCAGTCAGACCAACAGCTGAGCCCCGCTGATCCGCCAGAGCCCCAGGAGGTTGAAAGTAGAGTCCGTGTGGTAAAATCCTTGGGCCTGTCCTCCTACATGTTCTGGGAGCTTTAGAGATGAGATAACTAACAAATGGGGCGGATTTGCAATATGTGCTGTAACGCGGGCAGTCCTCCCATATTCTGTGGGATGGTCTCACTCCCTGACTTGATGGCCTGCTACACCTGCCCTGTGAAGTGACGGGTGGGGTGGAGGTGGTGGTCGGCAGGGCCCTGCGCCTATCAGAGCCCCAGGTGCCCACGTACTGACCACATGGAAAGAAAGACCATTTGTCCCTTTACCAGCTGGAATGGACACAGTCCCCAGAGACAACATCTTACAACAACAAGAGGAATGGGTTCAGCTGTGTCCCATCGGTGGGTCAGAGGTGAAGGAGCCCCAGAGGCATTTTTTAAAAAAATCCTTCTTGGGCTATGAGTTTTATTGACAAGGTCAGCATTTCTTGTGCATCTCAATTAGAACAAGAGAATTGGTATACAGAAAGAGGCCATTCAGCTATTGTGCCTGTTTCAGCCCTCCACAAGAGCAACTCAACAACTCCCTCTCTGTTGAGAAGGTGGTGGTGAGCTGCCTTCTTGAGCCGCTGCAGTCCATGTGGTGTAGGTACATCCACAGTGCTGTTAGAGAGGGAGTTCCAGGATTTTGACCCAGCGACAGTGAAGGAACGGTGATATATTTCCAGGTCAGGATGGTGAGTGACTTGGAGGGGAACTTCCAGATGTTGGTGATACTATGTATTTGCTGCGCTTGTCCTTCTAGATGGTAGCGGTTGTGGGTTGGAAGGCGCTGTCTAAGGAGCCTTGGTGAATTCCTGCAGTGCATCTTGTAGATGGTACATACTGCTGCTACTGTGTGTCGGTGGAGGAGGGAGTGACTGTTTGTGGATGTGGTGCCAATCAAGCAGGCTGCTTTGTCCTGGATGGTGTCAAGCTTCTTGAGTGTTGTGGGAGCTGCACTCATCCAGGGAAGTGGGTGTATTCCATCACACTCCTGACTTGTGCCTTGTAGATGGTGGACAGGCTTTGGGGAGTCAGGAGGTGAGTTACTCTCTCCAAGATTCCTAGCCTCTAACCCGCTCTTGTAGCCACAGTATTTATGTGGATAGTCCAGTTCAGTTTCTGGTCAATGGTAATCTCCAGGACGTTGGTAGTGGGGGATTCAGTGATGGTAATGCCATTGAACATCAAGGGGCGATGGTTGGATTTTCTCCTGTTGGAGATGGTCTTTGCCTGACACTTGTGTGGTGTGAATGGTGCGAGCACTTGTCAGTCCAAGCCTGGATATTGTCCAGGTCTTGCTGCATTTGGACATTGAGTGTGGCTTGGAGGAGAACTTGCAGTTGGTGGTGGTGTCCCCATGCCCTTGTACCTATTTCGGGGATATAGGCAGTGGTGCTGGAGGGGTTCAGGAACCTGCGGAGATGGATAGAAGGGCTGGGGGAATGGGGGAAATGGTGGTGTTCTGGTCCGATCGGACTGTCTAACATTTGTGTTTCACACCAGGAGCCGGTAGATGTTCCACCAGTGCCTAAAACCTCGGGATGCTCTGCCCTCCCACTGGGTGAGTGAGAATCAAGAAGCTGCTCCTCAGAGTTTGTTGTGGAACTCCGTGTGCTGTGAGAAATCAAAAACCCAGTGAATAAACTGCAGCTTCTCTCTCCTTCAGCCTGACAGCCTCGATCTCCATCTACGTTCTTCTCTTTCCCCCTTTCCCCTCTCCTCCATCTTCACTATTGCCCCTTTCCATCCCATCCACATCCTGTCCTGTCCCCTCAAACTCCCCCATCCCATCCTCCCTCCTCCTCCCCGCCATCCTCCCCCTCCCCATTCCCTCCTCCTCCCCCTCCCCCATTCCCTCCTCCTCCCCCTCCCCCATTCCCTCCTCCTCCCCTCCCCATTCCCACCTCCTCCCCTCCCCATTCCCTCCTTCTCCCCTCTCCATTCCCTCCTTCTCCCCTCCCCATTCCCTCGTCCTCCCCCCTCCCCATTCCCTTGTCCTCCCCCTCCCCATTCCCTCGTCCTCCCCTCCCCATTCCCTCCTTCTCCCCCTCCCCCATTCCCTCCCCCTCCCCATTCCCTCGTCCTCCCCTCCCCATTCCCTCCTTCTCCCCCTCCCCATTCCCTCGTCCTCCCCTCCCCATTCCATCATCCTCCCCTCCCCCATTCCCTCATCCTCCCCCTCCCCCATTCCCTCGTCCTCCCCCCTCCCCCATTCCCTCCCCCTCTCCCATTCCCTCCCCCATTCCCTCCCCCTCTCCCATTCCCTCCCCCTCCCCCATTCCCTCCCCCTCCCCCATTCCCTCCCCCATTCCCTCCCCCTCCCCCATTCCCTCCCCCTCCCCAATTCCCTCCCCCTCCCCCATTCCCTCCCCCTCCCCCTCCCCCATTCCCTCCCCCTCCCCAATTCCCTCCCCCTCCCCCTCCCCCATTCCCTCCCCCTCCCCATTCCCCCTCGTCCTCCCCCTCCCCATTCCCCCTCCCTGTCCCCACACCCTCCGCGCTGCTCTCCACTTTCCTGCTGTCCCCCCCCCACTTCCTTTTCTCCCCCATCACCGTTTTCCCCCCCTCCTCGCTGTTCCCAGCTGCCCCCTCCCCCAGTCCATTACCTGTTGCTGAAGAGGTGACTAATGTCCCTGAATTCTGTCTAGGTCCCCCCGCTGAGCTGCTGGGAGACCAACTTTACCCGTTTTCAACGTCTGCTGGGTTACAGTGTTTTGCCTCCACCATGAAGAATGCCGAGGGAAGGAAGGATGCCAGCACCAACACGGAGCAGGATGCTGAGCCCCGCTTCGAGCTACCCTCAGGTAGTCCACCAGCCCTCTCTTCCCCCCCCGAATTCCATAGCCCGCTGTGCTGAAGCCCTTTGGCCCCTTCGCTGAGCTGCGTCCGGTCCCCACCCAAATTACCAAGGCCAGAGGTTTACATCGATTGGTGGGCACTCGACCCGAGCGCACCTGAAATCGCAGGAAATGGCGTTGGGCAAGCGTCCTGCAGTCATCGCACACGTGAGCCATATTGAGGGTGGCGGGCACGCACAGGAGCAGGAGCTGTGCCCGCCAACAATCAAAGGGCCAGTTCAGGCCATTAAAAGCCCGAGGGTCCGTGATTTTACGTTGCTTGTGTGATTTCACACTCCCATCGTGCGGCAGCCCTGATCCGGGGGTGGGAGTGAAATATAAGTGAGGAAAGATGTCTGGGGACTGAGGTGTGTGCAGAGTTCTGCTGTCAGGTGCTTGAATGGACACGGTTTGATGCATTTTGTTTCTTGACATTTAATCTACCCAGCGCTGCAGCTCCCTGAGGCAGCTCCCTGCGCCCAGGGAGCTCGCTGGAAACTCCCACCCACACCCTCCCTTTTGTCGGTGCCCACCCTCTTTGCCGCCCCCTGTTAATTGGCCAGTCAGTGCGAAGGTTGTGTTCAGGGGCCAGTCGTGGGTGCAAAGCTCATTCCGTGTCCGCTTCCGGGCTCACCAAGCGTGTAATTCAGCTGCAAAAGTGTGAGCCTAGAGAGCTGGTGTCAGCAAGCTATTCACCCATGGGAGGCATCACAGGCTCAGCCTGACTCCGTCCTCACTCGAAGCGCTCACAACTGTCAGGAGCAGGTTCTCTGGTTAACTTTCCTGTTTAACCCAAGGACTCAGAAGCTGCTCATTCACTGCCAGCCTGGCTTAGCACAGATATGGGGCCTTGGGACTCAGCTGTGAGCTGCCTCTGCTGTTGGAGCCTAGAAAAGCATTGCCCCTGTGTTTAAATGGAGAAAGGCCAGGCCGGCGTGATCCCAAGAGTTTCACAGTCTGACCGAAGGTGGGAGAGCAGGAAGGTAGAGAGGGGCTTTCACTCATGCGTCAGGGCATTGTGCAGGTATTAGTCTGAACCTCCACAGAGCTGGTAAAATCCCCACAGTTGGAAAGGATGCAGCTCTTCACAGTGGAACAGAGGAGATTCAAGGTGATTGTTTAAATGGCCAAATACAAAGATCAGATTGTTTCTGGTGGGAGGAAACCCAGAAAGAGATGGACCCAAGGTAGAGAGAAGGATACCGTAACTAGTGGCTCTGGTGCTGCGCTTGTCACCCAGGGAGTACAACCTCAAATCCCACAACGAGGGAATTGAATAATGTCGGTGAGGAAGCTGGTGAGAGCTTGCAATGCCTCTTGCTTCGAGACCAATTTCTATTTCACAGTAAAGAATACAAAAAGCCCAATGCAGTTTCATACTGCACACAGCACAAGCACAGGCACAAGAATATGTGCAAAGTTATGGACACTACCGGTGTCCTAGACGACCAGATGTGCAGGAAGTGCTGCAGCTGCAGGAACTGGAGCTCCGGGTTTCAGAACTCGAGCGGCAGCTGGAGTCACTGTGGCACATCAGGGAGGCTGAGAGCCTCGTGGATAGCACATTCAGAAAGGTGGTCACCCTGTAGCTTAAGGACCTGGAGACAGAGAGGGAATGGATGACCACCAGGCAGTCCTAGAGAAGTAGACAAAGAGCAGAAGAGAAGTTTCATCAAGGGGAGGTCATGCCTGACAAATCTGTTAGAATTCTTTGAGGAGGTAACAAGTAGGTTAGACAAAGGAGAGCCAATGGATGTTATCTACTTGGACTTCCAGAAGGCCTTTGACAAGGTGCCACACAGGAGGCTGCTCAGTAAGATAAGAGCCCATGGTGTTAGAGGCAAGGTACTAGCATGGATAGAAGACTGGCTGTCTGGCAGGAGGCAGAGAGTGGGGATAAGGGGGTCCTTCTCAGGATGGCGGCTGGTGACTAGTGGAGTTCCGCAGGGGTCAGTGTTGGGACCACAACTTTTCACTTTATACATTAATGATCTAGATGAAGGAACTGAGGGCATCCTGGCTAAGTTTGCAGTTGATACAAAGATAGGTGGAGGGACAGGTAGTATTGAGGAGGCGGGGAGGCTGCAGAAGGATTTGGACAAGTTAGGAGAATGGGCAGAGAAGTGTCAGATGGAATACAACGTGGGGAAGTGTGAGGTCATGCACTTTGGTAGGAATAAAAGAGACATAGACTATTTTCTAAATGGGGAGAGAATTCAGAAATCTGGAGTGCAAAGGGATTTGGGAGTCCTAGTCCAGGATTCTCATAAGGTTAACTTGCAGGTTGAGTCGGTAGTTAGGAAGGCAAATGCAATGTTGGCATTTATTTCAAGAAGACTAGAATATAAAAGCAGGGATGTGCTGCTGAGGCTTTATAAGGCTCTGGTCAGACCACATTTAGAATATTGTGAGCAATTTTGGGCCCCGTATCTCAGGAAGGATGTTCTGGCCCTGGAGAGGGTCCAGAGGAGGTTCACGAGAATGATCCCAGGAATGAAAGGCTTAACATATGAGGAACGTTTGAGGATTCTGGGTCTACACTCGATGGAGTTTAGAATGATGAGGGGGGATCTGATTGAAACTTACAGAATACTGAAAGGCCTGGATAGAGTGTACGTGGGGAAGATGTTTCCATTAGTAGGAGAGACTAGGACCCGAGGGCACAGCCTCAGAGTGAAGGGAAGACCTTTTAGAACAGAGATGAGGAGAAACTTCTTTAGCCAGAGAGTGTTGAATCTATGGAATTGATTGCCACAGAAGGCTGTGGAAGCCAGGTCATTGAGTGTATTTAAGACCGAGATAGATAGGTTCTTGATTGGTAAGGGGATCGAAGGTTACAGGGAGAAGGCAGGAGAATGGGGTTGAGAAACTTATCAGCCATGATTAAATGGCAGAGCAGACTCGATGGGCCGATTGGCCTAATTTCTGCTCCTATGTCTTATGGCCTTATAGACAGGTAGTGCAGAAGTCCCCTGGGGTCTGTTTTGGAAGCTGGTGAGGGTGCTGGTTCCTCCGAGGAGTGCAGTCAGAGCCATGTTTGTGGCACCACGAGCGGCTCAGCTGTACAGGATGGGTGGAAGAAGAAAGGAAGGGCTATAGTGATAGGGGACTCAATGGTTAGGGGAACAGACAGGTGTTTCTGTGGCTGTAGACATGACTCCAGGATGGTATGTTGCCCCCCTGGTGCCAGGGTCAAGGATGTCACAGAGCGGCTGCAGGACATTCTTCTGGAGGAGGGTGATCAGCCAGCGGTCGTGGTCCACAATGGTACCAGTGACTTAGGTAGGAAGGGGGATGTGGTCCTGAAAGCAGAATTTAGGGAGCTGGGTTGTAATTTATATAAATGACATAGATGACTATGTGGGGGGTAGGATTAGTAAGTTTGCGGATGACACAAAGATTGGCCGGGTAGTTAACAGTGAGGTTGAGTGTCTTGGGCTACAGGAAGATATAGACGGGATGGTCAAATAGGCAGATAAGTGGCAGATGGAATTTAACCCTGAAAAGTGTGAGGTGATACACTTTGGAAGGAGTAATTTGACAAGGAAGCATTCAATGAACAGCATGACCCTAGGAAGTTCTGAGGAACAAAGGGACCTTGGCGTGTGTGTCCATAGATCTCTGAAGACGGAGGGGCATGTTAGTGGGGTGGTGAAAAAGGCATATGGGACACTTGCCTTTATCAATCGAGGCATAGATTACAAAAGTAGGGAGGTCATGCTGGAGTTGTATAGAACCTTGGTGAGGCCACAGCTGGAGTACTGTGTGCAGTTCTGGTCACCGCATTATAGGAAGGATGTGATTGCACTGGAGGGGGTGCAGAGGAGATTCACCAGGATGTTGCCTGGGATGAAACATTTAAGTTATGAAGAGAGGTTGGATAGACTTGGGTTGTTTTTGTTGGAGCAGAGAAGACTGAGGGGCAACCTGATCGAGGTGTAGAAGATCATGAGGGGCATGGACAGGGTGGATAGGGAGCAGCTGTTCCCCTTAGTTGAAGGGTCAGTCACAAGGGGGCATAAGTTCAAGGTGAGGGGCAGGAGGTTTAGGGGGGATGTGAGGAAAAACTTTTTTACCCAGAGGGTGGTGACGGTCTGGAATGCGCTGCCTGGGAGAGTGGTGGAGGCGGGTTGCCTCACATCCTTTAAAAAGTACCTGGATGAGCACTTGGCCAAGTGCTGGTAAATGGGATTAGGTAGGTAGGTCAGGTATTTCTCACGTGTTGGTGCAGACTCGATGGGCCAAAGGGCCTCTTCTGCACTGTGATTTTGTGATAGGTAGAAAATTAGTAATCAGGACCTCAGATGTAATAATCTGCAGGTTGCTCCCAGTGCCACGTTCCATTGAGTACAGAAATAGGAGAATAAGGCAGGTGAATGTGTATCTGGAAAGATGGTGCAGGAGGGAGGGCTTTAGATTCCTGGGACACTGGGACTGGCTCTGGGGGAGATGACACCTGTACAAGCCAGACGTGTTGCACCTGAACAGAGCTGGGACTGAGTTCCTTGCGGGGTGTTTTACTAGTGCTGCTGGGAGGGTTTAAACTAACTTAGCAGGGGTGGGGAACCAGGAGAGAATATTAGAGAGGAATACCAGGGTGCACAAAATACTGGGAGGGACAGATAGCGCTTGTGTAGAGAATCGGAAGTTAATAGGTAAAGTCAGGGTAATCGAGAAAGTAACAAAATCTAAATCAGGGTTACTGTGCATGTATGTGAATGCATGGGGTACAGTAAATAAGATTGGGGAGTTACAGGCGCAGATTGCCATGTGGAAATATGATGTTGTGGCGATAACAGAGACCTGGCTCAAGGAAGGGCAGAACTGGGTGTTAAATATTCCCGTGTATAAGGTGTTCAGAAGAGATAGGAAAGGAAGGAAAGGAGGAAGGGTGGCAGTATTGGTTAAGGAGAGCATTGCAGTGCAGGAGAAAGAGGATGTCCCAGAGGGTTCAAGGACAGAATCTATTTGGCTCGAGCTAAGGAACAGAAAGGGTGTGATTACATTGCTATAGTAGTCTATAGACTACTCTAGTGAGAAGGATGTAGGAGAACAAAACAGCAGGGGAATTACAGAGAGATGCAGCATTATAGAGTAGTTATAATGGGGGACTTTAATTACCCAAATGTAGACTGGGACAGTGATGGTGTAAAGGGTGGAGAGGGGCAAAAGTTCCTAGATTTTGTTCAGGAGAATTTTCTACAGCAGTATGTGTCCAATCCAATAAGAAAAGACGCACTGTTGGACCTGGTTCTTGGAAATGAGGCTGACCAGGTAGATCTAGTGTCAGTGGGGGAACATTTAGGAGACAGTGATCGCTGTATTGTATATTTTAGATCATGATAGAAAAGGACGAGAGGCAATCCAGAATAAAAATAATTAACTGGACAAGAGCCGACTTCCATGGGGCAAGAACGGAGCTGGGCCAGATAGACTGGAATGAAAGATTGGAGGGAAAATCTGTAGCTGAACAATGGGCATTAGGCAAATCTCTCCTGGACCTGTCTCACTTTACTGCTCTCTCTCCTAACTGGCCCCTGGTGCTTTTACTCGAAGTGTCCGGGTGTTTGGATATTCAGTGTTTCTCTGTTCTCTCTCCCTCCCATGGCATTTCACTGACATTTCACTTTTTTGGCCTTCTGAAGCTGCTAAATCCTACAAGGATGCTGGGATCGTCACCTGCTCTGAGATCAAGAACAGCCAGGCAGTCAATGCCACTACAGGTTTGACCGTTCACCTTCTGCTTTGTGTTGTTTTATGGTTCAGTTGTCAGTAGGTGAGTGAAGCCTCGTACAGACTGTATACCTCAACAAGTATAAACCATGTCCCAGGACATGTACAGGCAAAGCCGATGTCACCACATCCCCGTTCCAATCTGACTGACACCATTGACTGAGCGCAGGGCCTCTCTACTGGGACAATCCATCAGAGTCACACATACCCACATTCAATGGGCTGAATGGCCTCAGTCTGTGCAGTTATGACTTTATGGCTCTCATTCATTTAATTATACATTTGTGCATGGAAGCAGTAAATCATTGTTAACTTCAGTCAGAGTCCCATGACTGCCTACTGTTGATGTTTCCAGTCTCTATCCATCCGCTCTATCCTTGTATCCTGGAAAGGAGAATGTGTGTGTGTATGTGTGGCCCCCGCCCCGTCACTCGCGATCTCCCCTCCCTCACACTTTTCCTCCTTTCTCTCTCCCCATCCTCTGGTTTTTATTTCCTGCTCTTTCCTTCTCTGCTCTGTCTAGCTCTCTCTCTCTCTCTCTCTCTCTCTGTCTGCCTTTCTGTGCTTCTCTACCTCTTTGTTCCCTTCCTCCTCTCTTTCCTGTTCCCTTAAATAATGCAGAGAGTGAATAATTCACAGCCTAGCTATATAGTAGCAGGTCCACGAGTGAGAGGCACACCTGTTGTGTTTGATATTTTGTGTGAATTTTGAATTGGGAATCTTGCTGAAGAGTGTCTGTGTTAGACTTCACTGTGACATCTTGTTCTGCCTCTACTCGCTGTCTCTGGCTTGTGTTTGCAGTGTCTGTAATAGAAACAGCTTGTGTTCAGCTAATATTTGGGTGATTTTGCATTGTGACAACAAGTAAGTGATCTCCCGACGACATGACAGAGAAACCCACCAGCTTTGGTTAGCCCCACTGCTGACAGCAGCTTACCCCACCCCCCCCACCACCCCCCCCCAACCCCTCCCACCCCAACCAGAGGGGATGGGGGTGGGGCGGTGGTTCCTCCTTTTGAACATTCCTCTGTTCCATTTCTTTCTTAAAAAGCTTTAGAGACCAGTTACTAGTGTCCAAGGCAGCTTGGGCTGGTCCGAGACTGGCAAAGTCTCCTGTCCCAGGTGGCTGCTCCCAGACCGAGACCAGATCTAGTCCTGGGCTGATCCCAGAGCAGTGGAGCCTCCTGCCCTTGGTCAAACTGAGACCGGTAGTGTCATCTGTGCTGGACTGATCTGAGACCCAGTAAGTTGCCTGTCCTGGTCCGGTCTGAGACCCAGTAAGTTGCCTGTCCTGGTCTGGTCTGAGACCCAGTAAGTTGCCTGTCCTGGTCCAGTCTGAGACCCAGTAAGTTGCCTGTCCTGGTCCGGTCTGAGACCGGGTAAGATGCCTGTCCTGGTCCGGTCTGAGACCGGGTAAGTTGCCTGTCCTGGTCCGGTCTGAGACCCAGTAAGTTGCCTGTCCTGGTCCGGTCTGAGACCAGGTAAGTTGCCTGTCCTGGTCCGGTCTGAGACCGGGTAAGTTGCCTGTCCTGGTCCGGTCTGAGACCGGGTAAGTTGCCTGTCCTGGTCCAGTCTGAGACCAGGTAAGTTGCCTGTCCTGGTCCAGTCTGAGACCAGGTAAGATGCCTGTCCTGGTCCGGTCTGAGACCGGGTAAGATGCCTGTCCTGGTCCGGTCTGAGACCGGGTAAGTTGCCTGTCCTGGTCCGGTCGGACACCGGGTAAGTTGCCTGTCCTGGTCCGGTCGGACACCGGGTAAGTTGCCTGTCCTGGTCCGGTCTGAGACCGGGTAAGCTGCCTGTCCTGGTCCGGTCGGACACCGGGTAAGTTGCCTGTCCTGGTCCGGTCGGACACCGGGTAAGTTGCCTGTCCTGGTCCGGTCTGAGACCGGGTAAGCTGCCTGTCCTGGTCCGGTCGGACACCGGCTAAGTTGCCTAGTCCGGTCTGAGACTGGGAAGCTCCATCTTGGGCTAGCCTGAGATAGGGAGCAGTTCCTGCCCTGGGCCAGTTTGAGAACAGGACTGCATTACAGTGAGGTTAGGGATAGACTCTATAAGAATACTGGGCAGAGGCTAAGCCTAAAGATTCCATCTAAATGCAGGATTAACTTCAGGCTCATAGGAAGCACTGACTGGGCCATCATTGTTACTTTTGGGATCTTGCTTATGCAGGTTAACTTCTGCAATTAGTAACTGCACAGCAGGAAGTATCTCCTCATCTGTGAAGCGGTTTGGGGTCTCCTGAGGATGTGAAAGATGCTATATAAATGCAAGTTTTTATTGATGAGAGTCTATCCAGCTCTTGCTAATCCCACCAAACATGGGATTCCATGTCTTTGAATAGAATGGGAGCAGATTGACATCAGTGTCTACACTACACGAATATAACCTGAAGAGAGGGCCAGTGTTCCCATGGAATAATTTCATGATTGAAGTGAGCTATTAGAAGCTGTAGATGTTGCTTGGCTAACATTGACTCCGCTGGTGGACAGATTTTATTTTCATTCATGGGATATGGGCACCGCTGGCAGGGCCAGCATTTATTGCCCATTCCTAATTACCCTTGAGAAGGTGGTGGTGAGCTGCCTTCTTGAGCCGCTGCAGTCCATGTGGTGTAGGTACACCCACAGTGCTGTTAGGGAGGGAGTTCCAGGATTTTGACCCAGCGACAGTGAAGGAACGGTGATATATTTCCAAGTCAGGATGGTGAGTGACTTGGAGGGGAACTTCCAGGTGGTGGTGTTCCCATCTATCTGCTGCCCTTGTCCTTCTAGATGGTAGTGGTCGTGGGTTTGGAAGGTACTGTGGAAGGAGGCTTGGTGAATTCCTGCAGTGCATCTTGTAGATGGTACGCACTGACCGCACTCTATTATAAAGTGTCTGATCGTTTGCTGTGCTTGCTTCGCAGTACAAACCACACCAGCCAGTGTCCCTCTGGTCCAGGTTGTACCTCCAGATGTTTTCATGAATCTTCGGTTTCCGAGTGAAACGTGTCCGAAGCCTCTCGTCACACCAACTAATCAGGCAACATCCGACCAAGTAAGTGGAAGACCACCTCTAAGTTTCAATTAATGCTTAGTGTCAGTACAATAATCAGACATGGGACAGAGGAGAATATTCGTTCATGGGATGTGAGCGTCGCTGGCTGGGCCAATTCCTAATTGCCCACTCCTAATTGCCCTTGTTTAGGGGGCATTTTAAGAGTCAACAGCATTGCTGTGGGTCTGGAGTCACATGTAGGCCAGACCGGGTAAGGACAGCAGATTTCCCTCCCTAAAGGGCATTTGTGACCCAAATACAAGAATCGACAATGGTTTCATGGTCATTGTCGGACTTTTAATTCCAGGTTTTTACTGAATTCACATTTTATCATCTGCCATGGCGGGATTCGAACCTGGGTCCCCAGAGCATTATGCTGGGCCTCTGAATTACTAGTCCAGTGACAATGCTACTATGACACCACCTCCCCAATTCCCCTTGAGAAGGTGGTGGTGAGCTGCCTTCTTGAACCACTGCATTCGAAGTGATGTAGATACACCCACAGTGCGGTTAGGGAAGGGATTCTTGTCACATGTACTCAAGATTGCAGCCTATATTCTCTACAAATCTTGATATGTTACATTAAAACCTCAAATGCCAGCTCATCCTAGACTTGTGGGTATGAGAGACCATGAGGTCTACCTGCAGGTGCTGTTACACTTCATAAAGAATGCACTGGGAAATAGGGACTTTGTTCACTTGAAGGTTAAGTTGTGGAGCAAACTACTGGGGAACATTGAAACAAGCTCTGTAAATAGTGATCAAGAGACTTCAAACATTCATGGAGAGAATTAGGACGGAGGGATATGGGGAAAAGGTGAGTCGGTGGAGTTGGCGATATGGTGCAAAGGATGGTCAGTGATTTGGAGAGTGGGTTGGCGTGTTACTGTCCCATCTCTCCTATAACTGTGCCTTGGTTTTTACAGCTGGTGTCTGGTCACAAATTCCTCAATGTTATTGACATTGATGCTGGAGAACTGCTGAACAGCCTTCCAGTTACTACAAGTGCTCCTGAACTAATGCCCTCATCAGAAAGAGAAGACATATCCGTAGCTGGACTACATCTCATGGCCGCCTCTGTCACTAATGCTGTACCTCCAGATACATGCCAGCAGCAGGGTGAGTACTGGACCTCTGTAAGATGACAGCAGTTATTGAGGAAGAATGGACCTGGTCCCTGTGTGATAGAAACAGTGCAAACAGCATAGGAGTGATAGCTAAGATTCTGAAGGTAAATTGGACGTGAGAAGGAACAGTGAAGAGTGCTGTAACAGCTTGGTGCAAAGATTGAAGAGACCAAGAATACTCAACAATAAACTAAATAGATGAGTAGCTCTCAGAGGGACGTGAGCCTTTGGAACTCTCTTCCTCAAAAGGCAGTAGAAGCAGAGTCTTTGAATATTTTTAAGGCAGAGCGAGATAGGGGGTGAAAGTTTATCAGGGGTAGGCGGGAATGTGGGGTTGAGGTTACAATCAGATCAGCCATGATCTTATTGAATGACAGAGCAGGCTCGAGGGGCCGAGTGGCCTACTCCTGCTCCTAATTCAGATGTTCATGACTTGGACAAAGTTTATAAGTGAACAGGCCAGTGGGCAATGGAACTTAAAGCTGGTCAATGTACAATATTGGCATGGAAAGGGCAATTCTCAAATACATTCAGCATGAATGGTGGTGAAATGGAAAACGATGAGGCTGGAAGATACCAGGACCCTCAGTAAACTCAATGTTCAAATAACTTATCAATGCAGAGCAATAGTGAATCCTGCCCATAGGGAGTTCAGCTAAATCATCAAAACAGTAAAATACAGGTTAGAGAGGATGATCAAACTGTACAGGGCTCTAGTCAGAGAATAATTCGACCAGTTCTGGGCAGTTTATTACTGTACTCTGTATCTAACCCCGTGCTGTACCTGTCCTGGGAGTGTTTGATGGGGACAGTGTAGAGGGAGCTTTATTCTGTATCTAACCCCGTGCTGTACCTGTCCTGGGAGTGTTTGATGGGGACAGTGTAGAGGGAGCTTTACTCTGTATCTAACCCCATGCTGTACCTGTCCTGGGAGTGTTTGATGGGGACAGTGTAGAGGGAGCTTTACTCTGTATCTAACCCCGTGCTGTCCCTGTCCTGGGAGTGTTTGATGGGGACACTGTAGAGGGAGCTTTACTCTGTATCTAACCCCGTGCTGTACCTGTCCTGGGATTGTTTGATGGGGACAGTGTAGAGGGAACTTTACTCTGTATCTAACCCCGTGCTGTACCTGTCCTGGGAGTGTTTGATGGGGACAGTGTAGAGGGAGCTTTACTCTGTATCTAACCCCGTGCTGTACCTGTCCTGGGAGTGTTTGATGGGGACAGTGTAGAGGGAGCTTTACTCTGTATCTAACCCCATGCTGTACCTGTCCTGGGAGTGTTTGATGGGGACAGTGTGGAGGGAGCTTTACTCTGTATCTAACCCCGTGCTGTACCTGTCCTGGGAGTGTTTGATGGGGACAGTGTAGAGGGAGATTTACTCTGTATCTAACCCCATGCTGTACCTGTCCTGGGAGTGTTTGATGGGGACAGTGTGGAGGGAGCTTTACTCTGTATCTAACCCCATGCTGTACCTGTCCTGGGAGTGTTTGATGGGGACAGTGTAGAGGGAGCTTTACTCTGTATCTAACCCCATGCTGTACCTGTCCTGGGAGTGTTTGATGGGGACAGTGTAGAGGAAGCTTTACTCTGTATCTAACCCCGTGCTGTACCTGTCCTGGGAGTGTTTGATGGGGACAGTGTAGAGGGAGCTTTACTCTGTATCTAACCCTGTGCTGTACCTGTCCTGGGAGTGTTTGATGGGGACAGTGTAGAGGGAGCTTTACTCTGTATCTAACCCCATGCTGTACCTGTCCTGGGAGTATTTGATGGGGACAGTGTAGAGGGAGCTTTACTCTGTATCTAACCCCATGCTGTACCTGTCCTGGGAGTGTTTGATGGGGACAGTATAGAGGGAGCTTTATTCTGTATCTAACCATGGGACTATTTTTTTTTTAATTTTTACATTTTTTAATATTTGTTTATGGGCCATATGTGTCATTGGCAAAGACTGGATACAAGGTGTTCTGGAAAGATTGGAAAGGAAGTAAAGGAGGAGGGGTGGTGGTATTGGTTAAGGAGAGCATTGCAGTGCTGGAGAAAGAGGATGTTCCAGTGGGTTCAAGGACAGAATCTATTCGACTCGAGCTCAGAAACAAAAAAGGTGCCATTTACATTGCTCAGTTAGTCTATAGACCGTCAACTAGTGAGAAGGATGTAGGAGAACAAATTTGCAAGGGCAGTGCAAAAATTAGAGTAGTTACAATGTGGGACTTTAACTACCCGAATATAGACTGGGATAGTATTAGTGTAAAGGGCAGAGAAGGGCTAGAGTCCCAAGGGTGTGTTCAGGAGAATTTTCTTAAGTATGTATCCAGTTCAACAAGGAAGGAGCCACTGCCCAGCCTGTTCTCACTTTCCAGCCTTTGGTCCGTAGTCCTGCAGGTTACCGCGCTTGAGGTGCAGATCCAGACACCTTTTAAATGTGTAGAGGGTTTCTGCCTCTATCACCCTTCCAGTCAGTGAGTTCCAGGCCCCTGCTACCCTCTGGGTGAAAAAACATCCTGAGCTCCCCTCTAATCCTTCTCCAAATTGCTGTAAATCTCTGCCCCCTAGTCACTGACCTCTCTGCAAAAGTAAATCGGCCCTTCCCATTCACTCTATCCAGGTCCCTCACAATTTTGTACATCTCAATCAGATCTCCCCTCAGCCTCCTCTGTTCCAAGGAGAACAACCCCAGCCTTTCCAATCTTTCCTCATAGCTGCAATTTTCCAGTCCTGGTAACATCCTCGTAAATCTCCTCTGTATCCTCTCGAATGCAATCACATCCTTTCTGTAATGTGGTGACTAGGACTGCACACAGTACTCTAGTTGTGGCCTAACTAATGTTTTATACAGTTCCAGCATAACCTCCCTGCTCTTATATTCTATACCTCAGCTAATAAATGAAAGGAATCCATATGTCTTCTTAACCACCTTACCAACCTGTCCTGCTACATTCAGGGACCTGAGGACATTCACTCCAAGGTCCCTCATATCTTTTACATCTCTCCGTATCTTCCCATTTATTGTGATGAAGGGTTTTGGGAACAAGGTGAGTGAATATGATTGGCTGGTGTGGAGGGATGGTAAACACCAACACGGACTGGTGGGGCCGAACGGTCTGTTAGTGTTGTTGGTATGTTGGAAACTGTGTGTGTTTGTTTACAATGAGTGAGCCACTGTGACCGGCAGCCAATTCCTTGTGAGCAACGAGTTGTCTTGAGGCTGGACCAGCGGAGCTTTCTGTTTACATCAGGTTTATGTTGTTTTAATTTCAGAGAGCCCATCCCTCAGCCAAGCCCAGCTCTGGAGTCAAGGTTGGGAGCAGCAGCTCGCTGGAGACCACCTGACAGAAAGATTGTTGCAGCAGGATAACCCACCTTTGTCGATACCTCCACAAGCTGCTGCCCACTCTGTGGGCACCAAGCGGGTCAGGGCACAGCTCAGTGAAATGGAGCATCAACTCAGTGCCCTGCAGGACATGGCAGTGAACATGGAACAGGACTTTGCCAACACCAAGATGGTAAGGGCTGATGGCCTGCGGGAACACCACAATGGTCCTGACTAGCCCTGCACTACAGACACATCACTGGGAGAATGGACTGTAAACACAGAGCAACCTGACCATTGGCAGCCTAGACCCCTGATACTTGTATTAATCAATAGTGAACAATAGGCAGTGATACCGTTTCCAACAATCCCCTTGCTTACACTGCTAGTCAGGTATAAAGAATGATACACTTTGGGAAGGAAGTGAAAGCATGAAGATACAGATAAGGTTCATGAGAGACTTCGGTCACAAGCATAGATTGGAGAAGCTGGGACTGTTTTCCTTGGAGAAGAGAAGGTTGGAGACAGGTATCCAAAATCCTGAGGGGTCTGGGCAGAGTGGATGGGGAGAAACTGTTCCCATTGGTGGAAGGATCGGGAACCAGAGGGCACAGATTTAAGGTAATTGGCAAAAGAAGCACTGGCGACATGAGGAAAAACATTTTCACGCAGCGAGTGGTTAGGATCTGGAATGCACTGTCTGAGAGTGTGGGGGAGGCAGGGTCAATCGAGGCTTTCAAAAGAGAAATGGATGGTTATCTGAAGAAAAAGGTTTGCAGGGTTACAGGGAAAAACTGGGGTACTGGGACTAACTGAGTTGCTCTTGTCGAGAGCCGGCATGGACACATAGGGCTGAGTGGCCTCATTCTGGCTGTAACCATTCTGTAATGATGACCCTGAACTCTCCTACCCCTTCACCTCCATATCCGACTCCATGACTCTTCATCAGGTATCAAGTCACTGATAGGTCATTCTTTAGATTACTTAGACTAACCCTCTTCCTGCTCTTTCTAACAGCTAATAAACACCATTGAACATCTGCACAGTGCCATGGATCCTGAGGAGCCAGTGGAATATTCCAGAACGTGGGATGCAGGTATGATGGGAGTTTTGTTACTGTTCCGAGACCACTGTTCTGAGTAACCAACTCTTATAATCAGCTGTTAGTGAGGGGGAAAGAGGAAGGTTAGGGAGAGAGAGAGAGTTTCTCTGGAGATAGTATCTGACGAATGAGTGGGCAGACAAGGCAAGCAGCTCTAATCCTGGATTATCCCATAATTTTGTATTTATTTTCTGAATTATGCATTAGTTTTGAAGTTTAATTGACCTCATTGAGCAGAGCAGCGCACTTCAATGTCCCATAACAGCAGCTTAATGAATGGTAGGTAATTCATGGAGAGATGAACATTGCTCAGGAGACACCTGATCCTCTTACAATCATGTGATGAGATCTCTAAGAGCCACACACCGTCTTTACTTGGAAATATATCACCGTGCCTTCACTGCCGCTGGACCCAGCCAGCAACGGCGACATCCCATAAACAAATTTTTAAAAATGTGGCCCTCAGTACTGACCCTCGGACAGTGCAGCACTCCCTCAGTACTGACCCTCAGACAGTGCAGCACTCCCTCAGTACTGACCCTCTGACAGTGCGGTGTTCCCTCAGTACTGACCCTCTGACAGTGCGGTGCTCCCTCAGTACTGACCCTCAGACAGCGCATCACTCCCTCAGTACTGCCTCTCTGAGAATGCAGCCGTCCTTGTGTGGTGACCCTCTGACAGTGCATCACTCCCTCAGTACTGACCCTCTGAGAGTGCAGCGGTCCTTGTGTAGTGACCCTCAGACAATGCAGCGCTCCCTCAGTACTGACACTATGAGAGAGCGGTGCTCCCTCAGTACTGACCCTCCTGCTATGCGGTGCTCCCTCAGTGCTGACCCTCCAGCAGTGCTGTGTTCCCTCAATGCTGACCCTCTGGGCATGCGGTGCTCCCTCAGTTCTTGCACATGGCTTAAACCTCTATTTCTGTGCGTAAATTCTGGGAAAGGACATGAACTCTTAACCATCTTTACCAAGTGTGTTGCCACCAGCAGAACTAAAATCTATTGCAAAATAGGTTAGATATAGAGTGAAGCTCCCTCAACACTGTCCCCTTCAAACGCTCCCAGGACAGGTACAGCACGGGGTTAGATACAGAGTAAAGCTCCCTCGACACCCTCCCCATCAGACACTCCCAGGACAGGTACAGCACGGGGTTAGATACAGAGTAAAGCTCCCTCTACACTGTCCCCATCAAACACTCCCAGGACAGATACAGCACGGTGTTAGATACAGAGTAAAGCTCCCTCTACACTGTCCCCATCAAACACTCCCAGGACAGGTACAGCACAGGGTTAGATACAGAGTAAAGCTCCCTCTACTCTGTCCCCATCAAACACTCCCAGGGCAGGTACAGCACAGGGTTAGATACAGAGTAAAGCTCCCTCTATATGTCTCTTGGTGCTGCAGCCTCTAATATCCCAATGTTACACTTTCCCTTTTGCTGCACCTGTTTTTAAGCCTTTATGCTGAATTTAGTTGGCTTTTTTCTGATAATTTTGTGCTGTGGGTCCATGGCAATGAGTGACTGGGTGGAGATTACAGATCCTTACTTCACTGGATGGAGATACAATGAGGACAGACATTTTGATCTCAACAATCAGGGCTAAATCAAGAAGCATACTTGAGAGATGAAAGGTTAGTGTCTAACCTAGGGAGGATGGTGGTGTGGTAGTAATGTCAGAGGTCACCAGTAATCAACAGCCAAGGCCAGTGTCTTAGAGCCATGGGTTCAAACCCCACCACAGCCGCTGGTGGAATTTGAATTCAATTAAGCAATCTGGAATTGAAAGCCAATCTCAGTGATGGAGATCATGAAACTATCACTGATTGTCATAAAAACCCATCTGGTTCACTAATGTCCATCAGGGAAGGAAACCTGCCTTCTTAACTGGTGTGGCCTCCATGAGCCTCTAGACAGAATCTCACAGTGTAGAAGAGGCCCTTCGGCCCATCGAGTCTGCACCAACACGTGAGAAACACCTGACCTACCTACCTAATCCCATTTACCAGCACTTGGCCTGTAGCCTTGCATGTTATGATGTGCCAAGTGCTCATCCAGGATGTGAGGCAACCCGCCTCCACCACCCTCCCAGGCAGTGCATTCCAGACCGTCACCACCCTCTGGGTAAAAAAGTTTTTCCTCACATCCCCCCTAAACCTCCTGCCCCTCACCTTGAACTTAAGTCCCCTTGTGACTGACCCTTCAACTAAGGGGAACAGCTGCTCCCTATCCACCCTGTCCATGCCCCTCATAATCTTGTACATCTCGATCAGGTCGCCCCTCAGTCTTCTCTGCTCCAACGAAAACAACCCAAGTCTATCCAACCTCTCTTCATAACTTAAATGTTTCATCCCAGGCAACATCCTGGTGAATCTCCTCTGCACCGCCTCCAGTGCAATCACATCCTTACAGACGCACAGAATGTTACCTGCCCTCTGAAATGGTGTAACAAGCCACTGAGTCCCAGGGCAATTAGGGATGGGCAACAAATGCTGACCTTCCACACCCACTAAAGAATGGAAAAGAAACTGAGCCTTCAAGACCTAGCTACTTACCATCTTGTTAGGTTGTTTTGTAGAATTGGAATATTGTCAAAAACTCTGCCAGTTTCTGGGCATCTTGCTAAGTTGAATTGTGCTAGTTGTGCGAATGGTTGTTGCCACTTTCCATCTCTCTCCCTCGGGGCTGACACTGAGTGGTTGTGATGAGTTGACTCAGCACATTCTCATTTTGTGCTGCCCGGGCTCCAAGTACATTGCTATGGACGTTCATAGCAACAGCTGTGTCCTCAAAGCAGTGCCTGGGACCCATATGTTACTGCTCTCTCTCCCCAGCCGATTCTCAGCTGCTATTACAACACACTGTCTTCCTGTTTAATGTAGGAGCAGCCTTTCACCCACCACCAGACCCTGCTGAGGAGAAGGGTGAGGACCGGTGCTTCTCGAAGATGAAGGCAGCTGCGGGTTCCGCTGTGTGGACAGACTGGCGTTCTCACACTCCCCCTCGGACGGCCATGGGGAGAGCTGGGGACCGGTGTTACCCGAATGTGAAGGCTGCTGCTGCATCCCCCAGGTTGGCAGACTGGCAACGTCGCTCAGCCCGTCTCACTGCAGAGAAGAGAGTGGAAGACCAGGGTTACTCGAAAGCCAAGGAGGCTGCTGGACTCCCTGTGAGCGTAGACTGGCATCGTCACACTCCCGCTCTCGCTGCCAAGGAGTTTGATCAGTCTGCTGGTAACTGCTGCGGATTCTGCTCAATACATGGATGGTGGGTGAGAATGAGGGGTGGGGGTTGTAGAGAGAAGTTGTCTCAGGTTCTGTTCAACATCTCAAGACACTCAAGTGAAAGAAGCAACTAAACCACATTAATCTGTTTTGAGATTTCCACAAAGCCACAGGGAAGAGGAGCACAGACTCAATCGGAGGAAGGGCACAGGGTGAGTGAGCTGGACACAGGCAGTGAGGTGGGGAGTGTGAGCTGGACACAGGCAGTGAGGTGGGGAGTGTGAGCTGGACACAGGCAGTGAGGTGGGGAGTGTGAGCTGGACACAGGCAGTGAGGTGGGGAGTGTGAGCTGGACACAGGCAGTGAGGTGGGGAGTGTGAGCTGGACAGGGACAGTGAGGTGGGGAGTGTGAGCTGGACAGGGACAGTGAGGTGGGGAGTGTGAGCTGGACAGGGACAGTGAGGTGGGGAGTGTGAGCTGGACACAGGCAGTGAGGTGGGGAGTGTGAGCTGGACAGGGACAGTGAGGTGGGGAGTGTGAGCTGGACAGGGACAGTGAGGTGGGGAGTGTGAGCTGGACACAGACAGTGAGGTGGGGAGTGTGAGCTGGACACAGGCAGTGAGGTGGGGAGTGTGAGCTGGACACAGGCAGTGAGGTGGGGAGTGTGAGCTGGACAGGGACAGTGAGGTGGGGAGTGTGAGCTGGACACAGGCAGTGAGGTGGGGAGTGTGAGCTGGACAGGGACAGTGAGGTGGGGAGTGTGAGCTGGACAGGGACAGTGAGGTGGGGAGTGTGAGCTGGACAGGGACAGTGAGGTGGGGAGTGTGAGCTGGACAGGGACAGTGAGGTGGGGAGTGTGAGCTGGACACAGGCAGTGAGGTGGAGAGTGTGAGCTGGACAGGGACAGTGAGGTGGGGAGTGTGAGCTGGACACAGACAGTGAGGTGGGGTGTGTGAGCTGGGCACAGGCAGTGAGGTGGCGAGTGTGAGCTGGACAGGGACAGTGAGGTGAGGAGTGTGAGCTGGACAGGGACAGTGAGGTGGGGAGTGTGAGCTGGACAGGGGCAGTGAGGTGGAGAGTGTGAGCTGGACACAGACAGTGAGGTGGGGAGTGTGAGCTGGACACAGGCAGTGAGGTGGGGAGTGTGAGTTGGACACAGGCAGTGAGGTGGGGTGTGTGAGCTGGACACAGGCAGTGAGGTGGGGTGTGTGAGCTGGACACAGGCAGTGAGGTGGGGAGTGTGAGCTGGACACAGGCAGTGAGGTGGGGAGTGTGAGCTGGACAGGGACAGTGAGGTGGGGAGTGTGAGCTGGACACAGGCAGTGAGGTGGGGAGTGTGAGCTGGACACAGGCAGTGAGGTGGGAAGTGTGAGCTGGACAGGGACAGTGAGGTGGGGAGTGTGAGCTGGACACAGGCAGTGAGGTGGGGTGTGTGAGCTGGACAGGGACAGTGAGGTGGGGAGTGTGAGCTGGACACAGGCAGTGAGGTGGGGAGTGTGAGCTGGACAGGGACAGTGAGGTGGGGAGTGTGAGCTGGACACAGGCAGTGAGGTGGGGAGTGTGAGCTGGACAGGGACAGTGAGGTGGGGAGTGTGAGCTGGACAGGGACAGTGAGGTGGGGAGTGTGAGCTGGACAGGGACAGTGAGGTGGGGAGTGTGAGCTGGACAGGGGCAGTGTGGTGGGGAGTGTGAGCTGGACAGGGACAGTGAGGTGGGGAGTGTGAGCTGGACAGGGACAGTGAGGTGGGGAGTGTGAGCTGGACAGGGACAGTGAGGTGGGGAGTGTGAGCTGGACAGGGACAGTGAGGTGCGGAGTGTGAGCTGGAGAGCTGGACAGGGACAGTGAAGTGGGGAGTGTGAGCTGGACACAGGCAGTGAGGTGGGGAGTGTGAGCTGGACAGGGACAGTGAGGTGGGGAGTGTGAGCTGGACAGGGGCAGTGAGGTGTGGAGTGTGAGCTGGACACAGGCAGTGAGGTGTGGAGTGTGAGCTGGACACAGGCAGTGAGGTGGGGAGTGTGAGCTGGACACAGGCAGTGAGGTGGGGAGTGTGAGCTGGACAAGGACAGTGAGGTGGGGAGTGTGAGCTGGACACGGACAGTGAGGTGGGGAGTGTGAGCTGGACACAGACAGTGAGGTGGGGAGTGTTAGCTGGACACAGGCAGTGAGATGGGGAGTGTGAGCTGGACAGGGACAGTGAGGTGGGGAGTGTGAGCTGGACAGGGACAGTGAGGTGGGGAGTGTGAGCTGGACAGGGACAGTGAGGTGGGGAGTGTGAGCTGGACACAGACAGTGAGGTGGGGAGTGTGAGCTGGACAGGTACAGTGAGGTGGGGAGTGTGAGCTGGACAGGGACAGTGAGGTGGGGAGTGTGGGCTGGACAGGGGCAGTGTGGAAGGGAGTGAGCTGGATACAGGCAGTGAGGTGGGGAGTATGAGCTGGACACAGGCAGTGAGGTGGGGAGTGTGAGCTGGACACAGACAGTGAGGTGGGGAGTGTGAGCTGGACAGCGACAGTGAGGTGGGGAGTGTGAGCTGGACAGGGACAGTGAGGTGGGGAGTGAGCTGGACACAGGCAGTGAGGTGGGGAGTGTGAGCTGGACACAGGCAGTGAGGTGGGGTTTGTGAGCTGGACAGGGACAGTGAGGTGGAGAGTGTGAGCTGGACACAGGCAGTGAGGTGGAGAGTGTGAGCTGGACACAGGCAGTGAGGTGGGGAGTGTGAGCTGGACAGGGACAGTGAGGTGGGGAGTGTTTGCTGGACACAGGCAGTGAGGTGGGGAGTGTGAGCTGGACAGGGACAGTGAGGTGGGGAGTGTGAGCTGGGCAGGGACAGTGAGGTGGGGAGTGTGAGTTGGACAGGGGCAGTGATGTGGTGAGTGTGAGCTGGACTGGGGCAGTGAGGTGGGGAGTGTGAGCTGGACAGGGACAGTGAGGTGGGGAGTGTGAGCTGGACAGGGACAGTGAGGTGGGGAGTGTCAGCTGGACACAGACAGTGAGGTGGGGAGTGTGAGCTGGACAAACGCAGTGAGGTGGGGAGTGTGAGCTGGACAGGTATAGTGAGGTGGGGAGTGTGAGCTGGACAGGGACAGTGAGGTGGGGAGTGTGAGCTGGACACAGGCAGTGAGGTGGGGAGTGTGAGCTGGACAGGGACAGTGAGGTGGGGAGTGTGAGCTGGACACAGGCAGTGAGGTGGGGGGTGTGAGCTGGACAGGGACAGTGAGGTGGGGAGTGTGAGCTGGACAGGGGCAGTGAGGTGGGGAGTGTGAGCTGGACACAGGCAGTGAGGTGGGGAGTGTGAGCTGGACACAGACAGTGAGGGGGGGAGTGTGAGCTGGACACAGGCAGTGAGGTGGGGAGTGTGAGCTGGACAGGGACAGTGAGGTTGGGAGTGTGAGCTGGACAGGGACAGTGAGGTTGGGAGTGTGAGCTGGA
The DNA here is from genome assembly GCA_026770705.1 of Isurus oxyrinchus. NCBI lineage: Eukaryota > Metazoa > Chordata > Chondrichthyes > Lamniformes > Lamnidae > Isurus > Isurus oxyrinchus. The sequence continues at coordinate 196,887,879 of JANJGN010000004.1, read as the reverse complement.
CACAGACAGTGAGGTGGGGAGTGTGAGCTGGACACAGGCAGTGAGGTGGGGAGTGTGAGGAATGGAGTCATTGGGAGTTGGAGAGAATATTGAGGGAGGAGAGCTGTGATTTTGGGACTGGCTGAATGCCCCAAGTGGTCCTTAACCTTCGTCACCTGAATCTGAATGAGAATAACGATGTTAATAGGGGAAAGAGAGAATGTTTGAAACCTCCGGAGGAGATGGGATGAGATTGAGGGAACAGTTCCTGCTCAGTGAGAGATATTTTCACCAGGTGAGGGAAGCACATTCTACCTCCATCAACAACAGCTTTTATTTGTATAGCAGCATTAATGTTACAGGAGCATTATAAAGCAAAGAATGACACTGAGACGCATGAGGAGATGTTAAGTCTGATGACCCAGAGCTAAGAGCCAGGTTTTAAGATGTATCTTAGAGGAGGAAACTGTGTTAGAGAATTCCAGAAACTTGGGACGCAGGCAGCTGACCGCACGGACACCAGTGGAGGAATGATTAAAATTGAGGGTGCTCAAGATGCCAGATATCTCAACGGGTCAAGGGTTTGGAGGGCATTAAAGATAAGGAGGGGCAGCGCCATGGAGGGATTTGAAAACAAGGATGAGAATTTTAAAATCCAGGTGTTGCTGGACTGGGGGCCAGTATAGGTCAGTGTGCACAGGGGTGATATATCAGAAGAAACAAGCACCAGACTTTTGGATGGCTTCAAGTTTACGGAGAGGACAGTGTGAGTGACCAAGCAGGAGTGCGTTGGAATGGTCAGGTCTTGAGGTGACAGACTCCAGACTCGCACACGTGAGGGTTTCAGCAGCGGATGAGCTGAGATGGGGGTTTGGCGGGGGTGGTGGTTGGGGGAAGTTGAACAATGTTATGACTGTATAAATAGGGGGTCTTAGTGATGGCACAAATATGAGGTTGGAAGCTCATCTCGGGGTCCGATGTGACACCGAGGCAGCAAACAGCTGAATCTCAGACCGTTGCCAGGAAGAGGGATGGACTCGGAAACTAGAGGGACGGAGTTAGGAGCAGGGACCAAAAATAATCTCTTCAGTCTTCCCAACGTTTAGTTGGAGGAAATTTCTGCTCATCCAGTACTGGATGTCGGATAAGCAGTTTGATAATTTAGCAACAACGGAGGCGTTGAGAGAGGTGGTGGTGAGGTAGAACCAGATGTCGTCAACGTACACGTGAAAATTAACACTGCTTTCAGATGATGTCGCGGGGTGCAGAGTGTAGATGAGAAATAGGAGGGGCTTGGGTTGATCCTTGGGAGAGATAATGGTGTGGGAGCAGGAAGAGAAGCCATTACAAATCATTCTCTGGCAATGATTAGATAGTTGATGGAACCAGGAGAGAGCAGAGCCACCCAGCTGGACAACAGTGGAGAGGAGTTGGAGGAGGATGGTGTGGTCAACCAAGTCAAAGGCTGAGAGAGGTTGAGCGAGGAAAGTTTACCTTTGTCACAGCCATCCAGGATACCCTGTACTCTCAACCCTGTGAACCTGCAACAAACCAGGCATAGGTTGCACTGAACTGTCAAAGGGTTAGAATAAGACCCAGGTGAGCTTCCAGACCCTGCCTGTGGATTACCTCACTGTGAGAACACAATCCATAATCATTCCTGACAGGGACAGACAGAGTGACGAAGCCATACTTCCCTCAACTGGTCAGTGAACACATCAGTGTGAGAGAACACTCACCCTAATGGATGTAAACACTCAGATCAGAACCTAAAGTGAGTGTAAATTTGAACAATACTATACTTGGAGAAACTGGAGGTGCTTCAGACCAGACAGTGTGACAGGTTGAAACAGAAGCTTTGATAGATTTTGTTTCTAAATCTTTCATTCAGTGGAGGGAGTTTCTCATGTGCTGGTGCAATTCTTTCACAGATCGTAACCAGCTGAGCAGAGAAACAGTGAGGTTAGTGTGACATCCATTGTCCCTGTTTATGTTGGACATCCTGTTAATCTCCTCGGGTCAACATATTTGTCCCAGACTAACACGGGCCAGCGCGTTTATCCCGGACTAACATGGGTCAGCGCGTTTATCCCGGACTAACACGGGCCAGCGCGTTTATCCCGGACTAACATGGGTCAGCGCATTTATCCCGGACTAACACGGGCCAGCGCGTTTATCCCGGACTAACACGGGCCAGCGCGTTTATCCCGGACTAACACGGGCCAGCGCGTTTATCCCGGACTAACACGGGCCAGCGCGTTTATCCCACACTAACACGGGTCAGCGCGTTTATCCCGGACTAACACGGGCCAGCGCGTTTATCCCGGACTAACACGGGCCAGCGCGTTTATCCCGGACTAACACGGGCCAGCGCGTTTATCCCGGACTAACACGGGCCAGCGCGTTTATCCCGGACTAACACGGGCCAGCGCGTTTATCCCGGACTAACACGGGCCAGCGCGTTTATCCCGGACTAACACGGGTCAGCGCGTTTATCCCGGACTAACACGGGTCAGCGCGTTTATCCCGGACTAACACGGGTCAGCGCGTTTATCCCGGACTAACACGGGTCAGCGCGTTTATCCCGGACTAACACGGGTCAGCGCGTTTATCCCACACTAACACGGGTCAGCGCGTTTATCCCACACTAACACGGGCCAACGCGTTTATCCCGGACAAACACGGGCCAGCGTGTTTATCCCACACTAACACGGGTCAGCGTGTTTATCCCACACTAACACGGGTCAGCGCGTTTATCCCGGACTAACACAGGTCAGCGCGTTTATCCCGGACCAACAGGGGCCAGCGCGTTTATCCCGGACTAACACGGGCCAGCGCATTTATCCTGGACTAACACGGGCCAGCGCGTTTATCCTGGACTAACACGGGTCAGCGCGTTTATCCCGGACTAACACGGGTCAGCGCGTTTATCCCGGACTAACATGAGTCACATTTTTGTATTTTGTATTTTCCTCAGTTGATGTTTGGTGAAATGACTGGTGCCTTTGATGTCATTGTGGCTATGGTCAGCACTGTCCAAGGCCTGGACACTGACTTTTCCTGTATTTTATGTTTCCAGCTCCACCGATGACCTTCACCTGAGTGGAATGAGTGGTGTCAGTGACATTGTCGCTGACCTGTTTAATCAGGGCAAATTGTCCACTGAACGCTTGGGTCTGTCTGAGGAACAAATTAAGAAACTCCGCAGGTAAAAATTGCCAATGATGCTGCATTATAAATCCTACTCCCCACAAACTGACACTCTCAGGCATGCGGCTATGTGTGCTGTGAAATATATCACTCCACTGCTTCAGTAAGGCCTTATATTGTACTTACACCACCTACCCTTAACCTGGGCGCGTTTGATGGGGACAGTGTAGAGGGAGCTTTACTCTGTCTCTAACCCCGTGCTGTACCTGTCCTGGGAGTGTTTGATGGGGACAGTGTAGAGGGAGCTTTACCCTGTATCTAACCCCGTGCTGTACCTGTCCTGGGAGTGTTTGATGGGGACAGTGTAGAGGGAGCTTTACCCTGTATCTAACCCTGTGCTGTACCTGTCCTGGGAGTGTTTGATGGGGACAGTGTAGAGGGAGTTTCATCTGTATCTAACGCCGTGCTGTACCTGTCCTGGGAGTGTTTGATGGGGACAGAGTAGAGGGAGCTTTACTCTGTATCTAACGCCGTGCTGTACCTGTCCTGGGAGTGTTTGATGGGGACAGAGTAGAGGGAGCTTTACTCTGTATCTAACCCCGTGCTGTACCTGTCCTGGGTGTGTTTGATGGGGACTGTGTAGAGGGAGCTTTACTCTGTATCTAACCCCGTGCTGTACCTGTCCTGGGAGTGTTTGATGGGGACAGTGTAGAGGGAGCTTTACCCTGTATCTAACCCTGTGCTGTACCTGTCCTGGGAGTGTTTGATGGGGACAGTGTAGAGGGAGCTTTACCCTGTATCTAACCCTGTGCTGTACCTGTCCTGGGAGTGTTTGATGGGGACAGTGTAGAGGGAGTTTCATCTGTATCTAACGCCGTGCTGTACCTGTCCTGGGAGTGTTTGATGGGGACAGAGTAGAGGGAGCTTTACTCTGTATCTAACCCCGTGCTGTACCTGTCCTGGGAGTGTTTGATGGGGACAGTGTAGAGGGAGCTTTACTCTGTATCTAACCTTGACTGTGGTATTTCCACATCCTAATTCTCCTTGTTCCCGGATGCATGGACATTTTTTCTTTGTTCTCCGACGTGTAGACATTCTAAGCCTCCGAAGAGAAGTGAGCAAGAGCAAGAGGAAATTCAGGAATGGATGAAACGTAAGAGACGGGAGAGACTTGAAATATATCAACGACATCGTGATGATCTGAAGAGAAAGGAGCGAGCACCATATCACCCCAAGGAGAAGCAGGTAGTGGGCAGGGATCTTTACCATTGCTCTGCTGCTCTGGCATACATACAGGTCCAGAGTCCATTTCGTACTCCGTTTTCTGATTTTTGTTTTTCTGCTAACCATTTTTACTTTCATCGCAGAAAAAATTCACAAGCAAAGAAATTCAAGAAAATCAGAAGCAAAATGCAGTAAAAAAAAGGTATTTTTAAAGAATTCTGCGAATGGTACCAGTGCCCAATGCAGCATGTGTATCGTAACCCTGAGACTGACCCACTCACTGTGTATCGTAACCCTGAGACTGACCCACTCACTGTGTATCGTAACGCTGAGACTGACAAACTCACTCTGTATCGTAACCCTGAAACTGACAAACTCACTGTGTATCGTAACCCTGAGACTGACCAACTCACTCTGTATCGTAACCCTGAGACTGACAAACTCACTGTGCATCGTAACCCTGAGACTGACCAACTCACTGTGTATCGTAACCCTGAGACTGACCCACTCTGTGTATCGTAACCCTGAGTCTGACCAACTCACTGTGTATCGTAACCCTGAGACTGACCAACTCACTGCGTATCGTAACCCTGAGACTGACCAACTCACTGTGTATCGTAACCCTGAGACTGACCAACTCACTGTGCATCATAACCCTGAGACTGACCAACTCACTGTGTATCGTAACCCTGAGACTGACCCACTCACTGTGTATCGTAACCCTGAGACTGACCAACTCACTGTGCATCATAACCCTGAGACTGACCAACTCACTGTGTATCATAACCCTGACACTGACCCACTCACTGTGTATCGTAACCCTGAGACTGACCAACTCACCGTGTATCGTAACCCTGAGTCTGACCAACTCACTGTGTATCGTAACCCTGAGACTGACCAACTCACTGTGTATCGTAACCCTGAGTCTGACCAACTCACTGTGTATCGTAACCCTGAGACTGACCAACTCACTGTGTATCGTAACCCTGAGACTGACCAACTCACTGTGTATCGTAACCCTGAGACTGACCAACTCACTGTGTATCGTAACCCTGAGACTGACCAACTCACTGTGTATCATAACCCTGAGACTGACCAACTCAGTGTATATCGTAACCCTGAGACTGACCCACTCACTGTGTATCGTAACCCTGAGACTGACCAACTCACTGTGTATCGTAACCCTGAGACTGACCACTCACTGTGTATCGTAACCCTGAGACTGACCAACTCAGTGTATATCGTAACCCCGAGACTGACCAACTCACTGTGTGTATCGTAACCCTGAGACTGATCCACTCACTGTGTGTATCGTAACCCTGAGACTGACCAACTCACTGTGTATCGTAACCCTGAGACTGACCAACTCACTGTGTATCGTAACCCTGAGACTGACCAACTCACTGTGTATCGTAACCCTGAGACTGACCAACTCACTGTGTGTCATAACCCTGAGACTGACCAACTCACTGTGTATCGTAACCCTGAGACTGACCAACTCACTGTGTATCGTAACCCTGAGTCTGACCAACTCACTGTGTATCGTAACCCTGAGACTGACCAACTCACTGTGTATCGTAACCCTGAGACTGACCAACTCACTGTGTATCGTAACCCTGAGACTGACCAACTCACTGTGTATCGTAACCCTGAGACTGACCAACTCACTGTGTATCATAACCCTGAGACTGACCAACTCAGTGTATATCGTAACCCTGAGACTGACCCACTCACTGTGTATCGTAACCCTGAGACTGACCAACTCACTGTGTATCGTAACCCTGAGACTGACCACTCACTGTGTATCGTAACCCTGAGACTGACCAACTCAGTGTATATCGTAACCCCGAGACTGACCAACTCACTGTGTGTATCGTAACCCTGAGACTGATCCACTCACTGTGTGTATCGTAACCCTGAGACTGACCAACTCACTGTGTATCGTAACCCTGAGACTGACCAACTCACTGTGTATCGTAACCCTGAGACTGACCAACTCACTGTGTATCGTAACCCTGAGACTGACCAACTCACTGTGTGTCATAACCCTGAGACTGACCAACTCACTGTGTATAGTAACCCTGAGTCTAACCAACTCACTGTGAATCGTAACCCTGAGACTGACCCACTAACTGTGTATTGTAACCCCAAGACTGACCAACTCACTGTGTATCGTAACCCTGAGACTGACCCACTCACTGTGTATCGTAACCCTGAGACTGACCAACTCACTGTGTATCGTAACCCTGAGACTGACCAACTCACTGTGTATCGTAACCCTGAGACTGACCCACTCACTGTGTATCGTAACCCTGAGACTGACCCACTCACTGCGTATCGTAACCCTGAGACTGACCCACTCACTGTGTATCGTAACCCTGAGACTGACCAACTCACTGTGTATCGTAACCCTGACACTGACCCACTCACTGTGTATCGTAACCCTGAGACTGACCAACTCACTGCATATCGTAACCCTGAGACTGACCAACTCACTGTGTATCGTAACCCTGAGACTGACCCACTCACTGTGTATCGTAACCCTGAGACTGACCCACTCACTGTGTGTCGTAACCCTGAGACTGACCCACTCACTGTGTATCGTAACCCTGAGACTGACCAACACACTGTGTATCGTAGCCCTGAGACTGACCCACTCACAGTGTATCGTAACCCTGAGACTGACCCACTCACTGTGTATCGTAACCCTGAGACTGACCCACTCACTGTGTATCGTAACCCTGAGACTGACCCACTCACTGTGTGTATCGTAACTGTTTATATGGGGTCTCCCATTTGAAATGAAGGTGAGGAGAAATGTTCTCTCTCAGAAGGTAATGAATCTGTGGAAATCCCTTCCCTAGAGAATGGTCCAGACAGGATCAATGGATATTTTTAAGATACAGGTCGATAGATTCTTGATTAACAAGGGGGTGAAAGGTTATCGGGGGTAGGCAGGAATGTGGGGTTGAGGTTACATTCAGATCAGCCATGATCTTATTGAATGGTGGAGCAGGCTCGAGGGGCTGAATGGACTGCTCCTGCTCCTGATTCATATGTTCGTATGTTTCTGGATGAACTGTTTACTCTGGACGAACCGGCCTCCCCCTCATTGTTCCTGTATGTGATTGACGTGCTAAAGTGGTGGATTGGTAAATTTTGGCTTGTGTTTCCCAGGCTCACCTCGTCCTTTATTCACCTGTTATTTTCCCTTTTCTCTCCAGGGTAACTTTGGCTGAGAACCAGGAGCAGCGAACCCAGGCAGCACTCAGCTTGATGAATGAGATGTTGTGCGACACCATTCAGCTTCCAAACGCTCGCCCGCGAGCTCTGGGAGAAAAGCCCATAAAATCAACTCAACTCACTCGGAATCCATTTAGCAGCACACCAAGAGGGTAAGTACAGGCGTGATGAACGCTCAGACTATCCAGACCCCATTGACAGGGACTAAAAGAGAGGACTGACAAACGCCCGGTCAGTACTGACCATTCTCACCGCAATAGGTGGGAAAGGCCTTTCAACCCATCAGTCCGACTCCGACTCCATCTGATATCCATGAATACTGTCACCTCTGTTCCATTCGAGCAGCTATTCATCCTCTTATACATTACTAATGGCAGCTATCACCATCCAGAATCTGAACCAAGAAACCTCATCTCCCTGATAGTAACTTTACTGCTTTCGTCAAATCGAGAGACTGAGAGGATGTTTCCTCAGTTGATGCTAATTATCAGCTGCCGTGTTCAGTTACCAGTAATGTACAAATGGTATGCATTCTGTGTGTGAGATGTGTGCTAAGTGAATGTGCGTACTATATGAATGTGTGTGCATGTACGAGCTGCGTACAGCCTTGTGAGTGCAAGCTGCATTTGATGCGTGTGCAACCATGTACAGTCCGCGTTTGTGCATGCATGAAATGCAAAAAGTCACGGTCCATGAGCTGTGTGCAGTTTGTGTGTGAGTCAGTGAGACAGATACAGTCCATGGGTGAGTAAGTGAGGTCCGTATAGTCAGTATTGTAGTTAGTGAGGTGCGTGCAGTGTGTGTGTGAGTCAGTGAGGCTCATGCAGTGTGTGTGAGTCAGTGAGGTGTGTGTGTGTGTCAGTGAGGTGCGTGCAGTGTGTGTGTGTCAGTGAGGTGCGTGCAGTGTGTGTGTGTCAGTGAGGTGCGTGCAGCGTGTGTGTGTCAGTGAGGTACGTGCAGTGTGTGAGTCAGTGAGGTACGTGGTGTGTGTGTGTGAGTCAGTGAGGTGCGTGCAGTGTGTGTGTCAGTGAGGTGCATGCAGTGTGTGTGAGTCAGTGAGGTACGTGCAGTGTGTGTGTGAGTCAGTGAGGTACGTGCAGTGTGTGTGTGTGTCAGTGAGTTGTGTGTGTGTCAGTGAGTTGTGTGTGTGTCAGTGAGTTGTGTGTGTGTCAGTGAGTTGTGTGTGTGTCACTGAGGTGTATGTGTGTCACTGAGGTGTGTGTGTGTCAATGAGGTGTGTGTGTGTCAATGAGGTGTGTGTGTGTCAGTGAGGTGTGTGTGTGTCAATGAGGTGTGTGTGTGTCAGTGAGGTGCATAGTGTGTCATTCAGTGAGGTGCATAGTGTGTGAGTCAGTGAGGTGCGTGCAGTGTGTGTGAGTCAGTGAGGTGCGTGCAGTGTGTGTGTGAGTCAGTGAGGTGCGTGCAGTGTGTGTGAGTCAGTGAGGTGCATGCAGTGTGTGTGTGTCAGTGAGGTGCGTGCAGCGTGTGTGTGTCAGTGAGGTGCGTGCAGCGTGTGTGTGTCAGTGAGGTGCGTGCAGCGTGTGTGTGTCAGTGAGGTGCGTGCAGCGTGTGTGTGTCAGTGATATGCGTGCAGTGTGTGTGTGTCAGTGAGGTGCGTGGTGTGTGTGAGTCAGTGAGGTGCGTGCAGTGTGTGTGTGAGTCAGTGAGGTGCGTGCAGTGGGTGTGTGTCAGTGAGGTGCGTGCAGTGTGTGTGTGAGTCAGTGAGGTGCGTGCAGCGTGTGTGAGTCAGTGAGGTGCGTGCAGTGCGTGTGTGTCAGTGAGGTGCGTGCAGTGTGTGTGTGAGTCAGTGAGGTGCGTGCAGTGTGTGTGTGTCAGTGAGGTGCGTGCAGCGTGTGTGTCAGTGATATGCGTGGTGTGCGTGAGTCAGTGAGGGGCGTGCAGTGTGTGTGTGCGTCAATGAGGTGCGTGCAGTGTGTGTGTGTGAATCAGTGAGGTGCGTGCAGTGTGTGTGTGTCAGTGAGGTGCGTGCAGTGTGTGTGTGAGTCAGTGAGGCTCGTGCATTCTGTGTGTGAGTCAGTGAGGTGCGTGCAGTGTGTGTGTGTCATTGAGGCTCGTGCAGTGTGTGTGTGTCAGTGCGGCGCGTGTAGTGTGTGTGAGTCAGTGAGGTGCGTGCAGTGTGTGTGTGAGTCAGTGAGGTACGTGTAGTGTGTGTGTGAGTCAGTGAGGTGCGTACAGGGTGTGTGAGAGTCAGTGAGGTGTGTGCAGTGTGTGTGTGAGTCAGTGAGGCGCGTGCAGTGTGTGTGTGAGTCAGTGAGGTGCGTACAGGGTGTGTGAGAGTCAGTGAGGTGCGTGCAGTGTGTGTGTGAGTCAGTGAGGTGCGTGTAGTGTGTGTGAGAGTCAGTGAGGTGCGTGCAGTGTGTGTGAGAGTCAGTAAGGTGCGTGCAGTGTGTGTGTGTCAGTGAGGTGCGTGCAGTGTGTGTGAGAGTCAGTGAGGTGCGTGCAGTGTGTGTGAGAGTCAGTGAGGTGCGTGTAGTGTGTGTGAGAGTCAGTGAGGTGCGTGCAGTGTGTGTGAGAGTCAGTGAGGTGCGTGCAGTGTGTGTGTGTCAGTGAGGTGTGTGCAGTGTGTGTGAGAGTCAGTGAGGTGCGTGCAGTGTGTGAGAGTCAGTGAGGTGCGTGCAGTGTGTGTGAGAGTCAGTGAGGTGCGTGCAGTGTGTGTGTGTCAGTGAGGTGCGTGCAGTGTGTGTGAGAGTCAGTGAGGCTCGTGCATTCTGTGTGTGTGTCAGTGAGGTGTGTGCAGTGTGTGTGTGAGTCAGCGAGATGCATACAGTGTGTGTGTGAGTCAGTGAGGTGTGTGCAGTGTGTGTGTGAGTCAGCGAGATGCGTACAGTGTGTGTGTGAGTCAGTGAGGTGTGTGCAGTGTGTGTGTGTGTGTCAGTGAGTTGTGTGTGTGTCAATGAGGTGTGTGTGTGTCAGTGAGGTGCCTAGTGTGTCAATCAGTGGGGTGCATAGTGTGTGAGTCAGTGAGGTGTGTGCAGTGTGTGTCAGTGTCAGTGATATGCGTGAAGTGTGTGTGAGTCTGAGGTGCGTTCAGTGTGTGTGTCAGTGAGGTGCGTGCAGTGTGTGTGTGTCAGTGAGGTGCGTGGTGTGTGTGAGTCAGTTAAGGGCGTGCAGTGTGTGTGTGAGTCAGTGAGGTGCGTGCAGTGTGTGTGTGAGTCAGTGAGGTATGTGCAGTGTGTGCGTGAGGCAGTGAGGTGCGTGCAGTGTGTGTGTCAGTGAGGTGCGTGCAGTGTGTGTGTGTGTTAGTGAGATGCGTGCAGTGTGTGTGTGTGAGTCAGTGAGTTGTGTGTGAGTCAGTGAGTTGTGTGTGAGTCAGTGAGTTGTGTGTGAGTCAGTGAGTTGTGTGTGAGTCAGTGAGTTGTGTGTGTGTCAGTGAGGTGTGTGTGTGTCAAATGAGGTGTGTGTGTGTGTCAGTGAGGTGCATTGTGTGTGAGTCAGTGAGGTGTGTGCAGTGTGTGTGAGTGTCAGTGATATGCGTGAAGTGTGTGTGAGTCAGTGAGGTGCGTGCAGTGTGTGTGAGTCAGTGAGGTGCGTGCAGTGTGTGTGAGTCAGTGAGGTGCGTGCAGTGTGTGTGTGTCAGTGAGGGGCGTGCAGTGTGTGTGAGAGTCAGTGAGGTGCGTGCAGTGTGTGTGAGTCAGTGAGGTGCGTGAAGTGTGTGTGTGTGTGTCAGTGAGGTACGTGCAGTGTGTGTGTGAGTCAGTGAGGTGTGTGCAGTGTGTGTGTGAGTCAGTGAGGGGCGTGCAGTGTGTGTGTGTCAGTGAGGTGCGTGCAGTGTGTGTGAGTCAGTGAGGTACGTGCAGTGTGTGTGTGAGTCAGTGAGGTACGTGCAGTGTGTGTGTGAGTCAGTGAGGTACGTGCAGTGTGTGTGTGAGTCAGTGGGGTACGTGCAGTGTGTGTGTGCGTGAGTCAGTGAGGTGTGTGCAGTGTGTGTGTGTCAGTGAGGTGCGTGCAGGGTGTGTGTGAGTCAGTGAGGTGCGTGCAGCGTGTGTGTGTCAGTGAGGTGCGTGCAGTGTGTGTGAGTCAGTGAGGTGTGTGCAGTGTGTGTGAGTCAGTGAGGTGCGTGCAGTGTGTGTGTGTGTCAGTGAGGTGCGTGCAGTGTGTGTGTGTGTCAGTGAGGTGCGTGCAGTGTGTGTGTGTGTCAGTGAGGTGCGTGCAGTGTGTGTGTGAGTCAGTGAGGTGCATGCAGTGTGTGTGTGTCAGTGAGGGGCGTGTAGTGTGTGTGTGTCAGTGAGGTACGTGCAGTGTGTGTGTGAGTCAGTGAGGTACGTGCAGTGTGTGTGTGAGTCAGTGAAGTGTGTGCAGTGTGTGTGTGTGAGTCAGTGAGGTGCGTGCAGTGTGTGTGTGAGTCAGTGAGGTGCGTGCAGCGTGTGTGTGTGAGTCAGTGAGGTGCGTGCAGTGTGTGTGTGAGTCAGTGAGGTACGTGCAGTGTGTGTGTGTGAGTCAGTGAGGTGCGTGCAGTGTGTGTGTGAGTCAGTGAGGTGCGTGCAGCGTGTGTGTGTCAGTGAGGGGCGTGTAGTGTATGTGTGTCAGTGAGGTGCGTGCAGTGTGTGTGAGTCAGTGAGGTGCGTGCAGTATATGAGAGTCAGTGAGGTGCGTGCAGTGTGTGTGAGTCAGTGAGGTGTGTGCAGTGTGTGTGTGAGTCAGTGAGGTGCATGCAGTGTGTGTGAGTCAGTGAGGTGCATGCAGTGTGTGTGTGTCAGTGAGGTGCGTGGTGTGTGTGTGTCAGTGAGGTGAGTACAGAGTGTGTGAGTCAGTGAGGTGCGTGGTGTGTGTGTGTGTCAGTGAGGTGCGTGCAGTGTGTGTGTGAGTCAGTGAGGTGTGTGCAGTGTGTGTGTGAGTCAGTGAGGTGCGTGGTTTGTGTGTGTGTCAGTGAGGTGAGTACAGGGTGTGTGAGTCAGTGAGGTGCGTGGTGTGTGTGTGTGTCAGTGAGGTGCGTGCAGCGTGTGTGAGTCAGTGAGGTGCGTGGTGTGTGTGTGTCAGTGAGGTGAGTACAGTGTGTGTGTGTCAGTGAGGTGCGTGGTGTGTGTGTGTGTCAGTGAGGTGCGTGGTGTGTGTGTGTCAGTGAGGTGCGTGCTGTGTGTGTGTGTCAGTGAGGTGCGTGGTGTGTGTGTGTGTCAGTGAGGTGCGTGCTGTGTGTGTGTGTCAGTGAGGTGCGTGGTGTGTGTGTGTGTCAGTGAGGTGCGTGCAGCGTGTGTGTGTCAGTGAGGTGCGTGCAGCGTGTGTGTCAGTGAGGTGCGTGGTGTGTGAGTCAGTGAGGGGCGTGCAGTGTGTGTGTGAGTCAGTGAGGTGCGTGCAGTGTGTGTGTGAGTCAGTGAGGTGCGTGCAGCGTGTGTGTGTCAGTGAGGTGCGTGCAGCGTGTGTGTCAGTGAGGTGCGTGGTGTGTGAGTCAGTGAGGGGCGTGCAGTGTGTGTGTGAGTCAGTGAGGTGCGTGCAGTGTGTGTGCGTCAGTGAGGTGCGTGCAGTGTGTGTGTGAATCAGTGAGATGCGTGCAGTGTGTGTGTCAGTGAGGTGCGTGCAGTGTGTGTGTCAGTGAGGTGCGTGCAGTGTGTGTGTGTCAGTGAGGTGCGTGCAGTGTGTGTGAGAGTCAGTGAGGCTCGTGCATTCTGTGTGTGTGTCAGTGAGGTGTGTGCAGTGTGTGTGTGAGTCAGCGAGATGCGTACAGTGTGTGTGTGAGTCAGTGAGGCACGTGCAGTGTGTGTGTGAGTCAGTGAGGTGCGTACAGGGTGTGTGAGAGTCAGTGAGGTGTGTGCAGTGTGTGTGTGAGTCAGTGAGGTGCGTGTAGTGTGTGTGAGAGTCAGTGAGGTGCGTGCAGTGTGTGTGAGAGTCAGTGAGGTGCGTGCAGTGTGTGTGTGTCAGTGAGGTGCGTGCAGTGTGTGAGAGTCAGTGAGGTGCGTGCAGTGTGTGTGAGAGTCAGTGAGGTGCGTGTAGTGTGTGTGAGAGTCAGTGAGGTGCGTGCAGTGTGTGTGAGAGTCAGTGAGGTGCGTGCAGTGTGTGTGTGTCAGTGAGGTGCGTGCAGTGTGTGTGAGAGTCAGTGAGGTGCGTGCAGTGTGTGAGAGTCAGTGAGGTGCGTGCAGTGTGTGTGAGAGTCAGTGAGGTGCGTGCAGTGTGTGTGTGTCAGTGAGGTGCGTGCAGTGTGTGTGAGAGTCAGTGAGGCTCGTGCATTCTGTGTGTGTGTCAGTGAGGTGTGTGCAGTGTGTGTGTGAGTCAGCGAGATGCATACAGTGTGTGTGTGAGTCAGTGAGGTGTGTGCAGTGTGTGTGTGAGTCAGCGAGATGCGTACAGTGTGTGTGTGAGTCAGTGAGGTGTGTGCAGTGTGTGTGTGTGTGTCAGTGAGTTGTGTGTGTGTCAATGAGGTGTGTGTGTGTCAGTGAGGTGCCTAGTGTGTCAATCAGTGGGGTGCATAGTGTGTGAGTCAGTGAGGTGTGTGCAGTGTGTGTCAGTGTCAGTGATATGCGTGAAGTGTGTGTGAGTCTGAGGTGCGTTCAGTGTGTGTGTCAGTGAGGTGCGTGCAGTGTGTGTGTGTCAGTGAGGTGCGTGGTGTGTGTGAGTCAGTTAAGGGCGTGCAGTGTGTGTGTGTGTCAGTGAGGTGTGTGCAGTGTGTGTGTGAGTCAGTGAGGTATGTGCAGTGTGTGCGTGAGGCAGTGAGGTGCGTGCAGTGTGTGTGTCAGTGAGGTGCGTGCAGTGTGTGTGTGTGTTAGTGAGATGCGTGCAGTGTGTGTGTGAGTCAGTGAGTTGTGTGTGAGTCAGTGAGTTGTGTGTGAGTCAGTGAGTTGTGTGTGTGTCAGTGAGGTGTGTGTGTGTCAATGAGGTGTGTGTGTGTCAGTGAGGTGCATTGTGTGTGAGTCAGTGAGGTGTGTGCAGTGTGTGTGAGTGTCAGTGATATGCGTGAAGTGTGTGTGAGTCAGTGAGGTGCGTGCAGTGTGTGTGAGTCAGTGAGGTGCGTGCAGTGTGTGTGTGTCAGTGAGGGGCGTGCAGTGTGTGTGAGAGTCAGTGAGGTGCATGCAGTGTGTGTGAGTCAGTGAGGTGCGTGAAGTGTGTGTGTGTGTGTCAGTGAGGTACGTGCAGTGTGTGTGTGAGTCAGTGAGGTGTGTGCAGTGTGTGTGTGAGTCAGTGAGGGGCATGCAGTGTGTGTGTGTCAGTGAGGTGCGTGCAGTGTGTGTGAGTCAGTGAGGTACGTGCAGTGTGTGTGTGAGTCAGTGAGGTACGTGCAGTGTGTGTGTGAGTCAGTGAGGTACGTGCAGTGTGTGTGTGAGTCAGTGGGGTACGTGCAGTGTGTGTGTGCGTGAGTCAGTGAGGTGTGTGCAGTGTGTGTGTGTCAGTGAGGTGCGTGCAGGGTGTGTGTGAGTCAGTGAGGTGCGTGCAGTGTGTGTGTGTCAGTGAGGTGCGTGCAGTGTGTGTGAGTCAGTGAGGTGCGTGCAGTGTGTGTGAGTCAGTGAGGTGCGTGCAGTGTGTGTGTGTGTCAGTGAGGTGCGTGCAGTGTGTGTGTGTGTCAGTGAGGTGCGTGCAGTGTGTGTGTGTGTCAGTGAGGTGCGTGCAGTGTGTGTGTGTGTCAGTGAGGTGCGTGCAGTGTGTGTGTGTGTCAGTGAGGTGCGTGCAGTGTGTGTGTGTCAGTGAGGTGCGTGCAGTGTGTGTGTGAGTCAGTGAGGTGCATGCAGTGTGTGTGTGTCAGTGAGGGGCATGTAGTGTGTGTGTGTCAGTGAGGTACGTGCAGTGTGTGTGTGAGTCAGTGAGGGGCGTGTAGTGTTTGTGTGTCAGTGAGGTGCGTGCAGTGTGTGTGAGTCAGTGAGGTGCGTGCAGTATATGAGAGTCAGTGAGGTGCGTGCAGTGTGTGTGAGTCAGTGAGGTGTGTGCAGTGTGTGTGTGAGTCAGTGAGGTGCATGCAGTGTGTGTGTGTCAGTGAGGTGCGTGCAGTGTGTGTGTCAGTGAGGTGAGTACAGAATGTGTGAGTCAGTGAGGTGCGTGGTGTGTGTGTGTGTCAGTGAGGTGAGTACAGGGTGTGTGAGTCAGTGAGGTGCGTGGTGTGTGTGTGAGTCAGTGAGGTGCGTGCAGTGTGTGTGTGAGTCAGTGAGGTGTGTGTAGTGTGTGTGTGAGTCAGTGAGGTGCGTGGTGTGTGTGTGTGTCAGTGAGGTGAGTACAGGGTGTGTGAGTCAGTGAGGTGCGTGGTGTGTGTGTGTGTCAGTGAGGTGCGTGCAGCGTGTGTGAGTCAGTGAGGTGAGTACAGTGTGTGTGTGTCAGTGAGGTGTGTGGTGTGTGTGTGTGTCAGTGAGGTGCGGGGTGTGTGTGTGTGTCAGTGAGGTGCGTGCTGTGTGTGTGTGTCAGTGAGGTGCGTGGTGTGTGTGTGTGTCAGTGAGGTGCGTGCTGTGTGTGTGTGTCAGTGAGGTGCGTGGTGTGTGTGTGTGTCAGTGAGGTGCGTGCAGCGTGTGTGTGTCAGTGAGGTGCGTGCAGCGTGTGTGTCAGTGTGGTGCGTGGTGTGTGTGAGTCAGTGAGGTGCATGCAGTGTGTGTGTGAGTCAGTGAGGTGCGTGCACTGTGTGTGCGTCAGTGAGGTGAGTACAGTGTGTGTGTCAGTGAGGTGCGTGGTGTGTGTGAGTCAGTGAAGGGCGTGCAGTGTGTGTGTGAGTCAGTGAGGTGCGTGCAGTGTGTGTGTGAGTCAGTGAGGTATGTGCAGTGTGTGTGTGAGGCAGTGAGGTGCGTGCAGTGTGTGTGTCAGTGAGTTGCGTGCAGTGTGTGTGTGTGTTAGTGAGATGCGTGCAGTGTGTGTGTGAGTCAGTGAGTTGTGTGTGAGTCAGTGAGTTGTGTGTGAGTCATTGAGTTGTGTGTGAGTCATTGAGTTGTGTGTGAGTCAGTGAGTTGTGTGTGTGTCAGTGAGGTGTGTGTGTCAGTGAGGTGTGTGTGTCAGTGAGGTGTGTGTGTGTCAGTGAGGTGTGTGTGTCAGTGAGGTGTGTGTGTGTCAATGAGGTGTGTGTGTGTCAGTGAGGTGCATAGTGTGTCAATCAGTGAGGTGCATTGTGTGTGAGTCAGTGAGGTGTGTGCAGTGTGTGTGAGTGTCAGTGATATGCGTGAAGTGTGTGTGAGTCAGTGAGGTGCGTGCAGTGTGTGTGTGTCAGTGAGGTGCGTGCAGCGTGTGTGTGTCAGTGAGGGGTGTGCAGTGTGTGTGAGTCAGTAAGGTGCGTGCAGTGTGCGTGAGTCAGTGAGGTGTGTGCAGTGTGTGTGCGTGAGTCAGTGAGGTGCGTGCAGTGTGTGTGTGTCAGTGAGGTGCGTGCAGTGTGTGTGAGTCAGTGAGGTACGTGCAGTGTGTGTGTGAGTCAGTGAGGTACGTGCAGTGTGTGTGTGAGTCAGTGAGGTACGTGCAGTGTGTGTGTGAGTCAGTGAGGTACGTGCAGTGTGTGTGTGAGTCAGTGAGGTGCGTGCAGTGTGTGTGTGAGTCAGTGAGGTGCGTGCAGTGTGTGTGAGTCAGTGAGGTGCGTGCAGTGTGTGTGAGTCAGTGAGGTGCGTGCAGTGTGTGTGAGTCAGTGAGGTGCGTGCAGTGTGTGTGTGTGTCAGTGAGGTGCGTGCAGTGTGTGTGTGTGTCAGTGAGGTGCGTGCAGTGTGTGTGTGTCAGTGAGGTGCGTGCAGTGTGTGTGTGAGTCAGTGAGGTGCATGCAGTGTGTGTGTGTCAGTGAGGGGCGTGTAGTGTGTGTGTGTCAGTGAGGTACGTGCAGTGTGTGTGTGAGTCAGTGAGGTACGTGCAGTGTGTGTGAGTCAGTGAGGTGTGTGCAGTGTGTGAGTCAGTGAGGTGCGTGCAGTGTGTGTGTGAGTCAGTGAGGTACGTGCAGTGTGTGTGTGTGAGTCAGTGAGGTGCGTGCAGTGTGTGTGTGAGTCAGTGAGGTGCATACAGCGTGTGTGTGTCAGTGAGGGGCGTGTAGTGTGTGTGTGTCAGTGAGGTGCGTGCAGTGTGTGTGAGTCAGTGAGGTGCGTGCAGTGTGTGTGAGTCAGTGAGGTGCGTGCAGTATATGAGAGTCAGTGAGGTGCGTGCAGTGTGTGTGAGTCAGTGAGGTGTGTGCAGTGTGTGTGTGAGTCAGTGAGGTGTGTGCAGTGTGTGTGTGAGTCAGTGAGGTGCATGCAGTGTGTGTGTGTCAGTGAGGTGCGTGCAGTGTGTGTGTCAGTGAGGTGAGTACAGAATGTGTGAGTCAGTGAGGTGTGTGGTGTGTGTGTGTGTCAGTGAGGTGAGTACAGGGTGTGTGAGTCAGTGAGGTGCGTGGTGTGTGTGTGTGTCAGTGAGGTGCGTGCAGTGTGTGTGTGAGTCAGTGAGGTGTGTGTAGTGTGTGTGTGAGTCAGTGAGGTGCGTGGTGTGTGTGTGTGTCAGTGAGGTGAGTACAGGGTGTGTGAGTCAGTGAGGTGCGTGGTGTGTGTGTGTGTCACTGAGGTGCGTGCAGCGTGTGTGAGTCAGTGAGGTGAGTACAGTGTGTGTGTGTCAGTGAGGTGTGTGGTGTGTGTGTGTGTCAGTGAGGTGCGTGGTGTGTGTGTGTGTCAGTGAGGTGCGTGCTGTGTGTGTGTGTCAGTGAGGTGCGTGGTGTGTGTGTGTGTCAGTGAGGTGCGTGCTGTGTGTGTGTGTCAGTGAGGTGCGTGGTGTGTGTGTCTGTCAGTGAGGTGCGTGCAGCGTGTGTGTGTCAGTGAAGTGCGTGCAGCGTGTGTGTGTCAGTGAAGTGCGTGCAGCGTGTGGTGCGTGGTGTGTGTGTCAGTGAGGTGCGTGCAGTGTGTGTGTGTCAGTGAGGTGCGTGCAGTGTGTGTGTGAATCAGTGAGGTGCGTGCAGTGTGTGTGTGTCAGTGAGGTGCGTGCAGCGTGTGTGTCAGTGAGGTGCGTGCAGTGTGTGTGTGAGTCAGTGAGGTACGTGCAGTGTGTGTGAGTCAGTGAGGGGCGTGCAGTGTGTGTGTGAGTCAGTAAGGTACGTGCAGTGTGTGCGTGAGTCAGTGAGGTGCGTGCAGCGTGTGTGAGTCAGTGAGGTGCGTGCAGTGTGTGTGTGAGTCAGTGAGGTATGTGCAGTGTGTGTGTCAGTGAGGTGCGTGCAGTGTGTGTGTGAGTCAGTGAGGTGCGTGCAGTGTGTGTGTGTCAGTGAGGTGCGTGCAGTGTGTGTGTGAGTCAGTGAGGTGCGTGCAGTGTGTGTGTCAGTGAGGTGCGTGCAGTGTGTGTGTGTCAGTGAGGTGTGTGCAGTGTGTGTGTGAGTCAGTGAGGTACGTGCAGTGTGTGTGAGTCAGTGAGGTGCGTGCAGTGTGTGTGTGTCAGTGAGGTGCGTGGTGTGTGTGAGTCAGTGAGGTGCATGCAGTGTGTGTGTGAGTCAGTGAGGTACGTGCAGTGTGTGCGTGAGTCAGTGAGGTACGTGCAGTGTGTGTGAGTCAGTGAGGTGCGTGCAGTGTGTGTGTCAGTGAGGTGCGTGCAGTGTGTGTGTGTCAGTGAGGTGTGTGCAGTGTGTGTGTGAGTCAGTGAGGTACGTGCAGTGTGTGTGAGTCAGTGAGGTGCGTGCAGTGTGTGTGTGTCAGTGAGGTGCGTGGTGTGTGTGAGTCAGTGAGGGGCGTGCAGTGTGTGTGTGAGTCAGTGAGGTACGTGCAGTGTGTGCGTGAGTCAGTGAGGTACGTGCAGTGTGTGTGTGTCAGTGAGGTGCGTGGTGTGTGTGTGTCAGTGAGGTGCGTGGTGTGTGTGAGTCAGTGAAGGGCGTGCAGTGTGTGTGTGAGTCAGTGAGGTGCGTGCAGTGTGTGTGTGTCAGTGAGGTGCGTGCAGTGTGTGTGTGTCAGTGAGGTGCGTGCAGTGTGTGTGAGTCAGTGAGGTGCGTGCAGTGTGTGTGAGTCAGTGAGGTGCGTGTAGTGTGTGTGTCAGTGAGGTGCGTGGTGTGTGTGTGTCAGTGAGGTACGTGCAGCGTGTGTGTCAGTGAGGTGCGTGCAGTGTGTGTATGTCAGTGAGGTGCGTGCAGTGTGTGTGTGTCAGTGAGGTGCGTGCAGTGTGTGTGTGAGTCAGTGAGGTGCGTGCAGTGTGTGTGTGAGTCAGTGAGGTGCGTGCAGTGTGTGTGTCAGTGAGGTGCGTGGTGTGTGTGAGTCAGTGAGGTGCGTGCAGTGTGTGTGTGAGTCAGTGAGGGGCGTGCAGTGTGTGTGTGTCAGTGAGGTGCGTGCAGTGTGTGTGTGTCAGTGAGGGGCGTGCAGTGTGTGTGTGTCAGTGAGGTGCGTGCAGTGTGTGTGAGTCAGTGAGGGGCGTGCAGTGTGTGTGTGAGTCAGTGAAGTACGTGCAGTGTGTGTGTGAGTCAGTGAGGTGTGTGCAGTGTGTGTGTGAGTCAGTGAGGTACATGCAGTGTGTGTGTCAGTGAGGTGTGTGCAGTGTGTGTGTGAGTCAGTGAGGTGTGTGCAGTGTGTGTGTGTCAGTGAGGTACGTGCAGTGTGTGTGTGAGTCAGTGAGGTGCGTGCAGTGTGTGCGTGAGGCAGTGAGGTACGTGCAGTGTGTGTGTGAGTCAGTGAGGTACGTGCAGTGTGTGTGTGTCAGTGAGTTGTGTGTGTGTCAGTGAGTTGTGTGTGTGTCAGTGAGTTGTGTGTGTGTCAGTGAGTTGTGTGTGTGTCAGTGAGGTGTGTGTGTGTCAATGAGGTGTGTGTGTGTCAGTGAGGTGCATAGTGTGTCATTCAGTGAGGTGCATAGTGTGTGTGTCAGTGAGGTATGTGCAGTGTGTGTGTCAGTGAGGTGTGTGCAGTGTGTGTGTGTCAGTGAGGTACGTGCAGTGTGTGCGTGAGGCAGTGAGGTACGTGCAGTGTGTGTGTGAGTCAGTGAGGTACGTGCAGTGTGTGTGTGAGTCAGTGAGTTGTGTGTGTGTCAGTGAGTTGTGTGTGTGTCAGTGAGTTGTGTGTGTGTCACTGAGGTGTGTGTGTGTCAATGAGGTGTCTGTGTGTCAGTGAGGTGTGTGTGTGTCAATGAGGTGTGTGTGTGTCAGTGAGGTGCATAGTGTGTCATTCAGTGAGGTGCATAGTGTGTGAGTCAGTGAGGTATGTGCAGTGTGTGTGAGTGTCAGTGAGGTGCGTTCAGTGTGTGTGTCAGTGAGGTGCGTGCAGTGTGTGTGTGTGTCAGTGAGGTGCGTGCAGTGTGTGTGAGTCAGTGAGGTGCGTGCAGTGTGTGTGTGCGTCAGTGAGATGCGTGCAGTGTGTGTGAGTCAGTGAGGTGCGTGCAGTGTGTGTGTCAGTGAGGTGCGTGGTGTGTGTGAGTCAGTGAGGTGCGTGCAGTGTGTGTGTGAGTCAGTGAGGGGCGTGCAGTGTGTGTGTGTCAGTGAGGTGCGTGCAGTGTGTGTGTGTCAGTGAGGGGCGTGCAGTGTGTGTGTGTCAGTGAGGTGCGTGCAGTGTTTGTGAGTCAGTGAGGGGCGTGCAGTGTGTGTGTGAGTCAGTGAAGTACGTGCAGTGTGTGTGTGAGTCAGTGAGGTGTGTGCAGTGTGTGTGTGAGTCAGTGAGGTACATGCAGTGTGTGTGTCAGTGAGGTGTGTGCAGTGTGTGTGTGAGTCAGTGAGGTGTGTGCAGTGTGTGTGTGTCAGTGAGGTACGTGCAGTGTGTGTGTGAGTCAGTGAGGTGCGTGCAGTGTGTGTGTGAGTCAGTGAGGTACGTGCAGTGTGTGTGTGAGTCAGTGAGTTGTGTGTGTGTCAGTGAGTTGTGTGTGTGTCAGTGAGTTGTGTGTGTGTCAGTGAGTTGTGTGTGTGTCAGTGAGTTGTGTGTGTGTCACTGAGTTGTGTGTGTGTCACTGAGGTGTGTGTGTGTCAATGAGGTGTGTGTGTGTCAGTGAGGTGTGTGTGTGTCAATGAGGTGTGTGTGTGTCAGTGAGGTGCATAGTGTGTCATTCAGTGAGGTGCATAGTGTGTGTGTCAGTGAGGTATGTGCAGTGTGAGTCAGTGAGGTGTGTGCAGTGTGTGTGTGTCAGTGAGGTACGTGCAGTGTGTGTGTGAGTCAGTGAGGTGCGTGCAGTGTGTGCGTGAGGCAGTGAGGTACGTGCAGTGTGTGTGTGAGTCAGTGAGGTACGTGCAGTGTGTGTGTGTGTCAGTGAGGTGCATAGTGTGTCATTCAGTGAGGTGCATAGTGTGTGAGTCAGTGAGGTATGTGCAGTGTGTGTGAGTGTCAGTGAGGTGCGTTCAGTGTGTGTGTCAGTGAGGTGCGTGCAGTGTGTGTGTGTGTCAGTGAGGTGCGTGCAGTGTGTGTGAGTCAGTGAGGTGCGTGCAGTGTGTGTGTGCGTCAGTGAGATGCGTGCAGTGTGTGTGAGTCAGTGAGGTGCGTGCAGTGTGTGTGTCAGTGAGGTGCGTGGTGTGTGTGAGTCAGTGAGGTGCGTGCAGTGTGTGTGTGAGTCAGTGAGGGGCGTGCAGTGTGTGTGTGTCAGTGAGGTGCGTGCAGTGTGTGTGTGTCAGTGAGGGGCGTGCAGTGTGTGTGTGTCAGTGAGGTGCGTGCAGTGTTTGTGAGTCAGTGAGGGGCGTGCAGTGTGTGTGTGAGTCAGTGAAGTACGTGCAGTGTGTGTGTGAGTCAGTGAGGTGTGTGCAGTGTGTGTGTGAGTCAGTGAGGTACATGCAGTGTGTGTGTCAGTGAGGTGTGTGCAGTGTGTGTGTGAGTCAGTGAGGTGTGTGCAGTGTGTGTGTGTCAGTGAGGTACGTGCAGTGTGTGTGTGAGTCAGTGAGGTGCGTGCAGTGTGTGTGTGAGTCAGTGAGGTACGTGCAGTGTGTGTGTGAGTCAGTGAGTTGTGTGTGTGTCAGTGAGTTGTGTGTGTGTCAGTGAGTTGTGTGTGTGTCAGTGAGTTGTGTGTGTGTCAGTGAGTTGTGTGTGTGTCAGTGAGTTGTGTGTGTGTCACTGAGGTGTGTGTGTGTCAATGAGGTGTGTGTGTGTCAGTGAGGTGTGTGTGTGTCAATGAGGTGTGTGTGTGTCAGTGAGGTGCATAGTGTGTCATTCAGTGAGGTGCATAGTGTGTGTGTCAGTGAGGTATGTGCAGTGTGAGTCAGTGAGGTGTGTGCAGTGTGTGTGTGTCAGTGAGGTACGTGCAGTGTGTGTGTGAGTCAGTGAGGTGCGTGCAGTGTGTGCGTGAGTCAGTGAGGTGCGTGCAGTGTGTGTGTGAGTCAGTGAGGTGCGTGCAGTGTGTGTGTGAGTCAGTGAGTTGTGTGTGTGTCAGTGAGTTGTGTGTGTGTCAGTGAGGTGTGTGTGTGTCAATGAGGTGTGTGTGTGTCAGTGAGGTGCATAGTGTGTCATTCAGTGAGGTGCATAGTGTGTGAGTCAGTGAGGTATGTGCAGTGTGTGTGAGTGTCAGTGAGGTGCGTTCAGTGTGTGTGTCAGTGAGGTGCGTGCAGTGTGTGTGTGTGTCAGTGAGGTGCGTGCAGTGTGTGTGTGTGTCAGTGAGTTGTGTGTGTGTCAGTGAGTTGTGTGTGTGTCAGTGAGTTGTGTGTGTGTCAGTGAGTTGTGTGTGTGTCAGTGAGTTGTGTGTGTGTCAGTGAGGTGTGTGTGTGTCAATGAGGTATGTGTGTGTCAGTGAGGTGCATAGTGTGTCAATCAGTGAGGTGCATAGTGTGTGAGTCAGTGAGGTGCGTGCAGTGTGTGTGTGTCAGTGAGGTGCGTTCAGTGTGTGTGTCAGTGAGGTGCGTGCAGTGTGTGTGTGTCAGTGAGGCTCGTGCAGTGTGTGTGTGAGTCAGTGAGGCTCGTGCAGTGTGTGAGAGTCAGTGAGGCTCGTGCAGTGTGTGTGTCAGTGAGGTGCGTGCAGTGTGTGTGTGAGTCAGTGAGCTGCGTGCAGTGTGTGTGTCTGAGGTGCGTGCAGTGTGTGTGTGTCACTGAGGCTCGTGCAGTGTGTGTGTGAGTCAGTGAGGCTCGTGCAGTGTGTGAGAGTCAGTGAGGTGTGTGCAGTGTGTGTGTGAGTCAGTGAGGTGCGTGCAGTGTGTGTGTGTCAGTGAGGTGCGTGCAGTGTGTGTGTGAGTCAGTGAGGTGCGTGCAGTGTGTGTGTGAGTCAGTGAGGTGCGTGCAGTGTGTGTGTGAGTCAGTGAGGTGCGTGCAGTGTGTGTGTGAGTCAGTGAGGTGCGTGCAGTGTGTGTGTGAGTCAGTGAGGTGCGTTCAGTGTGTGTGTCAGTGAGGTGCATGCACTGTGTGTGTCAGTGAGGTGCTTGCAGTGTGTGTGAGTAAGTGAGATACATGCAGTGTGTGTGTGTGAGTCAGTGAGTTGCGGGGAGTGTGTGTGTGTCAGTGAGTTGCGGGGAGTTTGTGTGTGTCAGTGAGGTGCGTGCAGTGTGTGTGTCAGTGAGGTGCGTGCAGTGTGTGTGTGTGTCAGTGAGGTGCGTGCAGTGTGTGTGTGAGTCAGTGAGGTGCGTGCAGTGTGTGTGTGTGTCAGTGAGTTGTGTGTGTGTCAGTGAGTTGTGTGTGTGTCAGTGAGGTGTCTGTGTGTCAATGAGGTGTGTGTGTGTCAGTGAGGTGCATAGTTTGTCAATCAGTGAGGTGCATAGTGTGTGAGTCAGTGAGGTGCGTGCAGTGTGTGTGTGTCAGTGAGGTGCGTTCAGTGTGTGTGTCAGTGAGGTGCGTGCAGTGTGTGTGTGTCAGTGAGGTGCGTGCAGTGTGTGTGTGTCAGTGAGGCTCGTGCAGTGTGTGTGTGAGTCAGTGAGGCTCGTTCAGTGTGTGTGAGTCAGTGAGGTGCGTGCAGTGTGTGTGTCAGTGAGGTGCTTGCAGTGTGTGTGAGTAAGTGAGATACGTGCAGTGTGTGTGTGTGAGTCAATGAGTTGCGGGGAGTGTGTGTGTGTCAGTGAGTTGCGGGAAGTGTGTGTGTGTCTGTGAGGTGCGTGCAGTGTGTGAGGCAGTGAGGTGCGTGCAGTGTGTGTGTGTGTCAGTGAGGTGCGTGCAGTGTGTGTGTGTGTCAGTGAGGCTTGTGCAGTGTGTGTGTGAGTCAGTGAGGTGCGTGCAGTGTGTGTGTGAGTCAGTGAGGTGCGTGCAGTGTGTGTGAGTCAGTGAGGTGCGTGCAGTGTGTGTGTCAGTGAGGTGCGTGCAGTGTGTGTGAGTCAGTGAGGTGCGTGCAGTGTGTATGTGAGTCAGTGAGGTACGCGCAGTGTGTGTGTGTCAGTGAGTTGCGTGTGTCAGTGAGGTACGTGCAGTGTGTGTGTGTGTCAGTGAGGTACGTGCAGTGTGTGTGTGAGTCAGTGAGGTGCGTGCAGTGTGTGTGAGTCAGTGAGGTGCGTGCAGTGTGTGTGAGTCAGTGAGGTGCGTGCAGTGTGTGTGTGTCAGTGAGGTGTGTGCTGTGTGTGTGAGTCAGTGAGGTACGTGCAGTGTGTGTGTGAGTCAGTGAGGGGCGTGCAGTGTGTGTGTGAGTCAGTGAGGTGCGTGCAGTGTGTGTGAGTCAGTGAGGTGCGTGCAGTGTGTGTGTGAGTCAGCGAGGTGCGTGCAGTGTGTGTGAGTCAGTGAGGTACGTGCAGTGTGTGTGTGAGTCAGTGAGGTACGTGCAGTGTGTGTGAGTCAGTGAGGTGCGTGCAGTGTGTGTGTGTCAGTGAGGTACGTGCAGTGTGTGTGTGAGTCAGTGAGTTGTGTGTGTGTCAGTGAGTTGTGTGTGTGTCAGTGAGTTGTGTGTGTGTCAGTGAGTTGTGTGTGTGTCACTGAGGTGTGTGTGTGTCAGTGAGGTGCGTGCAGTGTGTGTGTGTGTCAGTGAGGTGCGTGCAGTGTGTGTGTGTGTCAGTGAGTTGTGTGTGTGTCAGTGAGTTGTGTGTGTGTCAGTGAGTTGTGTGTGTGTCAGTGAGTTGTGTGTGTGTCAGTGAGGTGTGTGTGTGTCAATGAGGTGTGTGTGTGTCAGTGAGGTGCATAGTGTGTCAATCAGTGAGGTGCATAGTGTGTGAGTCAGTGAGGTGCGTGCAGTGTGTGTGTGTCAGTGAGGTGCGTTCAGTGTGTGTGTCAGTGAGGTGCGTGCTGTGTGTGTGTGTCAGTGAGGTGCGTGCTGTGTGTGTGTGTCAGTGAGGTGCGTGCAGTGTGTGTGTGTCAGTGAGGCTCGTGCAGTGTGTGAGAGTCAGTGAGGCTCGTGCAGTGTGTGTGTCAGTGAGGTGCATGCAGTGTGTGTGTGAGTCAGTGAGGTGCGTGCAGTGTGTGTGTCTGAGGTGCGTGCAGTGTGTGTGTGTCACTGAGGCTCGTGCAGTGTGTGTGTGAGTCAGTGAGGCTCGTGCAGTGTGTGAGAGTCAGTGAGGTGTGTGCAGTGTGTGTGTGAGTCAGTGAGGTGCGTGCAGTGTGTGTGTGTCAGTGAGGTGCGTGCAGTGTGTGTGTGAGTCAGTGAGGTGCATGCAGTGTGTATGTGAGTCAGTGAGGTGCGTGCAGTGTGTGTGTGAGTCAGTGAGGTGCGTGCAGTGTGTGTGTGAGTCAGTGAGTTGTGTGTGTGTCAGTGAGTTGTGTGTGTGTCAGTGAGGTGTGTGTGTGTCAATGAGGTGTGTGTGTGTCAGTGAGGTGCATAGTGTGTCATTCAGTGAGGTGCATAGTGTGTGAGTCAGTGAGGTATGTGCAGTGTGTGTGAGTGTCAGTGAGGTGCGTTCAGTGTGTGTGTCAGTGAGGTGCGTGCAGTGTGTGTGTGTGTCAGTGAGGTGCGTGCAGTGTGTGTGTGTGTCAGTGAGTTGTGTGTGTGTCAGTGAGTTGTGTGTGTGTCAGTGAGTTGTGTGTGTGTCAGTGAGTTGTGTGTGTGTCAGTGAGTTGTGTGTGTGTCAGTGAGGTGTGTGTGTGTCAATGAGGTATGTGTGTGTCAGTGAGGTGCATAGTGTGTCAATCAGTGAGGTGCATAGTGTGTGAGTCAGTGAGGTGCGTGCAGTGTGTGTGTGTCAGTGAGGTGCGTTCAGTGTGTGTGTCAGTGAGGTGCGTGCAGTGTGTGTGTGTCAGTGAGGCTCGTGCAGTGTGTGTGTGAGTCAGTGAGGCTCGTGCAGTGTGTGAGAGTCAGTGAGGCTCGTGCAGTGTGTGTGTCAGTGAGGTGCGTGCAGTGTGTGTGTGAGTCAGTGAGCTGCGTGCAGTGTGTGTGTCTGAGGTGCGTGCAGTGTGTGTGTGTCACTGAGGCTCGTGCAGTGTGTGTGTGAGTCAGTGAGGCTCGTGCAGTGTGTGAGAGTCAGTGAGGTGTGTGCAGTGTGTGTGTGAGTCAGTGAGGTGCGTGCAGTGTGTGTGTGTCAGTGAGGTGCGTGCAGTGTGTGTGTGAGTCAGTGAGGTGCGTGCAGTGTGTGTGTGAGTCAGTGAGGTGCGTGCAGTGTGTGTGTGAGTCAGTGAGGTGCGTGCAGTGTGTGTGTGAGTCAGTGAGGTGCGTGCAGTGTGTGTGTGAGTCAGTGAGGTGCGTTCAGTGTGTGTGTCAGTGAGGTGCATGCACTGTGTGTGTCAGTGAGGTGCTTGCAGTGTGTGTGAGTAAGTGAGATACATGCAGTGTGTGTGTGTGAGTCAGTGAGTTGCGGGGAGTGTGTGTGTGTCAGTGAGTTGCGGGGAGTTTGTGTGTGTCAGTGAGGTGCGTGCAGTGTGTGTGTCAGTGAGGTGCGTGCAGTGTGTGTGTGTGTCAGTGAGGTGCGTGCAGTGTGTGTGTGAGTCAGTGAGGTGCGTGCAGTGTGTGTGTGTGTCAGTGAGTTGTGTGTGTGTCAGTGAGTTGTGTGTGTGTCAGTGAGGTGTCTGTGTGTCAATGAGGTGTGTGTGTGTCAGTGAGGTGCATAGTTTGTCAATCAGTGAGGTGCATAGTGTGTGAGTCAGTGAGGTGCGTGCAGTGTGTGTGTGTCAGTGAGGTGCGTTCAGTGTGTGTGTCAGTGAGGTGCGTGCAGTGTGTGTGTGTCAGTGAGGTGCGTGCAGTGTGTGTGTGTCAGTGAGGCTCGTGCAGTGTGTGTGTGAGTCAGTGAGGCTCGTTCAGTGTGTGTGAGTCAGTGAGGTGCGTGCAGTGTGTGTGTCAGTGAGGTGCTTGCAGTGTGTGTGAGTAAGTGAGATACGTGCAGTGTGTGTGTGTGAGTCAATGAGTTGCGGGGAGTGTGTGTGTGTCAGTGAGTTGCGGGAAGTGTGTGTGTGTCTGTGAGGTGCGTGCAGTGTGTGAGGCAGTGAGGTGCGTGCAGTGTGTGTGTGTGTCAGTGAGGTGCGTGCAGTGTGTGTGTGTGTCAGTGAGGCTTGTGCAGTGTGTGTGTGAGTCAGTGAGGTGCGTGCAGTGTGTGTGTGAGTCAGTGAGGTGCGTGCAGTGTGTGTGAGTCAGTGAGGTGCGTGCAGTGTGTGTGTCAGTGAGGTGCGTGCAGTGTGTGTGAGTCAGTGAGGTGCGTGCAGTGTGTATGTGAGTCAGTGAGGTACGCGCAGTGTGTGTGTGTCAGTGAGTTGCGTGTGTCAGTGAGGTACGTGCAGTGTGTGTGTGTGTCAGTGAGGTACGTGCAGTGTGTGTGTGAGTCAGTGAGGTGCGTGCAGTGTGTGTGAGTCAGTGAGGTGCGTGCAGTGTGTGTGAGTCAGTGAGGTGCGTGCAGTGTGTGTGTGTCAGTGAGGTGTGTGCTGTGTGTGTGAGTCAGTGAGGTACGTGCAGTGTGTGTGTGAGTCAGTGAGGGGCGTGCAGTGTGTGTGTGAGTCAGTGAGGTGCGTGCAGTGTGTGTGAGTCAGTGAGGTGCGTGCAGTGTGTGTGTGAGTCAGCGAGGTGCGTGCAGTGTGTGTGAGTCAGTGAGGTACGTGCAGTGTGTGTGTGAGTCAGTGAGGTACGTGCAGTGTGTGTGAGTCAGTGAGGTGCGTGCAGTGTGTGTGTGTCAGTGAGGTACGTGCAGTGTGTGTGTGAGTCAGTGAGGGGCGTGCAGTGTGTGTGTGAGTCAGTGAGGTGCGTGCAGTGTGTCTGTGTCAGTGAGGTACGTGCAGTGTGTGTGTGAGTCAGTGAGGTGCGTGCAGTGTGTGTGAGTCAGTGAGGTGCGTGCAGTGTGTGTGTGAGTCAGTGAGGGGCGTGCAGTGTGTGTGTGAGTCAGTGAGGTGCGTGCAGTGTGTGTGTGAGTCAGTGAGGTACGTGCAGTGTGTGAGTCAGTGAGGTGCGTGCAGTGTGTGTGTCAGTGAGGTACGTGCAGTGTGTGAGTCAGTGAGGTACGTGCAGTGTGTGTGTCAGTGAGGGGTGTGCAGTGTGTGTGAGTCAGTAAGGTGCGTGCAGTGTGTGTGAGTCAGTGAGGTGCGTGCAGTGTGTGTGAGAGTCAGTGAGGTGCGTGCAGTGTGTGTGTGTCAGTGAGGTACGTGCAGTGTGTGAGTCAGTGAGGTGCGTGCAGTGTGTGTGTGTCAGTGAGGTACGTGCAGTGTGTGAGTCAGTGAGGTACGTGCAGTGTGTGTGTCAGTGAGGTACGTGCAGTGTGTGTGTGAGTCAGTGAGGTACGTGCAGTGTGTGTGTCAGTGAGGTACGTGCAGTGTGTGTGTCAGTGAGGTACGTGCAGTGTGTGTGAGTCAGTAAGGTGCTTGCAGTGTGTGTGAGTCAGTGAGGTGCGTGCAGTGTGTGTGAGAGTCAGTGAGGTGCGTGCAGTGTGTGTGAGAGTCAGTGAGGTGCGTGCAGTGTGTGTGAGTCAGTGAGGTACGTGCAGTGTGTGTGTCAGTGAGGTACGTGCAGTGTGTGTGAGTCAGTAAGGTGCGTGCAGTGTGTGTGAGTCAGTGAGGTACGTGCAGTGTGTGTGAGAGTCAGTGAGGTGCGTGCAGTGTGTCTGAGTCAGTGAGGTGCGTGCAGTGTGTGTGAGAGTCAGTGAGGTGCGTGCAGTGTGTGTGAGTCAGTGAGGTGCGTGCAGTGTGTGTGTCAGTGAGGGGCGTGCAGCGTGTGTGTCAGTAAGGTGCGTGCAGTGTGTGTGAGAGTCAATGAGGTGCGTGCAGTGTGTGTGAGTCAGTGAGGTGCGTGCAGTGTGTGTGTGTGTCAGTGAGGTGTGTGTGTGTGCGTGAGTCAGTGAGGTGCGTGCAGTGTGTGTGTGTCAGTGAGGTGCGTGCAGTTTATGTGTGAATCAGTGAGGTGCGTGCAGTGTGTGTGAGTCAGTGAGGTGCGTGCAGTGTGTGTGTGTGAGTCAGTGAGGTGTGTGAGTCAGTGAGGTGTGTGAGTCAGTGAGGTGTGTGAGTCAGTGAGGTGTGTGAGTCAGTGAGGTGTGTGAGTCAGTGAGGTGTGTGAGTCAGTGAGGTGTGTGAGTCTTTGAGGGGCGTGAGTCAGTGAGGGGCGTGCAGTTTATGTGTGTGTCAGTGAGGTACGTGCAGTGTATGTGTGAATCAGTGAGGGGCGTGCAGTGTGTGTGTGTCAATGAGGGGCGTGTAGTGTGTGTGTGAGTCACTGAGGTGCGTGCAGTGTGTGTGTGAATCAGTGAGGGGCGTGCAGTGTGTGAGTCAGTGAGGTGCGTGCAGTGTGTGTGAGCGTGAGTGAGGTACGTGTAGTGTGTGTGTGTGAGTCAGTGAGGTACGTGCAGTGTTTGTGTGTCAGTGAGGTACGTGCAGTGTTTGTGAGTCAGTGATGTGCGTGCAGTGTGTGTGTGTCAGTGAGGTGCGTGCAGTGTGTGTGTGTCAGTGAGGTGCGTGCAGTGTGTGTGTGAGTCAGTGAGGTGCGTGCAGTGTGTGTGATTCAGTGAGGTGCGTGCAGTGTGTGTGAGTCAGTGAGGTGCGTGCAGTGTGTGTGATTCAGTGAGGTACGTGCAGTGTGTGTGTGTCAGTGAGGTGCGTGCAGTGTGTGTGAGTCAGTGAGGGGCGTGCAGTGTGTGTGAGTCAGTGAGGTGCGTGCAGTGTGTGTGAGTCAGTGAGGTGGGTGCAGTGTGTGTGAGTCAGTGAGGTGCGTGCAGTGTGTGTGTGAGTCAGTGAGGTGCGTGCAGTGTGTGTGAGTCAGTGAGGTGCGTGCAGTGTGTGTGAGTCAGTGAGGTGCGTGCAGTGTGTGTGTGTGTCAGTGAGGTACGTGCAGTGTTTGTGAGTCAGTGAGGTGCGTGCAGTGTGTGTGTGTCAGTGAGGTGCGTGCAGTGTGTGTGAGTCAGTGAGGGGCATGCAGTGTGTGAGTCAGTGAGGTGCGTGCAGTGTGTGTGAGTCAGTGAGGTACGTGCAGTGTGTGTGTGTTTCAGTGAGGGGCGTGCAGTGTGTGTGTGAGTCAGTGAGGTACGTGCAGTGTGTGTGTGAGTCAGTGAGGTACGTGCAGTGTATGTGTGTGTCAGTGAGGTGCGTGCAGCGTGTATGTGTCAGTGAGGTGCGTGCAGTGTGTGTGTGTGTCAGTGAGGTGCGTGCAGTGTGTGTGTGTCAGTGAGGGGCATGTAGTGTGTGTGTGTCAGTGAGGTGTGTGCAGTGTGTGTGTGTCAGTGAGGTGTGTGCAGTGTGTGTGAGTCAGTGAGGTGTGTGCAGTGTGTGTGAGTCAATGAGGTGCGTGCAGTGTGTGTGTGTCAGTGAGGTGTGTGAGTCAGTGAGGTGTGTGAGTCAGTGAGGTGTGTGAGTCAGTGAGGTGTGTGATTCAGTGAGGTGTGTGAGTCTTTGAGGGGCGTGAGTCAGTGAGGGGCGTGCAGTTTATGTGTGAGTCAGTGAGGGGCGTGCAGTTTATGTGTGAATCAGTGAGGGGCGTGTAGTGTGTGTGAGAGTCAGTGAGGTGCGTGCAGTGTGTGTGTGAGTCAGTGAGGTATGTGCAGTGTATGTGTGAATCAGTGAGGGGCGTGCAGTGTGTGTGTGAGTCAGTGAGGTGCGTGCAGTGTGTGTGTGAGTCAGTGAGGTGCGTGCAGTGTGTGTGTGTCAGTGAGGTGAGTGCAGTGTGTGTGAATCAGTGAGGGGCGTGCAGTGTGTGTGAGTCAGTGAGGTGTGTGCTGTGTGTGTGTGTGTCAGTGAGGTGTGTGCAGTGTGTGTGTCAGTGAGGGGCATGCAGTGTGTGTGTGTGTCAGTGAGGTACGTGCAGTGTTTGAGAGTCAGTGAGGTGCGTGCAGTGTGTGTGTGTTTCAGTGAGGTACGTGCAGTGTGTGTGTGTTTCAGTGAGGGGCGTGCAGTGTATGTGTGTGTCAGTGAGGGGTGTGCAGTGTGTGTGAGTCAGTAAGGTGCGTGCAGTGTGTGTGAGTCAGTGAGGTGCGTGCAGTGTGTGTGAGAGTCAGTGAGGTGCGTGCAGTGTGTGTGTGTCAGTGAGGTACGTGCAGTGTGTGAGTCAGTGAGGTGCGTGCAGTGTGTGTGTGTCAGTGAGGTACGTGCAGTGTGTGAGTCAGTGAGGTACGTGCAGTGTGTGTGTCAGTGAGGTACGTGCAGTGTGTGTGTGTCAGTGAGGTACGTGCAGTGTGTGTGTCAGTGAGGTACGTGCAGTGTGTGTGTCAGTGAGGTACGTGCAGTGTGTGTGAGTCAGTAAGGTGCTTGCAGTGTGTGTGAGTCAGTGAGGTGCGTGCAGTGTGTGTGAGAGTCAGTGAGGTGCGTGCAGTGTGTGTGAGAGTCAGTGAGGTGCGTGCAGTGTGTGTGAGTCAGTGAGGTACGTGCAGTGTGTGTGTCAGTGAGGTACGTGCAGTGTGTGTGAGTCAGTAAGGTGCGTGCAGTGTGTGTGAGTCAGTGAGGTACGTGCAGTGTGTGTGAGAGTCAGTGAGGTGCGTGCAGTGTGTCTGAGTCAGTGAGGTGCGTGCAGTGTGTGTGAGAGTCAGTGAGGTGCGTGCAGTGTGTGTGAGTCAGTGAGGTGCGTGCAGTGTGTGTGTCAGTGAGGGGCGTGCAGCGTGTGTGTCAGTGAGGTGCGTGCAGTGTGTGTGAGAGTCAATGAGGTGCGTGCAGTGTGTGTGAGTCAGTGAGGTGCGTGCAGTGTGTGTGTGTGTCAGTGAGGTGTGTGTGTGTGCGTGAGTCAGTGAGGTGCGTGCAGTGTGTGTGTGTCAGTGAGGTGCGTGCAGTTTATGTGTGAATCAGTGAGGTGCGTGCAGTGTGTGTGAGTCAGTGAGGTGCGTGCAGTGTGTGTGTGTGAGTCAGTGAGGTGTGTGAGTCAGTGAGGTGTGTGAGTCAGTGAGGTGTGTGAGTCAGTGAGGTGTGTGAGTCTTTGAGGGGCGTGAGTCAGTGAGGGGCGTGCAGTTTATGTGTGTGTCAGTGAGGTACGTGCAGTTTATGTGTGTGTCAGTGAGGTACGTGCAGTGTATGTGTGAATCAGTGAGGGGCGTGCAGTGTGTGTGTGTCAATGAGGGGCGTGTAGTGTGTGTGAGAGTCAGTGAGGTGCGTGCAGTGTGTGTGAGTCAGTGAGGTGCGTGCAGTGTGTGTGTCAGTGAGGGGCGTGCAGCGTGTGTGTCAGTAAGGTGCGTGCAGTGTGTGTGAGAGTCAATGAGGTGCGTGCAGTGTGTGTGAGTCAGTGAGGTGCGTGCAGTGTGTGTGTGTGTCAGTGAGGTGTGTGTGTGTGCGTGAGTCAGTGAGGTGCGTGCAGTGTGTGTGTGTCAGTGAGGTGCGTGCAGTTTATGTGTGAATCAGTGAGGTGCGTGCAGTGTGTGTGAGTCAGTGAGGTGCGTGCAGTGTGTGTGTGTGAGTCAGTGAGGTGTGTGAGTCAGTGAGGTGTGTGAGTCAGTGAGGTGTGTGAGTCAGTGAGGTGTGTGAGTCAGTGAGGTGTGTGAGTCAGTGAGGTGTGTGAGTCAGTGAGGGGCGTGAGTCTTTGAGGGGCGTGAGTCAGTGAGGGGCGTGCAGTTTATGTGTGTGTCAGTGAGGTACGTGCAGTTTATGTGTGTGTCAGTGAGGTACGTGCAGTGTATGTGTGAATCAGTGAGGGGCGTGCAGTGTGTGTGTGTCAATGAGGGGCGTGTAGTGTGTGTGTGAGTCACTGAGGTGCGTGCAGTGTGTGTGTGAATCAGTGAGGGGCGTGCAGTGTGTGAGTCAGTGAGGTGCGTGCAGTGTGTGTGAGCGTGAGTGAGGTACGTGTAGTGTGTGTGTGTGAGTCAGTGAGGTACGTGCAGTGTTTGTGTGTCAGTGAGGTACGTGCAGTGTTTGTGAGTCAGTGATGTGCGTGCAGTGTGTGTGTGTCAG
Source organism: Isurus oxyrinchus (assembly GCA_026770705.1). Classification (NCBI taxonomy): domain Eukaryota; kingdom Metazoa; phylum Chordata; class Chondrichthyes; order Lamniformes; family Lamnidae; genus Isurus; species Isurus oxyrinchus. The sequence continues at coordinate 196,854,403 of JANJGN010000004.1, read as the reverse complement.
TGAGGTGCGTGCAGTGTGTGTGTGTCAGTGAGGTGCGTGCAGTGTGTGTGTGAGTCAGTGAGGTGCGTGCAGTGTGTGTGATTCAGTGAGGTGCGTGCAGTGTGTGTGAGTCAGTGAGGTGCGTGCAGTGTGTGTGATTCAGTGAGGTACGTGCAGTGTGTGTGTGTCAGTGAGGTGCGTGCAGTGTGTGTGAGTCAGTGAGGGGCGTGCAGTGTGTGTGAGTCAGTGAGGTGCGTGCAGTGTGTGTGAGTCAGTGAGGTGGGTGCAGTGTGTGTGAGTCAGTGAGGTGCGTGCAGTGTGTGTGTGAGTCAGTGAGGTGCGTGCAGTGTGTGTGAGTCAGTGAGGTGCGTGCAGTGTGTGTGAGTCAGTGAGGTGCGTGCAGTGTGTGTGTGTGTCAGTGAGGTACGTGCAGTGTTTGTGAGTCAGTGAGGTGCGTGCAGTGTGTGTGTGTCAGTGAGGTGCGTGCAGTGTGTGTGAGTCAGTGAGGGGCATGCAGTGTGTGAGTCAGTGAGGTGCGTGCAGTGTGTGTGAGTCAGTGAGGTACGTGCAGTGTGTGTGTGTTTCAGTGAGGGGCGTGCAGTGTGTGTGTGAGTCAGTGAGGTACGTGCAGTGTGTGTGTGAGTCAGTGAGGTACGTGCAGTGTATGTGTGTGTCAGTGAGGTGCGTGCAGCGTGTGTGTGTCAGTGAGGTGCGTGCAGTGTGTGTGTGTGTCAGTGAGGTGCGTGCAGTGTGTGTGTGTCAGTGAGGGGCATGTAGTGTGTGTGAGTCAGTGAGGTGCGTGCAGTGTGTGTGTGTCAGTGAGGTGAGTGCAGTGTGTGTGAATCAGTGAGGGGCGTGCAGTGTGTGTGAGTCAGTGAGGTGTGTGCTGTGTGTGTGTGTGTCAGTGAGGTGTGTGCAGTGTGTGTGTCAGTGAGGGGCATGCAGTGTGTGTGTGTGTCAGTGAGGTACGTGCAGTGTTTGAGAGTCAGTGAGGTGCGTGCAGTGTGTGTGTGTTTCAGTGAGGTACGTGCAGTGTGTGTGTGTTTCAGTGAGGGGCGTGCAGTGTATGTGTGTGTCAGTGAGGGGCGTGCAGTGTGTGTGTGTCAGTGAGGTGTGTGCAGTGTGTGTGTGAGTCAATGAGGTGCGTGCAGTGTGTGTCAGTGAGGTGAGTGCAGTGTGTGTGAGTCAATGAGGTGTGTGCAGTGTGTGTGAGTCAGTGAGGTGCGTGCAGTGTGTGAGTCAGTGAGGTGCGTGCAGTGTGTGAGTCAGTGAGGTGCGTGCAGTGTGTGAGTCAGTGAGGTGCGTGCAGTGTGTGTGTCAGTGAGGTGCGTGCAGTGTGTGTGAGTTAGTGAGGTGTGTGCTGTGTGCGTGAGTCAGTGAGGTGCGTGCAGTGTGTGTGAGTCAGTGAGGTGTGTGCTGTGTGTGTGTGAGTCAGTGAGGTGCGTGCAGTGTGCGTGTGTCAGTGAGGTGTGTGCAGTGTGTGTGAGTCAGTGAGGTGCGTGCAGTGTGTGTGTGTCAGTGAGGTGTGTGCAGTGTGTGTGAGTCAGTGAGGTGCGTGCAGTGTGTGTGTGTCAGTGAGGTGCATTGTGTGTCAGTCAGTGAGCTGCGTAAATCTGTGTCCGTGAGATGTGCCCTCATTCTGTGTTGTGTTCCAGGCGGAGTGCAGCATCACGCAGTCTGTCTGCCAGTCGGGCAGAGCGAAGCTTGTCAGGCACCTATCGGGTGAAGCCAGGCCGATCTGTCTCCTCATCCCCTGGCCGCGCTGCAGGTGGGTGGCAGTCGCTTTCCTTTACCTTGTCTGTTGCATGAAGTTATTGTGTCAAAGTATTAATGGTTTCATTCAGTACCTTTCTGAATGCTTCCCACATTCACCTCCTGTATTAAACGTGTACAGGGTCACTGACCCATACTGAAATCATTGAGGCCATCTTCTGCTGCTTCATCAATGTCCTTCCTTCTGTCATTAGGTCAGAAGTGGGGATTTTCGCTGATGATTGCACAATGTTCAGCACCATTCGCGACTCCTCAGATACTGAAGCAGCCCCATGTCCAAATGTAGCAAGATCTGGACAATAACCAGGCTTAGGCTGACAAGTGGCAAGTAACATTCGTGCCACACAAGTGTCAGGCAATGACCATCTCCTACAACAGAGAATCTAACCATCTTCCCTTGATATTCAATGGCATTATCATCACTGAATCCTCTACCATCAACATCCTGGGGGTTACCATTGACCAGAAACTGAACTGGACTAGCCATATAAATACTGTGGCTACAAGAGCAGGTCAGGGACTGGGAATTATGCAACGAGTAACTCACCTCCTGACTCCCCAAAGCCTGTCCACCATCTACAAGGCACAAGTCAGGAGTCACTTGCCTGGATGAATGCAGCTGCCACAATATTCAAGAAATTTGACACCATCCAGGACAAAGCAGCCGCTTTATTGCTATCCCATCCACAAACATTCACTCCTTCCACTATCACCGCACAGTAGCTGCAGTGTGCACCATCTACAAGATACACTTCAGCAACTACCAAGGCTCCTTAGATAGCACCTTCCAAACTGCAACCTCCAGAAGGACAAGGGCAGCAGACACATGGGAACACCACCACCTGGAAGTTCCCCTCCAAGTCACTCACCATCCTGACTTGGAAATATATCGCCGTTCCTTCACTGTCGCTGGGTCAAAATCCTGGAACTCCCTCCCTAACAGCACTGTGGGTGTACCTACACCACATGGACTGCAGCGGTTCAAGAAGGCAGCTCACCACCACCTTCTCAAGGGCAACTAGGGATGGGCAATAAATACTGGGTCCAGCCAGTGAAGCCCACGTCCCGCGAGTTATTATATTTTTTAAAAGTTCAGTGTTTCACAGTCTGATTCGCATCTCCATCGGAAAATTCAAATCTCACCCCAATTTTCTGGACTGGACACTTGTGGGGCTGCAATAAAGTTAATATTATGATTCTAATCACAAAATTGTTGCAGTGCAGCAGGAGGCTATTCAGCCCATTATGTTTGCACCAGTCGCTGAATGAGCATGTGGGTGTACCTACACCACATGGACTGCAGCAATTGAATAAAATGATTAAGAAAAAGTCCAGTTATTAATCTGATACAACTGTTGTGTTTCAATTAGGAACATTGAGACAAGCAGCCCAGAGAAGACCTTGCTCAGTGACTGGGAGCACATATCGTGGAGAGGTCAAACATCAGGAGGCCAGGGCTGGTAAGCATCTCACAATCTCTCAAAACCCTGGCAGCTTAACCCTAGGGCCCTGGCTGCTCTGTGGAGCTCAGTACCACACTGGGTGAGATCAGTAACTCAGCCTGGACTTTGCCAGTTCAGTGTGGCTACACCCTGTCCCCTTGCCAATTTAAACTGAAATTCGGGTCTCTCAAGCTAAGCGCACCAATAGGTGTAGTCGATAGTGGAAGGGAGGTGGAGGACAAATGTGCCAACAAATTAGAGAATTGAGTATAAAACATAGAAGAATAATCATGGAGATTTCAACTACCCTGATACTAATTGGACAGAAGAGTTGGGTAAATGGGATAAGAGAATGGAGCTCCTACAATGTGGCAGGAACTCCTTTCTAATCCAATATGTAAAAAGCCCAACAAGGCAAGATTCATAGTTGGATTTATATTCTCTGGAGTTTAAAAGAATGAGGTGATCTCATTGAAACATACAAGATTGTGAAGAGGGTTTGACAGGGTGGATGCTGAGAGAGTGTTTCCACTGGTCGGGGAACCTAAAACATGGGGGTAAAGGCAAAATTCTGTGGATGCTGGAAATCTATAGCAAAAACTCTCCTGAAGAGGCATACGGACTCGAAACGTTAACCCTGTCTTTCCCTCCACAGATGCTGTCAGACTTGTTGAGTTTTTCCAGCATTTTTTGTTTTTGCTGGAAGGATAAAGGGCCAATCATTTCGGATTGAGACGAGGAGAGCAAGGTTTGATCAGGGATAGTCAGCATGGCTCTGTCAGAGGGAGGTCATGCCTAACAAGTTTGATTGAATTTTTTGAGGAGGTGACCAGGTGTGTAGATGAGGGTAGTGCAGTTGATGTAGTTTATATGTGAGTTGCACCACGGGTGGTTCAGTTGCATAGGAGGGGAGGAGGGAGAGTGGAAGAGCTCTAGCAGTAGGAGATTCCATAGTTAGGGGAGCAGACAGGCTTTTCTGTGGCCGTAGGCGTGACTCCAGGATGGTATGTTGCCTCCCTGGTGCCAGGATCAAGGATGTCACAGAGCGGCTGCAGGACATTCCCCAGGGGGAGGGTGAACAGCCAGAGGGCGTGGTCCACATTGGGACCAATGACATAGGAAGGAAAAGGGAACATGGTCCTGAAAGCAGATTCTAGGGAGTTAGGAAGGAAATTGAAAAGCAGGACCTCAAGAGCAGTAATCTCAGGATTACTCCCAGTGCCACATGCTGGTGAGCATAAGAATAGGAAGATTGAGCAGGTCAATACGTGACTGGAGAAATGGCATAGGAGGGAAGGCTTTAGATTTCTGAGGCATTGGGACCGGTTCTGGGGCAGGTGGGGACCTGTACAAGAAGGACAGGTTAGTCCAGTCCTGTTAAGGTGTAATGTTCTCGCGGGGATGTTTGCTAGTGCTACTGGGGAGGGTTTAAACTAGATTAGCAGGGAGATGGGAGCCTGAGGGGAAATTCAGAGAGGAGAGCAGAAAAACTGGCAGTGGCAAGTAGAGAAGTATTAACTGATAAGGAGGATATATCAGAGAGTAGTATCAAGGTGGATAGAATATCTGTAGAGTTTGATAGAACTAGAGTAGGCTATGGTAAGTCATTAGATGGGGTCAGAGCAAGGGGGAAAGTTAAAAAGCCTAAATCAGGATTAATGTGCATGTCTGTGAATGCACAGAGTGTGGTTAATAAGATTGGTGAACAACAAGCAAAGGTTGACAAATGGAACATTGATACTATTGCTATAACCGAGACCTGGCTTAAAGAAGAGCAGGACTGGGTATTAAATATTCCTGGGTACAAGGTGTTTAGGAGAGACAGGAAAGGGGAAGAGGGTGGTAGTACTGATTAAAGATGGTATTACAGCACCGGATGGAGAGAGAGGATGTTCCAGAGGGGTCAAGGACAGAACCTCTCTGGCTAGAGATAAGGAATGAAAAAGGTGCAATAACATTGATTGGAGTAGCATATAGACCACCAACTAGTGGAAGGGATGTAGAGAAACAAATTTGGAAAGAGATTACAGAGAGATGCAAGAGTTATAGAGTAATCATAATGGGGGGCTTCAATTATCCAAATATAGACTGGGATAGGAATAATAAAAAGAAAGAGGGGCGAGAGTTCCTGAAATGTGTTCAAGATAATTTTCTGCAGCAGTATGTTTCCAGTCCAACGAGAGGCCAGGCACTGTTGGACCTGGTTCTGGGGAATGAGTTGGCCCAAGTGGATCAAGTATCAGTGGTAGAGCCTCTAGGGAACAGTGATCATTACATCATAAAGTTTAGGTTAATCATGGAAAAGGACAGAGAGCAATCCAAAGCAGGGACAGTTAATTGGAGGAATGGGCTGGGAATGCATCTGATTCATGTGAGTTGGAATCGAATGTTGGCGGAAAAGACGGTGGCTGATCAATGGGCCACCTTCAAAGAGATAGTATTGCAAACAACGTCAAGGTATATTCCCTTGAAGGGGAGACGTAGCACAAATAAATCTAGAACACCCTGGATGACGAGACAGATAGAGGTGAAGATAAAAAGGAAGAAGTGAGTGTACGACAGATGTCAGGTAGAAAATACAATGGAGAGTCAGGCTGAATATAGAAGGACCAGAGGGGAAGTGAAAAACTAATCAGAAAAGCAAGGAGGGAGCATGAGAAGAGACTGGCAGTGAACATAAAAGGGAATCCCAATGTCTTTTATAAGCATGTAAATAATAGAAATATCGAAACTAGGAGCAGGAGTAGGCCATTCGGCCCTTCGAGCCTGCTCCACCATTCATTATGATCATGGCTGATCATCCAACTCAATAGCCTGCTCCCGCTTTCTTCCCATATCCTTTGATCCCTTTCGCTCTAACAAACTCCTTGAAAACATACAATGTTTTGGCCTCAACTACTTTCTGTGGTAGTGAATTCCACAGGCTCACCACTCTCTGGGTGAAGAAATTTCTCCTCATCTCAGTCCTAAATGGTCTACCCCATATCCTCAGACTGTGACCCCTGGTTCTGGACTCCCCCACCATCAGGAACATCCTTCCTGCATCTACCCTGTCTAGTCCTGTTAGAATTTTATAGGTTTCTATGAGATCCCCCCTCATTCTTCTGAACTCCAGTGAATATAATCCTAATCGACTCAATCTCTCCTCATATGTCAGTCCCGTCATCCCAGGAATGAGTCTGATAAACCTTCACCGCACTCCCTCTATAGCAAAAACATCCTTCCTCAGATAAGGAGACCAATACTGCACACAATATTCCAGGTGTGGTCTCACCAAGGCCCTGTATAACTGCAGCAAGACATCCCTGTTCCTGTACTCGAATCCTCTGGCTATGAAGGCCAGCATACCATTTGCCTTCATTACCACCTGCTGCACCTGCATGCATACCTTCAGCGACTGGTGTACAAGGACACCCAGGTCTCGTTGCACATTCCCCTCTCTCAATTTATAGCCATTCAGATAATAATCTGCCTTCCTGTTTTTGCTACCAAAGTGGATAACCTCACATTTATCCACATTATACTGCATCTGCCATGCATTTGCCCACTCACTCAGCTTGTCCAAATCACACTGAAGCATCTCTGCATCCTCCTCACAGCTCACCCTCCCACCCAGCTTTGTGTCATCTGCAAATTTGGAGATATTACATTTAGTTCCCTCATCTAAATCATTAATATATATTGTGATTAGCTGGGGTCCCAGTACCAATCCCTGCAGTACCCCACTAGTCACTGCCTGCCATTGGAAAAAAGACCCGTTTATTCCTACTCTTTGTTTCCTGTCTGCTAACCAGTTTTCTATCTATCTGAACACATTACCCCCAATCCCATGCGCTTTAATTTACACCCTAATCTCTTATGTGGGACTTTGTCGAAAGCCTTCTGGATGCTCCCCAGACTGAGGTGAGAGAGGAGGTAACTGGTACACTCGAGGAATTTACAATTGAGAAGGAGAGGGTATTAGAAAGGCTATTGTTACATAGAATAGTTAAGGTACCAGGACCGGATGAGATACATCCATGGGTACTGAGGGAAGTGAGAGTGGAAATTGTAGAGGCACTAGTGATAATCTTCCAGTCTTCCTTAGACACAGGGGAGGTGCCAGAGGAGTGGAGAAATGTGAATGTTACATCCTTGTTCAAAAAGGGGTGCAAGGATAAAGCTGCCAACTACAGACCAGTCAGTTTAACCTCAGTGGTAGGGAAACTTCTGGAAACTATAGTTCAGAACAAAATCAAGAGTCACTTTGACAAGAGCAGGATAATTAAGGAAAGCCAGCATGGGTTCATTAAGGGAAGATCATGTTTAATTAACTTGTTAGAGTTTTTTGAGGAGGTAACAGAGAAGGTTGATAAGGGAAACACTGTTGATGTGTATATGGATTTTCAAAAGACATTTGATACAGTGCCACACAACAGACTTATGAGTAAAAGTCTAGTTCTTGGAATAAAAGGGAAAGTAGGCACTTGGATAAGAAACTGAGTGACAGGAAACAGAGAGTAGTGGTTAATGGATGTTTTTTAGATTCGAGGAAGGTTTGTAGTGTTCAAGGGTCAGTGTTGGTTTTCCTGATAAATATTAATGATCTGGACCTTGGTGTACACGGCACAATTTCAAAGTTTGTGGATGGTACAAAACTTGGAAGCATTGTGAACTGTGAGGAGCACAGGGTAAAACTTCAAAAGGACATAGACAAGTTGGCGGAATGGTCGGAGAGGTGTAGATGAAGTTCCATGTGGAGAAGTATGAAGTGATAGATATTGGTAGGAAGAACATGGACAGACGATATAAAACGAAGGGCACAATTCTAAAGCGGGGGCTGTGCAGGAGCAGAGGGAGCTGGGTGTACATGTGCAGAAACCATTGAAGGTGGCAGGGCAGGTGGAGAGAGCAGTTAATAAAGCAGATAGTATCCTGGGCTTTATTAATACAGACATAGAGTACAAGAGCAGGGAGGCTATACTGAATGTATATCAGACACTGGTTAGACCTCAGCTGGAGTATTGTGAATAGTTCTGGGCACCACACTATAGGAAGGATGTGAACACATTGGAGAGAGCACAGAAGAGGTTTACAAGAATGGTTCCAGGGATGAGAAACTTCAGCTATGAGGATAGATTGGAGAGGTTGGGACTGTTCTCCTTGGAGAGGAGAAGGCTGAGAGGAGACTTGATAGAGATGTTGAAAATCACGAGGGGGCTGGACAGCTAGGGGAGGGAGAAGCTGTTCCCATTGGTGGAAGGATCGAGAAAGATAGGGCACAGATTTAAGGTAATTGGTAAAAGAAGCAAAAGCGATATGAGAAAAAACTTTTTCACACAGCGAGTGGTTCTGGACTGGAATGCACTGCCTGGAGGTGTGGTGGAAGCAGGTTCAATCGAGGCTTTCAAAAGGGAATTAGATAATTATTTGAAAAGAAACAATGTGCAGGGTTGTCGGGAGAAGGCACGAGAATGGCACCAGGTGAAATGCTCATTCGGAGACCAGTGCAAACACGATGGACCGAATGGCCTCTAACTCCCCAACCCCACATCACTTTTGTGTGGCCTCTTCATGGGTTTGGACAGGACAGAGGTCGTGCCCTGGGCCAGAGAGGACACTGGACCAGAGCGGGTGTGGGAATGCCCAGTGGGAGATGGGTGCTGTTGCAGTGTTCCCTGTCACATGCTGATTGGCTGCCTGTCCTCCCCTCCAGCTTCCTGTCATCAGGCCTCACTCAAGCCTTCCTTCCGACTCCGAACTCAGCATCCAGCAGCAGAGGAATCTGACTCGGAATACAACTCCCTGACCCTGTGGAATCCACCCGAGGAGATCCGTCAGATTCTGGAGCGTGAGGATGATCCCTTCCTGCAGGTGAACCAAGGCCTGGGTGGGGGAGGGGCAAGGCTGGGTCTTGTGGGTACACTCAGGAAGTGGGGGCTGTGAGGTGGGTGAGGGGTGGGAGGGAACTGGCCAGAAGAGGAGTTGGTGGAACTGAGCTGTTGGGACTGGGAGACTGAGACTGTGGCTTGCTCTCATTCATTCCTCTGATGTTTTCTTTACCCAGTGTGATGATTTGACCAAGGCAGATGGAGGGGCAGATTGCAAGCTTTCTGACATTGAGTCTGACAGCACCAGCAGCATCCTCAGTAATCTGGACTGGAATGCAGTGAACAAGATGGTCGCCTCTCTGAAGCAGCCTGAACAGGGGATCACAGAGCCTTAAAGTCATCATTACTGTCCAGACCCCATCCTGATTATTCGTGCAATTGTATACAGGCCAACTCCAGACAAAGGAACAAGCCACAAATACAGTGAGTGACCCTTACCCTGAATAAACAGTGACTCTGTACAGTTACAGTGAGTGATCCTCATCCTGAATAAACAGTGACTCTGTACAGTTACACAGTGAGTGACCCTTACCCTGAATAAACAGTGACTCTGTACAGTTACACAGTGAGTGATCCTCATCCTGAATAAACAGTGACTCTGTACAGTTACACAGTGAGTGATCCTTACCCTGAATAAACAGTGACTCCGTGCAGTTACACAGTGAGTGACCCTTACCCTGAATAAACAGTGACTCTGTACAGTTACACAGTGAGTGACCCTCATCCTGAATAAACAGTGACTCTGTACAGTTACACAGTGAGTGATCCTTACCCTGAATAAACAGTGACTCTGTGCAGTTACACAGTGAGTGACCCTTACCCTGAATAAACAGTGACTCTGTACAGTTACACAGTGAGTGATCCTTACCCTGAATAAACAGTGACTCTGTACAGTTATACAGTGAGTGACCCTTACCCTGAATAAACAGTGACTCTGTACAGTTATACAGTGAGTGACCCTTACCCTGAATAAACAGTGACTCTGTACAGTTACACAGTGAGTGACCCTTACCCTGAATAAACAGTGACTCTGTACAGTTACACAGTGAGTGATCCTTACCCTGAATAAACAGTGACTCTGTTCAGTTACACAGTGAGTGATCCTTACCCTGAATAAACAGTGACTCTGTACAGTTACACAGTGAGTGATCCTTACCCTGAATAAACAGTGACTCTGTACAGTTATACAGTGAGTGATCCTTACCCTGAATAAACAGTGACTCTGTACAGTTATACAGTGAGTGACCCTTACCCTGAATAAACAGTGACTCTGTACAGTTACACAGTGAGTGACCCTTACCCTGAATAAAGTGACTTTGTACAGTTACACAGTGAGTGACCCTTACCCTGAATAAAGTGACTTTGTACAGTTACACAGTGAGTGATCCTTACCCTGAATAAACAGTGACTCTGTACAGTTACACAGTGAGTGACCTTTACCCTGAATAAACAGTGACTCTGTACAGTTACACAGTGAGTGATCTTATCCTGGGGAATTTCTCACTTAGGCTGGGTGTTTTGCTCTGTTTGTTGATTCTGCAGGGAGGTGAATATATCTCCAGAGGCTACATTGAAATGGATGGAACTTCAATCACTAGAATCCCTAGTGTTGATATTATTACCATCTAGGACATTATTAATCTCTGGCTCTGACTGCCGACTGAGATATATTTATTTATACAATTTTTACTCTATTCTGTGGGACACTGTGTGACTGAACCTTGCTCTGAATAAACACTGACTCTGTTCCATTTTTAAATAAAGTTTTACACTCGAGTGGAAATCACATTTAATACAGTTTGTGACTGCAAGTTGTTACCATCAACCTCCGAGGGGCCTATACCTGTCTTAGCCCCAGACACTGAATGAGAGGAGCAGAGAGGATACATGGACATGGAGATCTCACCCAGTGACGGATTTGTCCATTGAACTGGCCTGTCTCCTGGTTACAGAGCATGAGTAGAGGTAATTCCACGCTTCAAGGCTGGTTCTGTCTCATACGATTTTCTGTCACTAAGAATCAGTATCTCCCCAATCTCATTATCTTTGAATAGGCATTAATTGTTGTGGATGGAAGTTGACTAATTTGTTCCTGAATGTTGGAGGGATACCTGTAAATGCCCAGTGATCGCTGGGAGGTGGGTGAATCTGCTGAACATTGGCAACAGTCACAGTGGGAATTTGGTGAGTGCGAGCAGGCTTTAACTAATTTAACAGGGACCACACAGGTAAACATTAAACAAAGGATAATTGAATCTCAGAGAATGTCAACATTAAAAGCATCTGAATTACATTTTAAAATACACTGGTGCACAGATAATAATGATGAAATAACAGGATTCTAAACTAAAATCATACAAATAAAACATTATAGACCGATATAAACATAAGTAGACAGTCCCTTAGCAACAACCACTGTATTCATATAGCACCTTTAAGTACACAGGAGACTAGTTAAACACCAGACACAGAGCCACATAAAGAGATAGGACGACAGGTGACATTATTCTCAGTCATAGTCATTCGGCCCATGGAGTCTGCGCCAGTCAAACAAGTACCTAACTATTCTAATCCCATTTTCCCGCACTAGGCCCATAGCCTAGTTGCCATGGCATCGCAAGTGCACATCCAAATACTTCTGAAATGTTATGAGGGTTTCTGTCTCTACCACCCTTTCAGACAGTGAGTTCCAGATTCCCACCACCCTCTGGGTGAAAAAATTCTTCCTCGCATCCCATCTAAACCTCCTGCCCCTTACCTTAAATCTATGCCCCTGGTTATTGATCCCTCCACCAGGGGAAAAATCCCTTCCTGCCTACTGTATCTATGCCCCTCATAATTTTATACACCTTAATCATGTCCCCCCTCAATCTCCTCTGCTCCAGGGAAAATAACCCCAGTTTATCCAATCTCTCCTCATAACTAAAACTCTCCAGCCCAGGCAACATCCTGGTAAATCTCCTGTGCGCTCTCTCAAGTACAATCACATCCTTCCTACAATGTGGATTCCAGAACTGCACACAATGCTCTGTGGCCTAACCAGCGTTTTATACAGTTCCAGCATAACCTCCCTGCTGTTATATTCTATGCCTCAGCTAATAAAGGCAAGTATCCCATATGCCTTCTTAACCATCTTATCTACCTGTCCCGTTACCTTAAGGGACCGGTGGACATTAAGGTCCCTCCGCTCCTCGGTACTTCCCAGGGTCCTACCATTCATCGTGTATTCCTGTGCCTTGTTTGTCCTGCCCACGTGCATCACCTCACACTTATCTGGATTAAATTCCATTTGCCACTGATCAGCCCGTCTATATCCTCCTGTAATCTAAGGCTATCCTCCTCACTATTTACCACTCCACTGGGGGTGGGTGAAGAGCCAGAGGTCATTGTCCACGTTGGTACCAATGACTTAGGTAGGAAACAGGATGAGGTCCAGAAAGCAGATTTTACAGAATTAGGAAGGGAATTAAAAAGCGGGACTTGAAGATCAGTACTGTCAGGATTACTCCCAGTTCCACATGTGAGTGAGCATAGGAATAGGAGAATTCATCGAATAAACACATGGCTGGAAAGTTAGTGTAGGGGGGCATCAGATTTCTGAAGCATTGGGACCGATTCTGGGGAATGTGGGACCTGTACAAACTGAACGGTCTTATACCTGAACAGGACTGGGATGAATACAGCACAGGAAGTAGGCAGGGTTAAAATGTGCATATGTAAATACACGAAGCACAGTAAACAAAGCTGATTAGCTGAGGGCACAGACAGACACATGGTGGTATAATCTCATCGCTGTACTGGAAACGTGGCTTAAAGAGGGGCAAAAATGGCAGCTCAACATCCCTGGATGTAGAGTTTTCAGGCAGACTAGGGAGGGGGTTAAAAAAAGGCAGGGGTGTAACATTATTGGTTAAAGAATCATTTACAGCTATGAGGAGGGATGATATACTAAATGAAGCATCAAATAAGACTATTGCCTCTGTGGGAGAGGAATGGTGTAGTGGTATTGTTGCTGGACTAGTGATCCAGAGAGCCAGGGTAATGCTCTGGGGACCTGGGTTTGAATCCCACCACGGCAGATATGGTGAAATCTGAATTCAATAAAAATCTGGAATTAAAAGTCTAATGGTGATCATAAAACTATCATTGATGTAAAAACCCATCTGGTTCACTAATGCCCTTTAGGGAAGGGAAATCTGCTGCCCTTACCTGGTCTGGCCTACATGTGACTCCAGCCAGGTTGCCTGAGATACTCAGTTGTATCAAACTGCACCTTGCCACCCAGCAAAATGCAAACTCAGCCCTGTTGACCTGCAAAATACTCCTTGGGGGCTAGAGCCAAAATTGGGAAAGCTGTCTCACAGACTAGTCAAGCAACAGCCTGACATTGTCATCCTCACAGAATCATACCTTACAGATAATGTCCCAGACACCACCATCACCATCCCTGGGTATGTCCCTGGGTATATCACTTACAGATAGTGTCCCAGACACCACCATCACCATCCCTGGGTATGTCCCTGGGTATATCCCTTACAGATAGTGTCCCAGACACCACCATCACCGTCCCTGGGTATATCCCTTACAGATAATGTCCCAGACACCACCATCACCATCCCTGGGTATGTCCCTGGGTATATCCCTTACAGATAGTGTCCCAGACACCACCATCACCGTCCCTGGGTATGTCCCTGGGTATATCCCTTACAGATAATGTCCCAGACACCACCATCACCATCCCTGGGTATGTCCCTGGGTATATCCCTTACAGATAGTGTCCCAGACACCACCATCACCGTCCCTGGGTATGTCCCTGGGTATATCCCTTACAGATAGTGTCCCAGACACCACCATCACTGTCCCTGGGTATGTCCTGTCCTACCAGCAGGACAGACCCAGCAGAGGTGGTGACACAGTGGTATACAGTTGGGAGGGGGTTGCCCTGGGATTCCTCAACTCCGGACCCCATGAAGTCTCATGGCATCAGGTCAAACATGGACAAGGAAACCTCCTGCTGATGACCACGTCCCGCCCTCCCTCAGCTGATGAATCAGTGCTTCCTCCATGTTAAACACCACTTGGAGGAAGCACTGAGGGTGGCAAGGGTGCAGAATGTACTCTGGGTGGGGGACTTCAATGTCCATCACCAAGAGTGACTCAGTAGCACCACCACACAGTGAGCTGGCTGAGTCCTAAAGGACATAGCTGCTAGACTGGGTCTGCAGCAGGTGGTGAGGGAAAACATTTTTGACCACCCTGCCTGCTGCAGGATGTATCTATCCATGATAGTATGGGCAGGAGTGACCACCACACGGTCATTGTGGAGATGAAGTCCCACCTTCACATTGAGGATACCCTCCATTATGTTTTATGGCACTACCACTGTGCTAAATGCAATAGATTTCAAACAGATCTAGCAACTCAAGACTGGGCATCAGCAGCAGCAGGATTGTACTCGAACACAATCTGTAACCTCATGGCCCAGCATATCCCCCACTCTACTATTACCATCAAGCCAGGGGATCAACCCTGGTTCAATGAAGAGTGCAGGAGGGCATGGCAGGAGCAGCACCAGACATACCTAAAAATGAGGTGTCAACCTGGTGAAGCTATAACACAGGACTACTTGCATGCCAAACAGCATAATCAGCAAGTGATAGACAGAGCTAAGCGATCTCACAACCAACGGATCAGATCTAAGCTCTGCAGTCCTGCTACATCCAGTCGTGAATGGTGGTGGACAATTAAACAACTCACTGGAGGAGGAGGGTCCACAAATATCCCCATCCTCAATGATGGAGGAGCCCAGCACAGCAGTGCAAAAGATAAGGCTGAAGCATTTGCTACAATCTTCAGCCAGAAGTGCTGAGTGGATGTTTCATCTCGAGATCCTCAGCATCACAGATGCCAGTTTTCAGCCAATTCGATTCACTCCATAGAAACAGTGTGAAAGGCACAGAGGGCATAAAATTCTTGAACTGCATTCTAGAGGACTTTTTTAGCCAGCACATAACAAGCCCAACTAGAGTGGGCGCAATTCTAGATTTAGTTTTAGGAAGTGAAACTGAGCAAAGTGAATGAAGCAGGACTGGGAACCATTCTGAAGGCAGCGGCCATTATAGAGATTTCACATCGTTATAGAAAAGGGCAAAGACAGAACAGGAGTAAAAGTTCTAAATTGGGGGAAGACAAATTTTACAAAGCTGACAGGTGAACAGGTGAGGGTGGACTGGGTACAGCGATTAGCAGGAAAAGCTGTGTCAAATCAGTGGGCGGTATTCAAAGGTGCGATTCTATGGGGCACAGTGTAGAAACGTCCCCACAAAGGAAAAGGGTGGTACTGCCAAGTCTGGAGCCCCCTGGTTATCCAGAAGCATTCAGGCCCAGATAAAGCAGAAAAAGAAAGCTTATGACAGTCACAAAAGACTTAATACTGTGGAAAGCCGAGAGGAGTATAGATAGTACAGGGCTGAAGTAAAACTGGAAATTAGGAAAGCAAAAGGAGGATATTAAAAATATTGGCAGGTAAAACCAAAGAAAATCCTAAGACGTTTTACCAGTACATTCAGAGCAAGAGAATAACTAAGGAAAGGATCAGGTCTATCAGGGATGTACATGGTCACTTGTGAGTTGATGCTGAAGGTGTGGGCAGGGTTCTCAATGAGCACTTTGTCTCTGTCTTCACTAAGGAGAGGGCTGATGTAGACATTCTAGTTAAAGAGGAGGGGTGTGAAATAGATACAATAAGCACAGTGAGAGAGGAAGATCTGCAGGGACTGACATCCTTGAAGGTGAATAAATCCCCAGGGCCGGATGGATTGTATCCCAGGCTGTTGAAGGAAGCCAGGGAGGAGATAGCAGATGCTCTGAGGATCATTTTCCAATCCTCACTAGATACAGGTGAGGTCCCAGAGGATCGGAGCCTGTGAATGTTGTCCCATTATTTAAAAAGGGTGCGAGGGACAGGCCAGAAAATTATAGGCTGGTCAGTCTGACTTCAGCACTGGGCAAGTTACTGGAAACAATTCTGAGAGACAGAAGAAACTGGCACTTAGAAAGGCACAGATTGATCAGGGATAATCAGCATGGTTTTGTTAGGGGAAGATCGTGTCTTACTAACTTAATAGGATGTTTTAAGGAAGTAACAAGGAAGATTGATGAGGGTAGTGTAGATGTTGTCTACATGGATTTTAATAAGGCATTTGCCAAGGTCCCACATGGCAGACTGGTCAGGAAAGTGAGGTCTCATGGGATACAGGGAAAGGTGACAGGTTGGATCCAAAATTGGGCTCAGTGACAGGAAATAAAGGGTAATGGTCGATGGATGTTTTTGCGAATGCGAAACAGTTTCCAGTGGTGTTCCACAGGGCTCAGTGTTGGGGTCCTTGCTGTTTGTTGTATATATTAATGATTTACACTTCAATGTGGGAGGCATGATTGGGAAATTTGCAGATGACACAAAAATTGGCCGCGTAATTGATAGTGAAGAGGATAGCTGTCAGCTCCAGAATGATATCAATGGTTTGGGTGAGTGAGCGGAAAAGTGGCAAATGGAACTCAATCTGGAAAAGGGAGAATACTGTGGTCCTCGGACTGCTGTTCTCACCGCAAACTGAGATCCACATTCAGTGCCATGTGCTGCCATATGAACACACTTGACCTCTCTCTCTCCAGCAGCATCGACTCACCCTATGAGGAAGGCAGTGGTGCAGTAGGGGTATGTTCATTAGGCTGGTATTCCAGAGATCCAGCATAATGCACTGGGGACCCAGGTTCTAATCCCACCATAGAATGGTGAAAGTTGAATTCAATAACAATCTGGAATTAAAAGTCTAATGATGACCATGAAACCATTGTCGATTGTTGTAAAAACCCATCTGGGTCACTAATGTCCTTCAGGGAAGGAAATCTGTCATCCTTACCTTCTCTGGCCTACATGTGACTCCAGACCCACAGTAATGTGATTGACTCTTAAATGCCCTCTGAACAAGGGCAATTAGGGATGGACAATAAATGCTGGCCTGGCCAGCGATGCCCACATCCCTTGAATGAATAAACAAAGCTATCCTTATCCCCAGTTCCCCAATTCTTCATCCCATCCAACGCCCAAACAAGAAATCTTTCTCTTCCCTTAAGGAATGCAAGCTCCAACAACCTATTGATACTGACGCCCCTCCAGATCCTTCCTCCCTTGCCTGTCCCTCTGACCCCATTGCGTCTTCTAATTCCAGCTCTTGCCACATATTCACGATACTCTCTCTGGTGCTGAATGATCTTTGCTCAGCAACAGACTCAGTTTTATCCAGACTGAGGAGCCGGCTATGGTTGATTGGGTAAATAGACTGAAATGTACGGACAGAAATAAACAGTGGGAAATATTTAACAAAACTTTTCAAAATGTTCAACAAAAATACATTAAAAAAAAACTCTGCAAGAAAGGTCCCCATACTGAGGGGGCTAAAAGAGGCTTGTCAATAGAAGGCTGTGAAGTAGCAATTCATCTCCTGCCACTTCTAACCTTTCTGGTACCTGAATTCCTTGAAGTGGAACATTTCTGCAGGGCTATGGAGAAAGAGCCTGGGAGTGGGATTAATTAGCTAGTTCCTGCAAAGAGCCAGCATACGCACAATGGGCTGAATGACCTCCTATGCTGTATCGTTTTATGATTTCCCACTCGCATTAACACCCAAATCTCATTATCACCCCACACAATTCTTTTAAGCAAAATATTATAGTGACAGGACACAGCTGCATAGCATGTGATTAAAAGGCACTTTAATGTTAATTTTTACCAAACAACATATTAACATCCAAAAGAAAGACAGTTACAAATGAGGGAAGTGAGGGTTTGGATAATACAAATGATGGCTCCAATTCTGAATACCTGTTGTGGCTGAGTCTGTGACATGTCGAATGATCCAGTTAGTCCTGGGTTAGCTTAGCTGTAGTGTTGCTACCTGTGAAATATGTGCTGGTAAAGTGAGCCACAGCAGCCAGTGTAAAACATACCCAATTCATCCTGGCATCGAATGAAACATTAACCAGGATATCTGATGACCTGGCTGTTTCTCTCTGCCTTAGTCAGTTTGGTGCTGTGATAGAGAGCTTATACCAATAGGTTTTTCTGCGATAGAGAGCGATTTGAATTTGGCAATCTGAGGTACAGCTACCAGTACAGGGGCAAATGGAGAATGCTGGAAATACTCAGCAGGTTAGGGAGGATATGTGGAGAGAGAAATGGGGTCACCAGTTCAAGTTAAGGCCTCCCATCACATGTGGAGAGAGTTAGAGATGTGACAGGGTTTATGCAAGTGCATAAGTAGAGGAAACAAAAGTGATAGTCTGTGGCAGGCAAGAGAGGTTAAATGGATGGAACAGGGGAGGCTGGCCAGGAGTGCGCTGGAATAGTTGAGTCCAGAGGGAACGAAAGCATGAATGAGGGTTTTAGCAGCAGGTTAGCTGAAATGGGACAGAAGTGGAAATGGTTGCTCTTAATGATGAACATGAGTTTGGAAGCTCATCTCAGATTCAAATGTGATAACAAGGTTGCGAACAGCCCGGCTTAATCACAGGCTGTTGCCAAGGAGAGGGACAAAGGTGGCTGGGAAATCAAGTTTGGAACGGGAACAGAAAACAATGGCTTCAGTCTCCCAGTCAAGAAAGAAGAGGAGCTGGTAACAGAGGCAGTGCAATAATTGTGAGGCCTTTCGTTTTCATTATAGACTGACAAATCAAATCAGCAGAAGGAGTTTGGAGGAGGAGTTCATGGGAATGCATTTGAGTGTTTCTTAGAACAATATGTCGTGAACCAATCACGTAAGGGGCTATTTCGGATCTTGTTTTGCACAATGAGGCATCGCCATAAAAAGGGGTCATCTAGGAAAGAGCGATCACAATATAGTAGAATTTCATTATGTTTGGGAGTTTTATACAAATGTCCTAAATAAAAATCAATTAGATAAATATGAGAGGGGCAAGTTGGCTACTATTGACTGGGAAATTAGATTAAAAGGATGACAGTAGATGCGCAATGGCAAACATTGAGAATGTTGAAATATTTCTATAAAATGAATTTGACACCCAGCCACATGAGAAGGTATTAGGGCAGGTAGGTAACCAAATGTTTGGTTCAAAAGGTAGACTTTACGGAGTATCTTAAAGGCATGGAGACTCAGAGAAGTTTGGAGAGGGAATTCCAAAGGTTAGGACGTTGACAGCTAAAAGTACATCTGGCAATGGTGGAACAATTAAAATTGGGGGTGCCCAAGAGGTCCGAGTTAGGTGGGCACAGAGATCTTTGGGCGCTTTAGGGGCTGGCAGAGATTACAGGGATAGGGAGGGCTGATGCCATGGAGGGATTTGAAAACAAGGATCAGAGTTTTAAAATCGAGATGTCGCTTAACCAAAAGGGGCAGAGAGAAGATAAGAGGGGGTCAAGGATAGATCCTTGGGAGACACCCGAACTAATAGTGCAGGAGCAGGAAGAGAAGCCATTAGAGATGATGGTGTGGTTATTATTGGACTGGTAGGGATAGATCTAAACAGCGCCAGTCCCAGCCAGCTGGACAATAATGGAGAGACGCTGGGGGAGGATGGTGTGGTCAGCCACGTCAAAGGCTGCAGACACATCAAGAAGGATGAGGAGGGAAGGTTTACCTCAGTCACAGTCACACAGGAGGTCCTTAGTGACTCTGATAAGAGCTGTTTCGGGAGCTTGGCAGAGCCAGAAACCTGATCAGAGAGTTTTAAACATGGAGTTCCAGGGAAGGTTGGCATGGATCTGATTTGGGAGGCAACAATTTGTTTATGGAGTTGGGAGAGAAAAGGGAGATTGGAGACGGGCTGGAAGTTTACAAGGACAGTGGGGTCAAGGGTTACTTCTTTAGAGCAGAGAAAGGGGTGATGTGGGCAGATTGGAGGAAGGGAAGACAGTACCCAAGGAGAGAGAACCATTACCAACACCGGCTAACATGAGACCGGGAGGGGAAGTGCGTAGTCAGCACTTTAGCAGGAGTGGGGTCCAGGGAACAAGAGGTGCATCTCCTGCACAAACTGAACTTGGAGAGGGCATGAGGGCTGGTAGGAGAGAAACTAGACACAGACACAAATTCAGACAGAAACTAAAAGGAGTAAAAACAGCATCAAGTGTCAATATAAACAATACATATTAAATCAGGACCAATCCAAGTGTTTTTTCACCACAACAATCAGGAAGATGCTCCTAAATCTCCCTCTACACTGTCCCCATCAAACACTCCCAGGACAGGTACAGCACGGGATTAGATACAGAGTAAAGCTCCCTCTACACTGTCTCCATCAAACACTCCCAGGACAGGTACAGCATAGTGTTAGATACAGAGTAAATCTCCCTCTACACTGTCCCCGACAAACACTCCCAGGACAGGTACAGCACGGGGTTAGATACAGAGTAAAGCTCCCTCTACACTGTCCCCATCAAACACTCCCAGGACAGGTATAGCACGGGGTTAGATACAGAGTAAAGCTCCCTCTACACCGTCCCCATCAAACACTCCCAGGACAGGTACAGCACGGGTTAGATACGGAGTAAAGCTCCATCTACACTGTCCCCATCAAACACTCCCAGGACAGGTACAGCACGGGGTCAGATATAGAGTAAACCTCCCTCTGCACTGTCCCCATCTAACACTCCCAGGACAGGTACAGCACGGGGTCAGATACAGAGTAAACCTCCCTCTACGCTGTCCCCATCAAACACTCCCAGGATAGGTACAGCATGGGATTAGATACAGAGATAGTGTGTGTTTGCGTGTGTGAGAGAGAGAGAGAGAGAGAGAGAGAGAGTGTATGTGTGCTTGCGACTGAGAGAGAGGCAGGGAGAGAGTGTGTGCAAAAGAGAGAGGGAGTGCATGTTTGCATTTGTGAAAGGGAGAGAGCTTGTGTGTATGTGAGAGAGGGAGACAATGTGTGTGAGAGACGGAGAGGGAGAGAGTGCGAGTGTGTGTGAGAAAGAGAGAGTGTGTGTGAGAGAGAGGGAGAGTGAGTGCTTGTGTGCACACGAGAGGGAGAGAGTGAGAGTGTGTGAGGGAGAGTGAGAGTGTGTGTGAAAGAGGGAGAGTGAGTGTATGTGCGCATGAGTGAGTGAGAGGGAAGGAGAGAGTGAGACAGTGTGTGTCTGGCTCACTCCCAGCTTCAGGATTCTCAGTCACCCTCACCCCCACACACCAACACATACTCTCACCCACTCTTCCAGTGGGTGAGGGTGAGTGAGTGAGTGAGCTCCCGGAGCCCGACACACACACTCTGACCCCTTTACACTTACACTCATTTTTATTTGTTACTCTTTTTAATATCAATTTATTGCTTTGACATTGCTTTACTTTTGCTCAGCAAAGTGTTTCTTTTCTTCGTACTCGACTATTTTTGTTTAATTCATTTGTCTGACCGAAATCTGCTCATTCACCCCTTGAGTGAGAAGAAACAAGGAGATGTTGCTCCCTGCCCCCAACACAAAAAGCCGGATCAGACAGTCTAGTACCGATTGGTCAGGAGTTGGCACTACCAGGGTGAGAGGACACAGTCCCTTGGCCAGTCTGGGGCCCTCCAGCTATGGAAGCAACTTATCAGAGGGAGGGAGCTGAGGTTACCTCACAATCTGCGACTGAAATTGATCATACAACCTGCTCACTTTACCTTGCAGGGGTGAAAGTGTGAGGACAGGAGGACTTAGACACAACAGATTCATTAACAATTTGGCCAACATGAGCTCTACAGACCACCCCAGCACCAGAACGGTTCCAGTGTTAGTCGTCACACAAGCAACACAGTCAGTGAAGGCAGGAACTCACAAACATCACGTGCCATTGATTACATAAACAGGAAAATAAAATCAGCTGGATGAGTGACAGTAATTGTAAATCATTCCCAGTCAGAATCTCAGAACCCAGATGAGGCTATCCAATCTGTATCAGCTCTGTTCACTGTCAGTGCTTCTCCAAATAGGAAAATTTAACCATCAGGATTCATCATAATCGCCAGGAGCTCCTCATCATTAGGATGAAATAGGCGTCATTGTCAATAGAGGCACTTACTCCTGAGTAGTAATTTAAAAATTCAAGTTTGGTGACCTGCAGACAAGAGAGATAAAAAACTGGTATCAGTTAGAAAACACACACACACACACACACACACATACACGCACACACACACACACACACAAACACACACACACACACACAAACACACATACACATACACGCACAAACAAACACACACACACAAACACACACACGCACACACGCACAAACACACACAAACACACAAACACACACACAAACACTCTCACACAAGCTTGCTCACTATCACACAAACGTTGCCTCTCACACACACTTTCACACAGTCATTCACTGTTTTTCACACATACACACTCGCTCACTATCACACAAACGTTGCCCCTCACACACACACTCTCACACTCACTCACCACCATTACACACACAACCATTAGAGAACACACTCATCACCATTTGTACAAACACACATAGTCAACACCGTTACAAACATAGTCAACACCGTTACAAACACACATACTCAACACCGTTACAAACACACATACTCAACACCTACAAACACACATACTCAACACCGTTACAAACAAACATACTCAACACCATTACAAGCACACATGCTCAACACCGTTACAAACACACATGCTCAACACCGTTACAAACACACATACTCAACACCGTTACAAACACACATACTCAACACCGTTACAAACACACATACTCAACACCGTTACAAACACACATACTCAACACCGTTACAAACACACATATTTAACATCATTACAAACATACATACTTAACACTGTTACAAACACACATACTTAACACCGTTACAAACACACATATTCAACACCATTACAAACACACATACTTAACACCGTTACAAACCCACATACTTAACACCGTTACAAATACACATACTCAACACCGTTACAAACACACATACTCAACACCGTTACAAACACACATACTCAACACCGTTACAAACACACATACTCAGCACCATTACAAACACACATACTCAACACCGTTACAAACACACATACTCAACACCGTTACAAACACACATATTCAACACCATTACAAACACACAAACTGAACACTGTTACAAACACACATATTCAACACCGTTACAAACACACATACTCAACACTGTTACAAACACACATACTCAACACTGTTACAAACACAC